>SJYO01048061.1:37858276-38319704 GCA_006410555.1 Capra ibex | reverse complement strand
TCCAGGCAGATCAGTTCCGATACCAAAAAGGACACCAGTACATACCTACACTCTCAACCTGACACTTCTTCCGACTCGTGACTTCTTAACTACGAAAACTTGACACCACAACCTCTTCTGAGAACTCTCAGGGAACCTGACGTTCCTCTAGGTTAGTCAGGTAAGACTTCCTCTAGTTGGAACCCTAAAGAAACCTTCCTTACTACGACTCCGACTTCGAGGTCATGAAACCGGTGGAGTACTCTTCTCAACTGAGTAACCTCTTCTGAGACTACGACCCTCCCTAACCCCCGTCCTCCTCTTCCCCTACTGTCTCCTACTCTACCGACCTACCGTAGTGCCTAAGCTACCTGAACTCAGACTCACTTGAGACCCTCAACCACTACCTGTCCCTCCGGACGACACGACGTTAAGTACACCAGTGTTTCTCAGCTGTACTGACTCGCTGACTTGACTTGACTTGACTTCACTATTAATTAGAAATTCTCAAGATACATACGATAACTATTTCAAATAGTATATATGTTAAACGTTTATAAAAGAGGGGAACACCTAATAAAAAATGAAAAAACAATCATGAGAACGTTCTGTAAAATTTAATTCTATGTAGGGTTGAATAGACATAGAACAAAGAGTAAGTTAGTACATAAAGAAAAGTGTAAAACCAAGACCAATAAACTATCCTATAGGTCTTATTTTACATTCTTAAAATCGTGTGCATATACGATACCCATAGAGGGTCTATAATGTATCGTATGTAAAAGTATACTTTATTTATACATAAACTTTAAAATAAAATAAGGATTAAAATTGACTCGTAGGAATAAGACACAGAAATTAACTTTCTATCTAGTAGGATAATTACTTGTTGAACCTTATCCCACTAAAAAAAAAATTTGTTTTATGGAGAACCATTCTTACGGTTCATTTCTACACAAAACGAGAACTGGTTCTATGTCGTCCTCAACCTGTTTTCACATTGATCTCTTGATTCTCTTCAACAGTGACTTAAACTTCGACTTAGGATATCTGACAGGAGAGATCCTAAATGTCTACCTAGTTTAGATATAGTCCTGGATGGAAAATTCTATAGTGTTATTATATATGTCTAAAACTTCTTTTTTTATACTGAACTTTTGATTTATCATTTTTTAAGAGATGACCTGACAAAGGTACTACAAAATCAACAAAGGGTAATTTGTACTACTCTTTTAGGAATAATTTCCTTTTATTAAAAAACATAATTTTTTTTCGTTTTTATGACTATAAGTCACCCGGATCTAAGATTAAAGTCAAAACATTTATTAGGACATTCAATCAATAGAAGTGAAACGAAATATACATGTTGTTCCCTCCTTCTATTACGGACTGGAGTGAAGGAAGTGTCCTTGTAACAATCTTACTTACTCCGTTACACATGTATTTACGTCTCGTAGAATCTTCTGTCTATGAAATGTTTTGACATCACAGTAGTAATAATAATAACAATATCTCTCTTAAAACGCGACCACCTAGGTCCTACTAAGTTTCCACCCCTGCCTCAGTCGCAGGAACCTTTATTGAATAAATTAATGTCTATCCCTAATCTTTTAATCGTCTCTTTTTCTCCGACTTATTGAACCAAATGTACCTTATGGTTAGTGGTGGATGCATCCGGTGTCCGCAGAAGGGTAAGAGGGCTTCCTCTCCTCCGTGACTCCCGGGGTCCAGGTTAGAATCTTCGGGTCCGTTTTAATCGTCCGAACCATTCATGGGTGTAAGGTATATCTTTAATTCGGTCTTTTTGCCCCTCGTTCTTTCTTGCTGTACTCCCTTAGTCAGAAAGACCTTTGACTAGGCTAAAGAGATAAATACCCAAACGAATATATGGAAAACAATGTGTATCCCTACTTATGTCTCAGTGCGCCCCCAGTCGTCAGGTCTCGAAATAGTTTTAGTCCACGGAATGTATTTTTTTCTAGAATCCCCAAAATGTAGTAGAATACCGGTACTCCGGACGACAGTAAAATACTGGGAAAGAAAGACTATTGGTTTTTTGAATAAAAAAGGTTCCCATCAAAAAGAATTTGGTCCGTGGTGGGAGGTTTATTTCAACGTAAGGATATCCCACTCCCACATCACTCAATGTTAGTTCTTTCCTTAAATAAATTGGGCTCCGATTGCACTAATTAGAATTTCCAATTATGAATAAAGAGGATATAAAATCAATATAAGTAATATTCCCGTCCCTTATACCTCTAAATCGTCGTTTGTAGTCGGGTTGTTTACTTTTAGGAAAGTGGTTACAAGGGGAATTCTAGATAAATCAGAATTCTATCACTATTTCAATGTAAAAATGTAATCGTTCCTGTGTCACTAAATATTGTTTCATGTCACTAGATAATGTTTTCTCTTTTAAGTAATTGAGTTTTTCAGATCATAACAATTGGAATTTTTGATGATATAAAGGAAAAGATATAAGGTTTATGTAACTAATTATATAAGGGTCCACGGATTCCTATACCTCCGGACTGCCGTTAGTAACTAAGTTGTTACTCTTTTCGGGATACGATTAATTCTGAGAGTTTTATGAGGTTTTGAGAGACACGACAAATACCAACTCTCCATCATTTGTTAGTACACGTATCACCGTCCTCATACCTATTAGGACAGTGTGTTCAAACGGTCGTCTCTCCAAACTGGACTCTGTAGGAACAGGGTGGGTCCCGTCCCTTAATCGTCGTTAATAACCGTGTTGTTTACTTTTTGGGAAGTGGTTACATTAAGGATTAGTTGGGTGATATGATTATTAAAGATTGAAGGGTTTTCTTAAACGGATATCATTCAGATTTTGTAGAGTACGGAGAGTTCAAACCTCCGACATTTGTTAGTGTACACCGGNCCGTCCTCATACCTATTAGGACAGTGTGTTCAAACGGTCGTCTCTCCAAACTGGACTCTGTAGGAACAGGGTGGGTCCCGTCCCTTAATCGTCGTTAATAACCGTGTTGTTTACTTTTTGGGAAGTGGTTACATTAAGGATTAGTTGGGTGATATGATTATTAAAGATTGAAGGGTTTTCTTAAACGGATATCATTCAGATTTTGTAGAGTACGGAGAGTCCAACCCTCCGACATTTGTTAGTGTACACCAGCCTACTTGGATATGTCCACCCGATCTATTGGAAGTCTCCTCAAACATTCGACTTTGTGAGAACAGTGCGAGTCCTTAAAAATAACTGAACCTCGACGTGCAAATGAGGAGGCTCTCTTGACCACCCTTTGTCAGGGGGTATTTCAGTCTCCACATCCACTCTCGTACTTTGTCATTTCATCTATCTGAGACCAAAACCCCCATCTACGAACCCTTGTCCCCCAAAGGACTCCGAACTAGTGCGGAAACACATACGGTTCGGAGGAAGGAGTACTGGAAACGGTACCCGCCTCAAGGAGTGCGACCGGGGGCCGTATATTATGAGAAGATGTTTTCTCTTTTATCTTCGTAGTAATACTATATTTAAATTACCGAGACAGAAAGTAACATAAGACGTGTCGTATGTTTATACCGACATGATTGAAACCTAACAATGTCTTCATGTAACAGAAGACAAAGTTGTATGGAAATACTTAAGAATTAGTCCTACATTTTTATACATACGATAATTTAAATACAGAAAGGAATAAAAAGATTTTCAGTGACTTATAAATCTAATACACAACTGTGAATTTACAGACATTCACATATACACATGTATACAATAGTAGTAGTTTCGATGAAAATGACTCATAGAGGATGTATGAGGAGTCTTTTGGAAAGTTTCAATCATATTCTTTATAATAATACATATGTTTGTATTTTTTAGGTAATACATAATTGTTGTATCTTATTGTAACATACATTAGGAAATTCCGATAGGACATTCCAGTCACAAGTAAGGTTAGGGTTTCTTTCCGTTACGGTTTCTTACGAGTTTGATGGTGTGTTAACGTTAGTAAAGTGTTCGATCATATCATTACGAGTTTTAAGAGGTTCGGTCCGAAGTTGTTATACACTTGACACTTGAAGGTCTACAACTTCGACCAAAATCTTTTCCGTCTCCTTGGTCTCTAGTTTAACGGTGTAGGTGACCTAGTACCTTTTTCGTTCTCTCAAGGTCTTTTTTTGTAGATAAAGACGAAATAACCGATACTGTTTCGGAAACTGACACTCCTAGTGTTATTTGACACCTTTTAAGAAGTTCTCTATCCTTATGGTCGGGTGGACTGGACGGAGAACTCTTTGGACATACGTCCAGTCCTTCGTTGTCAATCTTGACCTGTACCTTGTTGTCTGACCAAGGTTTATCCTTTTCCGACATATAACAGTGGGACGAATAAATTGAATATGCGTCTCATGTAGTACTTTGTACGACCCGACCTACTTCGTGTTCGACCTTAGTTCTAACGACCCTCTTTATAGTTATTGGAGTCTATATGTCTACTGTGGTGGGAATACCGTCTTTTCGTTTCTTCTTGATTTCTCGGAGAACTACTTTCACTTTATCTTCTCACCTTTTCAACCGAATTTCGAGTTGTAAGTCTTTTGATTCCAGTGCCGTAGATCAGGGTAGTGAAGACCGTTTATCTACCCCTTTATCACCTTTGTCCCTGTTCGAAATAAAAACCCCCGAGGTTTTAGGGACTTCTACCACTGACGTCGGTACTTTAATTTTCTGTGAATGAGGAACCTTCTCTTCAATACTGGTTGGATCTGTCGTACAATTTTTCGTCTCTGTAACAAACGGTTGTTACCAGGCAGATCAGTTCCAATACCAAAAAGGTCATTAGTACTAACCTACACTCTAAGCCTGGTATTTCTTTCGACTTGGGACTTCTTAACTACGAAATCTTGACACCACAACCCCTTCTGAGAACTCTCAGGGAACCTGACGTTCCTCTAGGTTGGTCAGGTAAGATTTCCTCTAGTCAGGACTCACAAGTAACCTTCCTGACTACGACTTAGACTTTGAGGTTATGAAACCGGTTGACTACTCTTCTTGACTGAGTGACCTTTTCTGGGTCTACGATCTTTCTAACTTCCTACCTCCTCTTCCCCTGTTGTCTCCTACTCTACCAACCTTCCGTAGTGACTGAGTTACCTGTACTTAAACTCAATTGAGGTGTTCAACCACTACCTGTCCCCCTGGACCCCACGACGTCAGGCAACCCAGTGTTTCTCACCCTGTGCTGACTTTCTGACTTGTCTTTACTTGACTTGACTTCCCATACATTACCGGGTGTATAAATTGTTTTTATAGTCATACAATCAAATACATTGAAACTAGAACATACAATGAAAGATATTGAATTTAGAACTAATGAAGAAGAATATTACATTCCTAGTATACGTTGATACTCAATGTAAAATTTGTTATTTACAACCTTACTTGTTAACAGAACCGTCTGAATCATTCGTACCAGTCCAGTGAAGGAATTCCTAAGAAACACACTTTATAATACCCCAAGATGTTTACCTGATGTAAAATTTCAAGACGAGTGTAAAGAAACTTATACGTTTTAAAAGTTTCGTCTCTCCCTCACTTTTTTTCCTTCGATTTAAGATCTTATTATAATACCTTATATATACCCTTTTTATGTAGATATACAGAGTCTTGTTTCACAGTGAAATGTAAAAGTTTAAAAACCAAAAAATTTCATTAATTATGACGTATTACGCTTGTAAATTTTTGTAAAAGGAAGAGAAAGACACATATTATGAATGTTTCATAATTAAACCGTACGTTAAATATTTCACGTATAATTTATTCCGATCTTCGTTTACCACAAGTCTTTTTGTTCAGTCCTTATTGTCGTCAAAGTAGAGTCGTATAAATTATATGAGACGAAAACTAAAAATTAAACGAAACACAAACAATAGAAGTTTATAAGCAGATTCTAAAAAGAAATTTTACTTTGAATTTACTTCGTATAAAATTACTTCTAATAAAAAATTTTGTAAAATATGTGTAGACTCTCTTCAATGTAATAAATTAATACTTACAGTATTAATGGATTATTTTAGATTACCTTTGGAACCTAAACTAACACCTTGTCAAAATTTAAATAAAAGAGATTCACGAATTTTTGTATATAAAATAAAAACCGAAATAGGTGCTTCCGTAAATTATAAAACTTCGACTATACAGTATGAACCGACGGGAACAGTATAACATATTTAGTACAAGGACAGTCACTCTGTATTAGAGTAAAACCAAATACTTACGTTGAACTAAACTCTAAGATCTCGAGGTAAAATATGTTTTCTAGTGTATTGTATCTTCTTTTATACTTTCAAAGTTCTAATTTATGTTTAAGAAACGGTACTTTGTTAATCCCATATGTGTTATTTTATACAAAAGAAAAAATTATATTTAAATAAATAATATTAACCTCCGATTAATGAAATGTTATAACATAACCAAAACGGTATGCAGTTGTACTTAGACGGTGCCCACATGTACACAAGGGGTAGGACTTGGGAGGAGGGTGGAGGGAGGGGTATGGTAAGGAGACCCAATAGGGTCCCGTGGTCGGGGTTCGTAGGACATAGTACGTAACTTGTACCTGACCGCTAAGCAAAGTGTATATTATAATATGTACAAAGTTACGGTAAGAAGGTTTAGTAAAGTGGGAGTGGGAGAGGGTGTCTCAGGTTTTCTGACAATATATGTAGACACAGAGAAAACGACAGGGTGTATGTCCCAATAGCAATGGTAGAAAGATTTAAGGTATATATACGTAATCATATGACATAACCACAAAAAGAAAGACCGAATGAAGTGAGACATATTATCCGAGGTCAAAGTAGGTAGAGTAGCCTTGACTAAGTTTACATAAGAAAAATTACCGACTCATTATGAGGTAACACATATACATGGTGTCGAAAGAATAGGTAAGCAGACGACTACCTGTAGATCCAACGAAGGTACAGGACCGATAATATTTGTCACGACGCTACTTGTAACCCCATGTNACATATCCGAGGTCAAAGTAGGTAGAGTAGCCTTGACTAAGTTTACATAAGAAAAATTACCGACTCATTATGAGGTAACACATATACATGGTGTCGAAAGAATAGGTAAGCAGACGACTACCTGTAGATCCAACGAAGGTACAGGACCGATAATATTTGTCACGACGCTACTTGTAACCCCATGTACACAGAGAAAGTTAAGACCAAAGGAACCACACATACGGGTCGTCACCCTAAAGACCCAGTATTCTGTCAAGATAAAGGTCAAAAAATTCCTTAGAGGTGTGACAAGAGGTATCACCGACATGATCAAACGTAAGGGTGGTTGTCACATTCTCCCAAGGGAAAAAAGGTGTGGGAGAGGTCCTAAATAACGAACATCTGAAAACCTAGTGTCGGTAAGACTGACCACACTTTACCATGGAGTAACACCAAAACTAAAGGTAATGAGACTATCACTCACTATAACTCTTAGAAAAGTACACAAACAATCGGTAGACATACAGAAGAAACCTCTTTACATACAAATCAAGAAACCCGGTCAAAAACTAACCCTGCAAATAAAAAAACCTTAACCCGACGTCCGCAACGAACGTATAAAAACTCTAATCAACAAACAGTCAACGAAGTAAACGATAATAAAAGGGGGTAAGACTTCCGACAGAAAAGTGAAACGAATATCAAAGGAAACAACACGTCTTCGAAAATTAATCTAGGGTAAACAAATAAAAACGAAAATAAAGGTTATAAGACCCTCCACCCAGTATCTGGTAGGACAACACTACATACAGCCTCTCACAAAGGGATACAAGAGGAGATCCTCAAAATATCAAAGACTAGAATGTAAATCTAGAAATTAGGTAAAACTCAAATAAAAACACATACCGCAATCTTTCACAAGATCAAAGTAAGAAAATGTTCAGCAACTGGTCAACAGTGTCGTGGTGAACAATTTCTCTAACAGAAATGAGGTAACATATAAGAACGGTGGAAACAGTTTGTGTTCCACAGATATCCGTACGACTAAATAGAGACCCGAAACATAAAACAAGGTAACTAGATATAAAGACAGAAACACGATCATGGTATGACAGAATTACTGACACCGAAACATCATCTCGGACTTCAGTCCGTCCAACTAAGGAGGTCAAGGTAAGAAGAAAGAGTTCTAACGAAACCGATAAGCTCCAAAAAAAAAACATAAAGGTGTGTTTAACACTTTAATAAACAAGATCTAGACACTTTTTATGATATCCATCGAACTAGCCCTCACGTAACTTAGACATCTAACGAAACCCATCATATGAGTAAAAGTGATATAACTAAGAAGGTTAGGTACTTGTACCATATAAAGAGGTAGAGAATCACAGGAGAAACTAAAGAAAGTAGTCACAAAATATCAAAAGATATATATCCAGAAATCAAAGAAATCCATCTATATAAGGATTCATAAAATAANAAGGTGTGTTTAACACTTTAATAAACAAGATCTAGACACTTTTTATGATATCCATCGAACTAGCCCTCACGCAACTTAGACATCTAACGAAACCCATCATATGAGTAAAAGTGATATAACTAAGAAGGTTAGGTACTTGTACCATATAAAGAGGTAGAGAATCACAGGAGAAACTAAAGAAAGTAGTCACAAAATATCAAAAGATATATATCCAGAAATCAAAGAAATCCATCCATATAAGGATTCATAAAATAAGAAAAGCAACGTTACCACTTACCTTTACAAAGGAATTAAAGAGAAAGTTAAAAGAGTAATAATCATATATCCTTACGTTCCCTAAAGACACACAACTAAAATACAGGAAGTTGAAATGATATAAGTAACTAATCGAGATCATTAAAAGACCACCTCAGAAATCCCAAAAGATACATCTCCTAGTACGGTAGACGTTTGTCACTCTCAAAATGAAGAAGAAAAGGTTAAACCTAAGGAAAATAAAGAAAAAGACGAGACTAACGACACCGGTTTTGAAGGTTTTGATACAACTTATCATCGCCACTCTCACCCGTGGGAACAGAACAAGGACTGAAGTCCCCTTTACGAAAGTTGAAAAGTGGAAACTCCTATTACAAACGACACCCAAACAGTATATATCGAAAATAATACAACTCCATACAAAGAAGATAAGGACGAAAGACCTCTCAAATATAGTATTTACCTACAACTTAAAACAGTTTCCGGAAGAGACGTAGATAACTCTATTAGTATACCGAAAATAAAAAGTTAAACAATTACACCACTTAATGTAACTAACTAAACGTCTATAACTTCTTAGGAACGTAGGGACCCTATTTCGGGTGAACCAGTACCACATACTAGAAAAAGTACACAACAACCCAAGACTAACGACCTTAAAACAATTCCTATAAACGTAGATACAAGTAGTCACTATAACCAGACATCAAAAGAAAAAAACACCGTAGAAACAGTCCAAAACCATAATCTCACTACCACCGGAGTATCTTACTCAAACCTTCAAATGGAAGGAGACGTTAAAAGACCTTCTCAAACTCCTCCTATCCACAATCGAGAAGAGATTTAAAAACCATCTTAAGTCGACACTTCGGTAGACCTGGACCCGAAAACAAACGACCTTCTATAGACTAATGTCAAAGTTAAAGGAACGAACACTACCCGGACAATTCTAAAAGATAAAGAAGGACCAAGTCAAAACCTTTCAAAATGAAAAGTTTCTTAAACAGGTAAAGAAGGTTCAACAGGTAAAATAACCGTATATTAACGATTATCGTCAGAGAATACTAGGAAACATAAAGACACAACAGACAACACTAGAGAGGTAAAAGTAAAGATTAACATAACTAAAATAAAAAGAGGGAGACAAAGAACTACTCAGACCGATTACCAAACAGTTAAAATAAATAGGAAAGTATCTTGGTCGAAAACCGAAACAACTAAAAAGAAAAACAGAGAAAAAGTAAATAAAGACGGAATTAAAAATTCTAAAGAAAGGAAGATGATTGGGACTCCAAGAATTAAAGAAGGTAAAGATCAACGAAAGACACATCGATCCAGTAAATAAACTGAAAAAAGAACAAAGAACTCCATACGGACATAACGACACTTGAAAGGAGAATCGTGACGAAAATGTCACAAGGTGTCCAATACCGACCACAAAAGTAAAAGTAAGGAAAGAGACGTATAAAACTAAAGAAGACACTAAACAACCAATAAGTCGTCGTACAACAAGTCGGAGGTAAACAACCTTAAAAATTAACAAAAAGAGGACTTTAACTCTAGATTAGAATGACGTAACACCGGTCTTTTCTACGAGTCTTTCTAAAGTCAAAAAATACTTAAATGGTTTCAATCTAAATACCAGGTCCTACACTAGATAGGACCTCTTACAAGGTACACGTGAACTCTTTTTCCACTTTAAGTAACAAAACCCCACTTTACAGGATACCTATAGTTAATCCAGATTAACCAGATCAAATAGTAAAATTCAAAGGCACAATTAAAAGACAAATCAACTAGATAGGTATCGACACTCACCCCATAATTTCAGAGGGTGATAATAACACAATAACAATTAAAGGGGAAAGTACGAACAATCGTAAACAGAATGTATAACGCCACGTATATATAAGTATTAACAATATAGAAGAACCTAACTGGGAAACTAGTAATACATCAAAGGAAGAAACAAAGAAAAGTGTCGGAAACAAAATTTCAGATAAAATAGATTATACTCATAACGATGAGGACGAAAGAAAATCAGAGATAAACGTACCTTATTGAAAAAGGTCGGGAAGTGAAAGTCAGACATAACAGGGAACAAAACTCCACCCAGAGAACATTTGTTGTATAAATCCCCAGAACAAAAACATAGGTAAGTCAGTCAGAAACAGAAAAACAACCCCGTAAGTTGGGTAAATGCAAATTCCATTAAGAACTATTCATACTATGACAACGGTAATGGAGTAACAAATCCCAAGCTCAAATATGTAGGAAAAACACAAAGGACAGATCTCTTCTAGGAAATCGTAAACAACCTCTCGACCAAACCACCACGACTTAAGAGAGTCGAAACGAACAGACATTTCGAAAACTAAAGAGGAAGTATAAACTTACTCTCGGGTCATTAGACCCGATATCCAATATAAGAAAATAGTGAAATTCAACAGGACGGTAAAGTCGGATCGGACTTCTCAAAGATAACTTTCTAGTCGACAATAGGAATACCCTTAGGGGAACACACAATAAACAACAAAAAGGTTACGACGAAAATTATGAACAAAAACACAAACTAGAAACAATTAAGCTAATTATACGTAGAACCTCACAAAGTACTACCACAATAGTGAGTAGATCTCGTTCTGCAGGTCCTAACACTTCAGTTCACCCGGAATCTTTCGTAGTCATGCTAGTTTCGATCACCTCCACTACCTTAAGGTCAACTCGATCAAGTTTAGGACTTTCTACTACGACACTTTCACGACGTGAGTTATACGGTCATGTAAACCTTTTGAGTCGTCACCGGTGTCCTGCCCTTTTTCAGTCAAAAGTAAGGTTAGGGTTTCTTTCCGTTACGGTTTCTTACGAGTTTGGTGGTGTGTTAACGTGAGTAGAGTGTGTGATCATTTCATTACAAGTTTTAAGAGGTTCGATCCGAAGTCGTTATACACTTGGCACTTGAGGGACTACAAGTTCGACCAAAATCTTTTCCGTCTCCTTGGTCTCTAGTTTAACGGTTGTAGACGACCTAGTACCTTTTTCGTTCTCTCAAGGTTTTTTGTTAGATAAAGACGAAATAACTGATACGGTTTCGGAAAGTGACACACCTAGTGTTCTTTGACACCTTTTAGGACTCTCTTTACCCTGATGGTCCGGTGGACTGGACGGAGAACTCTTTAGACATACGTCCAGTCCTTCGTTGTCAATCTTGACTTGTACCTTGTCGTCTGACCAAGGTTTATCCTTTTCCTCATGCAGTTCCGACATATAACTGTGGGATAAATAAATTGAATATACGTCTCATGTAGTACTCTTTGCGACCTGACCTTCTTTGTGTTCGACCTTAGTTCTAACGGCCCTCTTTATAGTTATTGGAGTCCATACGTCTACTGTGGTGGAAATACCGTCTTTCACTTCTCCTTGATTTTTCGGAGAACTACTTTCACTTTCTCCTCTCACTTTTTCAACCGAATTTCGAGTTACAAGTCTTTTGCTTCTAGTACCGTAGGCCAGGGTAGTGAAGTACCCCTTATCTACCCCTTTGTCACCTTTGTCACAGTCTGAAATAAAAAGACCCGAGGTTTTAGTGACGTCTACCACTGACGTCGGTACTTTAATTTTCTGTGAATGAGGAACCTTCTTTTCAATACAGGTTGGATCTATCGATTAACTTTTCGTCTCTGTACTGAAACGGCTGATTCCAGGCAGATCAGTTCCGATACCAAAAAGGATACCAGTACATACCTACACTCTCGACGTGACACTTCTTCCGACTCTCGGTTTCTTAACCACGAAAACTTGACACCACAACCTCTTCTGAGAACTCTCAGGGAACCTGACGTTCCTCTAGGTTGGTCAGGTAAGACTTCCTCTAGTCGGGACCCTAAAAAAACCTTCCTTACTACGATTTCGACTTTGAGGTCATGAAACCGGTGGAGTACGTTTCTCAACTGAGTGACCTTTTCTGAAACTACGACCCTCCCTAATCCCCGTCCTCCTCTTCCCCTACTGTCTCTTACTCTATACACCTACCGTAGTGACTGAGTTACCTACACTTAAACTGACTTGAGGACCTCAGCCACTACCTGTCCCTCCGGACAACACGACCCTAAGTACCCCAAATGTTTCTAAGCCCGTGCTGACACTCTGACTTGACCCAAAAAAGTAGAACCCAAATAGGACAAACCCTGAGAGAGACAAAGAACCTGAGCCTACTAATAAAGGAAGGGGTAAAATCCCTTCAAAAGTTGATAACAGAGGAGTTCATAAAAGAGTACCAGAAAACAGAAGAAGAAGACCCTAAGAATACTAAACTTAGTACCCCGTAAATGGTAACAGGGTCTCCAGAGACTCTAACAGTAGTAAAAATTTTTAAACAAAAAGGAAAAAGGAGAGACTAAGTAAGTAAAGATGATAAGATAGAAGATGGAGTGATTAGGATAGAAGGCGGATGTAATAAGATGATTAATAAGGGAGGTCTCACAAAAACTATAGTAAATAACTTAATAAGTAATATATAACTAAGAAAAAATAAAGAAGATCCAGGAACAATTTGGAAAGAACGTAGAAGATTTAGGAAAAGAGGTCCGATAAATAGACACTAAGGTAAAATTAAAGTTCTAAAACCTAGTAAAAGTGATAGTAATTACCCTTAAGAAATAGTCCATCTAAAGGATAGAGAAGGAGAAAACAAACCAAACCACCCGTAAATAGGACAAGGAAACGGACGATCCATAAGGAGACAGAGAAGTAGAACAAATATAACGACACAAACCCCCACCGGAGAAGTATAAGACCGTCAAACACCTCAAGAGAAATAACACCTCAAAGGAGTGACACCCACCCCAACATGTCCACCGAACAGTTCAAAAGGACCAATCCCTTCGAACACAGTCACAAGACCACCCACCTCGACCTAAAGAGGAGAGACCACACGTTACTTCACAGGTCATTACTCAATACTCTACAGTCACCCAAACCTCACTGAGACCCGTCGGACATATAACTTCGAGTCACGATACAAAGACACAACGACCTCATAAACGCACCATACAGAACGAGACCTTGAACAACCGGGAACCCACCACGAACCAAAGTCACATCCATACCTCCGCAAACTACTCGAGGACAGTCAATTACAAGAAACCTCAGTCCTTAAGAGACCACAAGAGTCCTAAACCTGAATTCGGAGGACGAAGACCAAAAGACAAAATAAAAATATCATTGGAGTTCTGAAGAGGTAGATATGTCGTGACAACTATTTTGTAGATCCAATATCTATTTTCTAATAGGTATCACTCCCTGTGGGTCTCTCCAAGTGTCTCAATGTACCTCTTCTCTTCTCCCTACTCCCTATATCTCCACTGGTTCTACTCTACTCCGTCTTAGTTTTCTCATCTCATTCGATCAGTCATTAGTGAAGGAATACACGTGAGGTGTCAGACCTAGGGAGTCTCTACAAGTACCACAATACGTCTCTTCTCTTCTCCCTCCTTCCTCTGTCTCCACCGGTCCTCCTATTTCCCCCCTTAGTTTTCCTCTCTCTGTCTAGGTCGACAAGAGGTGACCTCTGTGTGTTTCTCTAAGTATCTCAACCCATCTCTTCCCTTCCCCCTCCCTCCTCTATCTTCGCTGGACCACGTCTTTTTCCTCACAGGTTACACCCTCTCTCGTCAGTTCGGTCATTAGAGAGAGGGTTCATTTTTACCCATGACTTCTAACCCAAGAATTACCATGTTTTAACTATTGTTTATGGTTTTTCGTTTCTAAGTTTTAGATCTCATCTCCAACCTAAAATTTTTTATGTTATAATTTTTTTTTTCAGTGTTTTTAATAATATATATATACATATATATATATACTTCAAACGAAAATTTTTATCCCAGAAAAAAAACGTTTCATTACATTCAATATTTTTACTTTTAATTTCCTCGTTATCTCCTGAATTTTATTTTTTTAATTTCTTACTATCATTTTTATCATTTTTATATAGATCCTGAAAGAGATCACAACACCCGTCACACCTCAGTCAAGTAAAAACCTATTAAGGAACTAGACCGAATATAAAGAGATCTAGATATCCGGGGAAGAATACATCAACCACGATTGATGTCCCAAAATTAGCTAACGTGGACAGTGAAGGTCCCGCCAAGGGAGACAAAATCGAAGAAGGCAAACGACCAGAGAAGTCATAGATTAAAGCTGGGACTGTGTTCCCCCTCCACCACCTGTGAAAAATTCCGAGTGAAAAAGTCAAGACGATACCTCTGCCTCCTTGTGACGTTTGTTTATTGTAACCACACACGAGCGTCACAGAACCGGTGCGACGCTAACCGGGACGAGTGTCACACATACGAAAGGGACAGATGTGACGAATCCGAGATCCAACGAGTCTGCCTTTGACAGACTCCGACCTGGGCCCAACATACGAGAAGGGTCCAGATTCGGTGAGTCCAAGTCCATGAACCCATCAGGAGTCTCCACGTCTGAGTCAATCCGGACGTAAAACACGGGAAGAGTCCAGGTTCGTCTAGTCCACTCGCTCACAAACCACTCGTTCCAGCGACATTGCATAGTAGAGGGGGCAGGGACGGCGAGTCAAAAGACCCACATGTTGGCCGTATCGAAGAGTCCACCTAAATCTGGTAGGTCTTAGGGTTCTTCAGAACCAATCGTTGTTTCGAAGGAACGTCAAACCATCTATTACGGAGAGACCCCGGTGCTACGGGGGAAGACCGAAACCGACGGGAGCGGACAGACAGTGGCCTTCCCCTACCCGAACAAACGTCGACAGATCGAGACGAGTCAGAAATCAGACACTCACCCGGACCGTCACAGAATCCAATCCCGAAAAGTACACCATCGATAGGGTGTCAGACCAAACGATCGGGTTGAATCAAGTGAGTCTAACGGGAGCCCCGTAAGTCCGGGCCAGGAATGAGATTCGTTACGTCGGGTGTGGAGGGAGTCAAGTCAAGTCAAGTCAGTGGGTCAGCACAGACTGAGAAACGCTGGAGTACTTAGTGTCGTACGGTCAGGAGGGACAGGTAGTGGTTGAGGGCCTCAAGTGAGTCTGAGTACAGGTAACTCAGTCACTACGGTAGGTCGGTAGAGTAGGAGACAGCGGGGGAAGAGGAGGACGGGGGTTAGGAAGGGTCGTAGTCAGAAGGTTACTCAGTTGGGAAACGTAATCCACCGGTTTCATGATCTCAAAGTCGAAATCGTAGTAAAGAAGGTTTTTTTAGGGTCCCGACTAGAGGACGTCTTACCTGACCAACCTAGAGGAGCGTCAGGTTCCCTGAGAGTTCTCAGAAGAGGTTGTGGTGTCAAGATTTCGTAGTTAAGAAACCACGAGTCGAAAGAAGTGTCAGGTCGAGAGTGTAGGTATGTACTGGTGTCCTTTTTGGTATCGGAACTGATCTGCCTGAAATCAGCCGTTTCATTACAGAGACGAAAACTTATACGATAGATCCAACTAGTATTGAAAAGAAGGTTCCTCATTCACAGAAAATTAAAGTACCGACGTCAGTGGTAGACGTCACTAAAACCTCGGGTCTTTTTATTTCAGACTGTGACAAAGGTGCCAAAGGGGTAGATAAAGGGTACTTCACTACCCTGGTCTACGGTACTAGAAGCAAAAGACTTACAACTCGAAATTCGGTTGAAAAAGTGAGAGGTGAAAATGAAAGTAGTTCTCCGAGAAATCAAGGAGAAGTGACAGCCGGTATTTCCACCACAGTAGACGTATAGACTCCAATAACTATAAAGAGGGTCGTTAGAACCAAGGTCGAACACAAAGAAGGTCAGGTCGCAAAGAGTACTACATGAGACGTATCTTCAATTTAATCGTCCCACTGTTATATGTCGGAACTACATGAGGAAAAGGATAGACTTTGGTCAGACAACAAGGTACGGGACATGAGTGACAACGAAGGACTGGACGTATGTCTAAAAAGTTGTCCGTCCAGTCCACCCGACCATAAGGATAGAGAAAGTCTTAAAAGGTGTCAAAGAACACTAGGTGTGTCAGTTTCCGAAACCGTATCAGTTATTTCGTCTTTATCTACAAAAAGACCTTGAGAGAACGAAAAAGGTACTAGGTCGTCTACAACCGTTAAACTAGAGACCAAGGAGACGGAAAAGATTTTGGTCGAACTTGTAGTCCTTCAATTGCCAAGAGTATAACGACTTCAGACCGAACCTCTTAAAACTCGTAATCAAATGATCGTACACTCTACTCATTTTGACACGCCATCAAACCCGTAACAAACCGTAACGGAAAGAAACCCTAACCTTACTTTTGAACCCAAAGAGAATGGAACCCGCACCCCATAGAGAAGTGCCGACGAGGTCGTTTCGCGTCGGCGACGAGGAATAGAACCTACTCCCAATAGAGGAGTGACGACGGGAAGGACGGGAAGTTGTACCCTATCGAGGAGATCCGGGAGGACGTGGGCGTGTCGGTGGTGAGGAAACTCCAGCCCATCGGGGAGGGTCGGCGGTGGGGACTGGAGCCCACGCCCCATCGAGGAGAGCCGGCAAGGACGTGGTAGCGTCGGACCGTGAGAGTCGGTGACGGGGACTGGAGCCTTTACCCCATTGAGGATAACCGGCGACAGGAAACCCGTACCCCAGGAGGACCGAAGACGGGGACTGGAGCCTACACCACATCGAGGAGCGACGGCACGAAGTACGTGTCCAGTACCGACGACGACGAGAATCACGGGTTCGGAGGGACGGGTCGGGGATGAACGATCACCGTCTACGTCCACAGACGCGACGAAGAGACGACCCTCCAATGGTAATCCGCGTATTAGACACCCAAATGAATAAATAAACAAAAAGGAGGGTCAATACAACGGGAGACACCAAGGTTCCGAGCGGTGTGTGAGACGTCACTCTCACAAAGGACCATAAACCTTTGAAGAGAGAAAATTTCTGGGCGAAGGGACCACCGAGTCTACCATTTCGCAGACAGATGTCACACTCTGGACCCAAGCTAGGGACCCAACCCTTCTTAGGGACCTCTTACTTTACAGTTGGATGAGGTCATGAGAACGGAACTTTTAGGGTACCTGACTCCTTGAACCACGTTCGATAATAGGTACCCCAACGTTTCTCGTCCCGAACTGACTCGATGAAGTGAAGTGAAAGGGTCCTACCTAGAGGTAGAGATGGAGAAAACAGAGAGAAAAATAGAAAATATAAAAAAGGATGGAGGAAAGTTTCTGTTACCCGACGAAAAGACCCACGGACTACAGGAGACGACCGTAAGTCTTCAACAAAACACCTTAAATGAGTCGAAAGTTTATAAGAAAACTACTTAAACACCCCCTCTTTCACCAGAGGGACAGGAGAAGGAGACGGTAGAATCCTGGGAGTTTTGTATACAAAAGTAAGAAGGACATCAGAATGAGGAGTCAAAATCAACATAAATTTACATATTTAAGTTTACTCCGTTTGGACGTTTTTTCTTCTTTTTTCTAATGATAATCTAAGTAAATACCGATATCATGACATCTATTTTCAGAATTGTTTACACACATATATTTATATACGTAAATACATCATTTCTTTAAAATAAAATAGCTACTACTTAAACAATGTATGAAAATTTGTCACGAACAGAACGGCCCAAACAAATGAGGAGTAAAAAATTAGAGAAACAAAGAACAACGACTAAGATTTGAGAAGTTAGTATATCGGAGTCTATTTAAGAATTTCTTAGAAACGAGAGATGGTAATACGAGATGGTGGAAAAGTAACGTTGATACTTAAGACAGAAAGTGCAAAACTGTAAATCTAAAATAAAAATAAGTTCTTTTATAAGGAGGTTAGTTGTGTTTTGTCTCAATTTTATAAAGAATTAATCAATAATCCCTTCTAATATAATATGACTTAAGTCTCATTCCTCTTTTTTTCGTTTTTATTTTGATTACTTTATTGAACCCGAACTTAATAAGATATTTATAAAATGAAAAGTTACTCGGACACACCTTTTTTTTGAATGACGAAAATAACATATAAGACAAATATTTTAAACTTATTAAAATTAAAAGTCCAAACTTGATTTCAACTTCTATTGACATAGAAAAAGAGAGGGAGTACACCGGTTAATTTCGATTGTTAATTTTACTTTTCTTTTATCTCTTTACTCATTTTTGGTATCATTTAATTAAGTTATAGAATTCTTGTCACTATTGTATTATTGACTCCAAGTTTAATATACCAAGACGTTGTTGAATCACAAATTGCTTACCGTTACTGTTTTGTTTTATCAGTGTTCAGGTGTAAAGTTATAAAGACAAAGAATAACGTTAATATCTGTAATCACTTCATTAAGAAATATCTTATACTCATCTGAAGAATCACGTCAAAATTTATATAGTTTCCCGACCTACCTCTCATTTCTAAAAGGTATATTAAGGACCAAGGGTAAGTGTTAAAGGAAATAAAAATTGTAGAACGAAACCACATCGTGTAATCGATACTAACTATTTGATCATTACTATGTAATAATGTCCGTATATAACGGAATGAAGTGAAACGAGATAAGATGAAGTGTCTATTACATGCAAAATGTCTAACTTTTTAACACCGTTAGGACACTGTTTGTTCAGATAGTCGTTGTAAAAAGGTTATCGTAATCAAGTGAAACATAACATGAAACCATTAAAAACATTTAAAGTTTGTAATGAAAATAAAATAAGGAATGTCACTACACACTAGTTAATAGAAACTATAATTATGATGAGTGACTTCAAAGTCTACTACCAGTCTTCAAAAATAATTATTTCATAAAAATTAAATTCATAGATTTCACTAAAAACATCCGTATTACGATAAATTGTGAAGTTAAGTCAGTGAAGTCAGTAAGTTAGTACAGACTGAGAAACCCTTGGGTACCAGATGTCGTGCAGTCTGGAGAGAGAGTCGGAGGTTGAGGGTCTCAAATAAGTTTAAGTACAGTAACTCAGTCACTACGGCAAGTTGGTAGAATAGGAAACAGTAGGGGAAGAGGAGGGCGGAAGTTAGAAAGGGTCTTAGTCCCTAAAAAAAAAAAAAGGTTAATCAATCAAGAAACGTAGTTCACCGGTCTCATAACCTCAAAGTCGAAGTCGTAGTCAGGAAGGTAACGTATAAGTCCTGACTAAAGGAAATCCTACCTGACCAACCTAGAGGAACGACAAGTTCTTTGAGAGTTCCTAGAAGAGGTTGTTGTGTCAAATTTTCGTAGTTAAGAAGTCACGAGTCAAAAGAAACACAAGGTTGAGAGTGTAGGTATGTACTGATGACCTTTTTTGTATCGAAACTGATCTGTCTGGAAACAGTCGTTTTATTACAGAGATAAAAAATTATACCACTGGTCCAACCAGTAATGAAAAGAAAGTTTCTCGTTGGCAGAAAATTAAAATGCCGACGTCAGTGGTAGACGTCACTAAAACTTCGGGTTCTTTTATTTCCGACAGTGACAAAGGTGACAAAGGGGTAGGTAAACGGTGTTTTACTACCTTGGTCTACTGTACTAGAATCACAAGACTTACAACTCAAAATTCGGTTGAAGAAGTGAGAAAGTGAAAGTAGTTCTCCGAAAAATCAAGGAGAAGTGAAAGACGGTATTACCACCACAGTAGACGTATAGACTCCAATAACTATAAAGAGGACCGTTAGAACTAAGGTCGAGTACGAAGTAGGTCGGGTCTCAAAGAGTACTACATGAGACGTATATTTAATTTATTCATCCCACTGTTATATGTCGGAACTACGTAAGAAAAGGATAAACCTTGGTCAGACAACAAGGTACAGGTCAAGGTACAGTCAATAAAGGACTGGACGTATGTCTAAAGAGTTCTCCGTCCAGTTCACCAGACCATCAGGATAGAGAAATTCTTAAAAGGACTCAAACAACACCAGGAGTGTCAGTTTCCGAAACCGTATCAGTTGTTTCGTCTTTATCTACAAAAAGACCTTGAGAGAACGAAAAAGTTACTAGGTTACCTACAATCGTTGAACTATAGATCCAGGAGACGGAAAAGATTTGGGTTGAATTCGTAGACCTTCAAGTACCAAGTACATGATAACTTCGGAACGAATCTCTTAAAACTTGTAATGAAATGATCGTACACTCTACTCACGTTAACACACTATCAAACTCGTAAGAAACCGTAACGGAAAGAGACCCTAACTTTACTGTTGACTGGAAAAGGTCAAGATACCGGGACGACTCAAAAGGTTTAAACAACCGTATAACTCACTTCGTGAAAGTGTCGTAGTAGAAAATCCTAAATTTTATCGAGTTGACCTTAAGGTGGTGGAGGTGATCGAAACAAGTATCACTACGAAGGATTACGGGTGAGCTAAAACGTAAGGTCGTACAGACCGAAATCAAACCACTAGTGTGGTAGCACTAATAGATCCAGGACTTCTAGAATTATCTCACATTTATATTGAAAATATAACTCTTTGGTGTTTTAGTATAGTGAAGAACATAACGCTATAACGGAATAACAACCCCAGACCTTAACTTGTACATTATAGAGACTTCATACGGTTACTATAAATTTTAGAAGTCAAATGTAATACTACACCACACGTAGATCGAAAACCATTTACGTATTACATATACACGTGGTAATGACATAACGTGTTGGTAATCTCACATTATGTTTTATCAAAGTGACAGGATTTTTAGGGTACAGGGAATAAGTAAGAAAGGAAAATGATGAGTTGGTATCTTTAGTGACTACGAAAATAAAAGGATTATCAAAAAGGAAAGAGTATTACGGTGTATAGACCTTAATATATCATATATTTTAAAAGTCTGACTATAAAAGTATATCGTTATATATAAAATTACAAAGGGGCACATAAAACACTCACTATTGAATAAAGAAAAATAAAGGTAACATAAACACATGGTGTAACCCCTCTCTCGTTTACTCGGTTCTGCCGAATAAGTCCGAGAAAGTTTGGTAAAAACATTTATTACTGATACATTGATAATTCTAGTAAATATCGTGACACGTACACACGGTACTCCATGGGTGAACCAATGTTCGAAGAAACACGACTTGTGTACACACCCAAGGTGGATCTTTCACCGTTGTAATGACGACGTAGTACCGGCCCAGGTAACCCAGTCAGTACTCTCCTCTCTTATATCAAACTGATGACGATGTCGACGACACAGTCGGTCCTCTCTTATGTCAATACCGACGACACAGTCGGTCCTCTCTCCAACACAACACAATCTAATACGATACCGACAACACGGTTGGTCCTCTCTTATTTTCACAGATGTCAAGAATGCCACGGAGCGTAGAAGAAGGTCGGAGTCGAACACGGAACACACCCAAGTTACTTGTCACACGTGTCACTCTAAGTCACTCTGTTGACCGTGGTACTTGTCCTACTTCTTGTTATGTGTGTGAAATAGTTAAACGGATAATTTCTTTTAGAACTAATAAAGGTTAACAACTATTAATATCTATTATATTCACAAAGACCCCCCGTGATCACCATTTCTTGGGTGGACGGACAGCTCTTCTAGACTTTACACCCAAGTCAGGGATCCACCCCTTCTAGGGGACCTCCTCACGTGTCGTTGTGTGAGGTCACAAGAACGGACCTCTCGGAGTTCTTGTCTCCTCGGACTGCCCGATATCAGGTATCTCAGTGTTTCTCAGTCTGTGTTGACCTCGTTGAATCGTGTCGTGTCGTATCTTTTATCTACGATATATAAATGTCTTAAAACACACCCATACAAAAGTTAAGTGAATTCATTTATGGATTCCCTGATTGAAGACCAAACATAACATATACAAATTAAGAGATTCTTTGATATCTTGTCAAAAAGATCACAATATGAAAAGAACGTAAGAGTGTTCGTTACTTGTATTCAAGGAGAACGAAGTGTAGGAGTGGTGGATGTCCAAGACAGTACTAAAAATCAGTAAGAGTATCCGAGAATCACTGTAGAGTGACAACAAAATGAAATGTTAAGAAATTACTGTTATTACCACTGCATAAATAATAGACATGTGAAAAAAACCATTTCGCAGAAGTGTATAAAGACGGATGAAAATTTGACCAGGAACAACATAAGAATACCTCAAAATTACTAAGAAACATACAAAATCTATTTTCATAAAGTAGTTCATATACAAAACATCTATAAAAGAGAGATAACACCGAATAGAAAATATAGAAAATCACAGAAATTGTCTTGTCTTTTAAAAGTAAAATTACTTCATGTTGAATTGTTAAAAAAGAAAGTACCTAATATAAAGACTCAACAAATATTTTTGAGTCACGGTCTCGTTCCGATTTGTAATAAAAGGTAATACGAGAGGCATACAATAGTAAGTTCAAAATATCAAAAGGTGAATTTAAATTCATATAAAAGATAAAACTCAATTAAAAGTACTTTTCATACGGTAAATATCGATATTAGTATAAAATTTATACTTATACACTTATAAGTCAACGAAACCGTGTTAAATACTTTTTCTGATAAGAAAGAGTTAACCTAAAAGGAATCAGTATAGTATCTCGTCAACTGATATAAGTACACCTATATAAATACCTGAGTGACAAAGTACGGTGATTAGTAAAACGTATAAGAAAGTGATTCTCTGAGAGTAACTTCGACATGTTATTTAGATCTTCAACTCATTTCAGTCAGAAGACTAAAACGAGAAGTCATAACAAAACTGATAAGATACAGAAAAAAATTAGATGTATTTGAACTCTCAGTCAAAAGTGTATAAGATCGTTCTTATTGAACGATCTTTAACATAAACTTAACGTCATTTAATTATTTACTTAGACTCTCATTGACTATCGTATTTGAAAAGACTGTTTCCAGGTAGATCGATTTCGACACTAAAAAGGTCATCAGTACATACCTACACTCTCAACCTAGTATTTCTTTCGACTCGTGACTTCTTAATCACTAAAACTTGATACCATAACCTCTTCTGAGAACTCTTAGTGAACCTGACGTTCCTCTAGGTTGGTCAGTTAGGATTTTCTTTTGTCAGGACTTATAAGTAACCTTTCTGACTACGACTTCGACTTTGAGGTTATTAAACTGGTGGACTACACTTCTTGACTGAGTGACCTTTTCTGGGACTACGACCTTTTATAACTTCCGTTCTCCTCTTCCCCTACTGGCTTCCACCTTACCAACCTACCGTAGTAGCTGAGTTACCTGAACTCAAGTTCGTTCGAAGACCTCAACCACTACCTGTCCTTTCAGACCGTACGACGTCAGGTACCCCAGTCAAGTACTGACTTACTTACTTGACTTGACTTGACTGTCGTATTTTTTATAACTTAGAAGTTTAGATACTTATACCTTATTAAAAAATAGTTTCAAACATCAAAGAGAGTATATGTTGAACATGTATAAATCTACCCAAAATTAAGTTCATAACGAAAACTCTCCGTTCCCCAGTACATTTATAAGAACACAAAATGTTAAAATTCACAGTATCGGATAACGACCTTGTATGCTTTCGTTAACTGTATATAATTAGAATATTGAATGTTTGAATTCATGAATAATATTACAAGGTCCTTACAAAATCAGTTAAAATAACGTAAAAGATGTATCTATTAGTAAAGGAGATACTTATCTCCATCAAAATAATAAAAAGAAGAGTTATAAAATAAAGTAAAAGAACATAGTAACGTAATGGATCCCGAGAGTAATATGACAACTTACCTCTCCGCTCTTCACTGTAAGAACGAACTAGAATCACCCTTTCGAAGATCAAAGAGTGATAATTGATTTTACAATTGACATACTAAAACGTCCACAAGATCCACTACTTCAAGTGAAGTCAGAATAAAAAGACTATTAAAAATAATATTACCTACAATTTGAAATAGTTCACAAAAAGACGTAGACATACTGGTTACTACGAAGAAATCGGTCGACTTCAATACTTAATACATTTAAATAAAAATTATATTTGGAAGGAACATAAGAACTTTATTTAGGGAGAACTATCACCGTGAGTGAATCTCGGTCTGTAGGACCTTACACTTCAGTTTACCCGGAATCCTTCGTAGTGATACTAGTGATACCTGTTTCGAGTTTTAACAGGTTCCGTCAGAAGGTGTCATGTACTTGACACTTGTATGTCTACAAGTTCAACCTAAATCTTTTCCGTCTCCTTGGTCTCTAGTTTAACGGTCGTAGGCAACCTAGTAGTTTCTTCGTTTTCTCAAGGTCTTTATGTAGATGAAGACGAAATAACTGATACGGTTTCGGAAACTGACACACCTAGTGTTATTTGACCTTTTAATACTTTCTCTACCCTTATGGTCTGGTGGACTGGACAGAGAACTCTTCGGATATACGTCCAGTCCTTCGTTGTGAATCTTTACCTGTACCTTGTTGTCTGACCAAGGTTTATCCTTTTCCTCATGTAGTTCCGACATATAAAAGTGGGACAAATAAATTGAATATACGTCTCATGTAGTACTCTTTGCGACCCGACCTTCTTCGTGTTCGACCTTAGTTCTAACGGCCCTCTTCATAGTTATTGGAGTCTATACGTCTACTGTGGTGGGAATACCGTCTTTCACTTCTCCTTGATTTCTCGGAGAACTACTTTCACTTTCTCCTCTCACTTTTTCAACCGAATTTCGAGTTGTAAGTCTTGTGATTCTAGTACCGTAGGCCAGGGTAGTGAAGAACCTTTTATGCCTTTTTGTCACCCTTATCACCGACTGAACTAAAAACCCCCGAGGTTTTAGTGACGTCTACCACTGACGTCGGTACTTTAATTTTCTACGAATGAGGAACCTACTTTCCAATACTAGTGGGATCTGTCGTATAATTTTTCGTCTCTATAATGAAACAGTTGTTTCTAAGTAGATCAGTTTCGATACCAAAAAGGTCATCAGTACATACCTACACTCTCAACCTGATATTTCTTTCGACTCGTGACTTTTTAACCACGAAAACTTGACACCACAACTTCTGAGAACTCTTAGGGAACTTGTCGTTCCTCTACGTTGGTAAGGTAGGATTTTCTTTAGTAAGGATTTATAAGTAACCTTCCTGACTACAACTCCGACTTTGAGGTTATGAAACCGATGGACTACGTTTATTGACTGAGTAACCTTTTCTGGGATTACGACCCTTTATAACTTCCGTCCTCCTCTTCCCCTACTGTCTCCTACTCTACCAAGCTACCGTAGTGGCTGAGTTACCTGTACTCAAACTTATTTAAGACCCTCAACCACTACCTGTTCCTCCATACCACACGACGGCAGGTAACCCAGTGTTCCTCAGTCTATACTGACTCGCTGACTTCATTTGACTCGACTAACACCGTATATTAAAAAGTATGTAACAACCTAAACTGAACTAAATAAAATAAGTGAAAAATGTAGATACAAATACTCTCTATAACATCCAAATGAAAAAGAAAAACGTCAAATAAACAGACCTACACGACAACTCTTTACAATCGTAATTTCCTACACGATTTTAAAGTGGGAGGACAAAGACAAAGGGTTTAGTCTAACATCTTATAACCACAGTAAGAAAGGAATTGAAAAACCATATTAAGTGGTCATTAATGAAAACCCGGGTATTAAAAGAATAAGACTTCTACTAGTTAATTAATTTAAAATTATATATTGTCGAATAAGTACAATAAATAATGTTATATAAAAATACTTAAAAGTAGTCAATACAGAATGTTTGTCACGTAAAGTAGATACAACAATTTACACACCCGTATGTATAAAAGGGTTAAAAAAAAGAACAAAACGAGTAGAAAAATGCAGATACCATAGTGATCTAGACCAGTGTGAAAATAAAGACTATGGTCATGAAACATAGAATAGACAAAAAACTAATCTGATAGATCCTTCATTAGTTGAAATAACTAGAATAGTTTCTTGGTCGAAAAATAGAGTAACTAAAAGAGATAGCACATGAAAAAAAAGGGTGTATATAACCCAATACAAGAACCTAAAAGAGAGAAAAGAATAAGAATTAAATCTAAATAAAACGAGAAGAAATAGAAGTTTAGGTTTCATCTCTGAATTGAATAATTGTATACTAAAAGTATGATTAATATATGTATTTACGATACCTAAATGGAGATTAATAGTGAAAATGAACGTAAGACGTTTAAAACTACACAACATAAAAGTAAAAGTAAAAATAGAACGAGTTTTATAAAATGTACTGAAAACTATGAAGAATTGGAAACACATTCAATCTTACAAATTAAAGAGTTGAAACTTATAAGTAACCTTCCTAAATATGATTTCTACTTCGAGTCTATGAAACCGATGGACTACGTCTCTTGACTGAGTGACCTTTTCTGGAACTACAACCCTGTTTAACTTCCGTTTTCCTCTTTTCGCTACATCTCCTACTCTACCAATCCATAATAGTGACTGAGTCGACTGTACAACAATAGTAATTCAAAGAGTCAGTATAGGTTGTGAAACGCTGGGGCACCTGTCGTCGTCCGGTCTGAAATGACGGGAAGTGATCGAGGACTTTCACTTTCAATTTTCAGTGAGTCAGTACAGGATAAGAAACACTGGGGTGCCTGATACGACGACGACGACGACACCGCCGCGAAGTCAGCACAGACTGAGACACGCTGGGGTGTCTGCCGTCGGGTGGTCCGAGGGAGCAGGGACCCTAAGAGATCCATTCTTGTGACCTCACCCAACGGTAAAGGAAGAGGTTACGTACTTTCACTTTTGACTTTCACTTCAGTGAGTCATTCACAAGCTGAAAAGTACTGGGGTACCTGATGTCAGATGACCCGAGGAAGTAGGTGTCCTAAAAGGTCCGTTCTCATGACCTCACCCAACGGTAACAGAAGAGGTGGGTACCTGATATGTCAGGTACTTTAAGAGGTCCGGTCTGATAACCTTACCCATCGGAAAGGGAAGAGGTCCCCTAGAAGGGTTGGGTCCCTCAACTTGGGTCCAGAGGGAGTAACGTCCTCTTAAGAAATGGTCTACTCGTGTTCCCTTCGGGTTCTTATGACCTCATCCATCGGATTGGAAAAAGGTCACCTAGAAGGACTGGGTCCTAAACTTGACACCAGAGAACAAAACGTCCGTCTAAGACATGATAGAGGACCTCTAACGAATTTGAGTACAGGTAACTTAGTCACTACGGTAGGTTGGTAGAGTAGGAGACAGTGAATGAAGAGACCGACGGGAGCTAGAAAAGGTCATAGTCCCAGAAAAGGTTACTGAAATGACAAGTATAATTTAGGAAGGTTACTTATAATTACCAACTAGAGTAAATCCTCACTATCCAAAGTAGACGATCTACAGATTCCCTGAAAGTTCTCAGAAGAGATCGTGGTGTCAAGTTTTCGTAGTTCATAAGCCACAAGTCGGAATAAATACCAAGTTGAGAGTCTAAGTATGGACTGATGACCTTTTAGTTATTTGAACTGATATGTCTGGAAGTAACCGTTTCACTAAGGAGACGAAAAATTTATGAGACGGATCTAAACGGTATCGAAAAGAGGGTTTCTCGTTCGTAGAAAATTCAAGTACCGTCGTCAGTCACGGACATCACTAAAACCTCGGGTTCTTTTATTTCAGACAGTGACAAAGGTAAGGGGGGGGGGGGGATAAATAAACGGTACTTCACTACCCTGGCCCATGGTACTAGAAGTAAAAAACTTACAAGATAAAATTCGGTCGTAAAGGTGAGTGGAGAAAGTAGAAGTAGTTCTCCAAGAAATCAAGGAGAAATAAAAGACGTTTATCCCACCACAGTAGACGTATAGGCTCCGATGACTATAAAAAAGACCACTATAACTAAGATCAAAAACAAGAAGGTCCGGTCGTAGGAGGTACTACAGGAAACGTATATTTAATTTATTTGTTTCACTGTTATGTATCGAAACTACATGAGGAAAGGGTTGAACTTGGTCAAATAACAAGGTACAGGTCAAGATTGACAACGAAGAAATGAACGTATGTCCAAAGAGTCTTCCTTCCATTTCACCAGAACAGAAAGGTAGATAAATTCTTATAAGGTGTCAAACAACACTAGGTGCATCAGTTTCCGAAATCGTATCAGTTACTTCGTCTTCATCTACAAAAACACCTTAAGGGGACAAAAAGGATTCTAGTTTGTCTACAACCGTTAAACCAGAGACCAAGGAGACGGAAAAGATTTAGGTCGAACTTGTAGACCTTCAAGTACCAAGTGTATGACAACTTCACATCGAACTTTCTAAAACTCCTAATGAAACGATCGTACGCTTTATCCATACTAACATACCATCAAACTTGTAAGAAATCGTAACGGGAAGAAACCCCAACCTGACTTTTAACTGAAAAAGGTGAGGACACAGGTGACGACTCAAACTATTTAAAGGGTTGTATAACACAGGTCGTGAGATTGTCAAAGTAGAAAATCCTAAACTTTATTGAGTCGACCTTAAGATGATCATCATTACGAAACAGAATCCTTACGAAGGATTTCGAGTGAACCGAAGTGTGAGGTCTTACAGACCGAGATCTACTCTCTGGTGTAGCAGCACCAATACGTCCAGTAATTCTGGAAAAAATATGTCAAGAAGCTATATAAAAACGGTGGAGAAGAATTATAGAAGAAAACAATCCAGGTGTGGTAAAGACAGGAAATAACACGGGTAAAAACGTACTTCAAAAGGGAACCATAGAGATTACAAAAACTACGTTGGAGATCAGAGTAAGAGTGAGATAACAAAAAGAGATAAAGAAACGTAGCAAGTGAAATTTTCCGAAAGAATAGAGAAGCGATAAGAAACCTTGGGACGTAAGTCTACCCATATAGAAAGAAAGAGGAAATGAAAAGAGAAGAATGGAGTCAATAAACATTCCGGAGGAGTCTGTTGGTAAAACGGGAAAAAGTAAAGAGAAAGAACCAGTACCAAAACCTGTGACGGAGGACAAGTCACAATACTTTGAGGTAGGTGTAAAGAAGTCCGTGAGATAGTCTAGATTAGGGAATTTAGATAAACTACGAAAGTGACATATTAGTATTCCCTAAACTAAATCAAGTATGGACTTGCCGAATCACCTAAAAAAAAAAGATGACAAAAGTTAAAATCAGACTTAAAACGATATTCCACCAAGTACTAGACTAAACGTCAGTCCAGACCAGAACAAATTGAACTTACGTAAGTCTAAGAGGTAGAAGTCACCGTTTTTATATTAGTTAGACTAAAACCATAACTAGTAGACCACTACAGGTACACATCTTAACAGAAAACACAACAACGTTCACCCACAAACAATACTGATCATACAAGAGAACCGTTCTGATATAATCGGAAATGAGACGAAGTAAAACATGAGGTTCCGGTTTGAATGACAATGAGACCCATAGACAACTGAAGGATGAAAACGTAAGGTCAGTGGATACTACTTTTCCTGTAGAAAAGAACCACAAACAAATAAGATCAAAACATCTAGAAGTATCTTGGTAAGTTGAAGTAGAAAAGTACGTAATAACCAACACAGTATCTGAACCTAATGTCACTACAACTTACCGAACGGAAACTTTACTTGGTTCTAATAAAACAGTAAAAACTCTAACATGGGTTCATGACATTAAACCAGACAAAACAATTGATACTCCCGATAAGGTAAAGAAGATTCCCTAAGAACGTGTGTTATTCTCTATTTTACTATTAGACTTAACTTAAGTGGATAAAGACAGGTAAAATCAAATACCTAAGGATTTTATAGTTACGAAAGAGAACGGTAGAGGACAAACTGACGAAGGTTAAATAGAACTAAGTGCCGGAATTGTAAGGTCCAAAGATGCGTTATAACAGGAAATGTCGTAACCTCAAATGAAAGTGGAGGTTTGGATAGGTGTTGACCCACAGTAAAGACGAAACCGAGTTGGAGAAATAAGGAAGACTTCGATAAAGAGGTAAGAAGTGACCATCGTATAACCTGTAGATGTCTTGACCCCCCAAGTAGAAAGTCACAGTATAAACACGGAAAATTATTACAAGTATCCTAAGATTTCCGTTCTTACACTTCACCGAACAGTAAGGGAAGAAGTCACCTGGTGTACAACAGTCTTTAGAGGTGACACTGGGCAGTCAGAACCCACTGGGATGTACCGTACGGAGTTATCAAAATAACTCAATGAGTTTAGACACTAGGTACACTAGTAAAACCAATCAAGACACTAACACCAAAAGTAAGACAGACGGGGGACCACTGACTCCTATTCTCCGAACACCTTAGAAGAACTACCCACCCTGACCGACACTCCTCTTGATCCAGAACGAGACTACCCGTCCCGGTACGAGTCATTCAGAAATTAGATTGTTAGATGACTACCTACCCTGATACGAGGGAGTGACATCAAACCGGTCTCCAACGGGACAGGACCACAAAACGTCAGGGATACCTTTATAAAATATAAGATCACCGAGTTTCCAATTTCATAGACGGACGTTACGCCCTCTGGACCCAAACTAGGGACCCAACCCTTCTAAGGGGTCTCTTCCTTTACCGTTGGGTGAGGTCATAAGAACGGACCTCTGAGAGTACCTACCTCCTCGGACCACCCGATGTCAGGTGCCCCAGAGTTTCTCAGCCTGTGCTGACTTGCTGAAGTTTGTGTGTGTATAATCCGGATTACTACTGGGGAAGGTTCTCCTGAATGAGGTTGAACGACGTTGAAGATCCTTACGACAACAGTCACGGGACTGGGACTGCGACAACCACGTGTGGAGGTGGTCTCTGAGGTTCTGTCAATGTCCGTTCAGACCGAGTCAGAGAAGACCACAGTGACGGGGAAAGAGGACCCGGGACCACGAATGTTCTAAAACAAACACAGGAGACTCAGAGACAAAGGGGAGTAGAAACTTTTTAAACATTACTTTAGAATGACTTGAAGTTTCGATCTAAGGGGTCACTAAGGGTCCGGGAAAAGACCCAGAGGTCCAACCCTTCAGACAACACCCCGGATCTTGGAAGTGTTGTCATACTCTTTAAAAAAACCATATTAACAAGAGGTCAAACACTTAGTGGGTGGACCGTCGAGATACCAAACTGATTATCGTTGTAGGAGGTTCTGCTAAGAATGATGTACTGTACCGAGGGTCCTGACAACGACGGTCACGGGAACAGGGACATCACCGGTAACGTCCTTTGGGAGTTTGTGAGTCCGTCCAGACCAAGTCAGAGAACACCCCTAGTGAATAGGAAAGGGACCCAGGACCACTTTCGTTTAAAAGCAAACACGGGAGGTTCTCATACTCCAAACTCCACACGAAAATTTACACTGAATTTACTCTAACGTGGGGAGAAGGACATTATAACACCGAACAGGAAACAGGAACAGAACAAAACTACCCAAGGTTGTAGGACGATTTCGACTTTGAGGTCATGAAACCGATGGAATACGCTTCTCAACTGAGTAACCTTTTCTGAGACTACGACCCTCCCTAATCCCCGTCCTCCTTTTCCCCTGCTGTCTCCTGCTCTACCGACCTACCGTAGTGGTTGAGTAACCTACACTTAAACTTACTTGAGGCCCTCAACCACCACCCGTTCCTCCGGCCCACACGACGTCAAGTACCCCACTGTTTCTCAGCCTGTCCTGACTCGTTGACTTGACTTGACTTGACTTGTAGGAAGACAAGTAACAGTTGTCGATCAACGCTTAAACCACAAGAGTGCCCTCTTCTACTCATGTCCAGGAGGATTGGGTGGTTTTTAGTTTGGTTTTGTTTTTTTGTTTGTTTTGTGGTTTGGTTTTGTTTCTGTTACCTCTACTCAATCTCGTTTCACGTCCTCTGTCACTTACTGTTTCCTCGGACTGTACGACGTTAAGTACTGTAATGTTCACTTGTTGTTAAAGTATCGGTTAATAAACCCCTAAAAATACGATGTAAGGATATTAAAAGATTAAAGACTTTCGTATAAAACATAATGTAGATAAAAAGATTTAAACTAGACTGTACACAGAATACTGGTTCTTACAACAGATATAACCACTTTAAAAATGTACTCGAACTCCTAGTGTATATAAGACCGAAACAACACCTCATTCATAAAATATTTACAGATAATGTAGGTCAACTAACTACCACGACAAGTCAAGTTGAAAAATAGGAATTACTAAAAGACGGACGATCTAGACAGTCAATGAATTTCTCCCCACGACTTCAGAGGTTGATAATCATATTATACTCTAAACAGATAAAAAGGAATCAAGACAAACATCAAGGAGTACAAAAAAAAGTAAACTGAATTTCCAACTCCTGACCATACAAGAACCTTTCAACTGAAGAAATAATAAAACGTTACAGAGAGAAATACAGTGATTCAAAAGAACGGGGTCTAAAAACAACTTTTAATATATAATATGGAGAGAAAATTGATCATTCATAAATAGAAAGAAGTGGGGAAATGAGAATTGAATACTCAAAAATATAAATTTCAACTAAATAACATCTGTCGTATAATATCTCAAAAAATTTTGGGTAAAGTGAGAATAAACTACAAATAAAGTTATTAAATGTAAATTTTACTGACATTTATGAACCTAATTATAGATGTAACATTAACAAAAGATAAATAACGAAAAGAAACAAAGTGAAAGAATGGTTTCATGACCTCAAAGTCGAAATCGTAGTAAGGAAGGTTTCTTGTGGGTCCCGACTAGAAATCTTACCATACGATGGAATTAAAAATTTAGAAATCACTAGCAGGTTATTCGACGTTATATGTAAATTTTAATTAGGTTTAAGATAAAGATTGACACCATATTGTGATATGGTGAAATATCATCACATACATATCCTAGTTGAACCTCTATAATACCTAAGTCAAGATCTAGTGACGTTATTCCGTTTATAACGTTATGTCAAACAGTGTACCTAATAAACTAAGGAGTCAAGTATATTTTAAAGACAAATAACAAACGTTCACACGTCTGATAATAAATTGATCATCGTACAGATTTTTAACTACGTATATGAACTAATTTTTATGAAATAATGATTTTTACGATTTGTAGTAGAGTGGGAAACCCGAAGGAACCACCGAGTTTGCCATTTCTTAGACGGACGTTACGTCCTCCATTAGACATTAAGTCCTCCGGACTTAAGGTAGGGACCCAACTCTTCTAGGGAACCTCTGTCTTTACCGTTGGGTGAGGTCATAAGAACGAATCTCTTAGGGTACCTCTCTCCTCGGACCGTCCACTACCAGGTATCCGAACGTTCCTCAACCTGTCCTGCATTGTTGATTTGGTGGTGTAGACCGAGGAGATACTCAGTATTCGAGAAACAATTACCTCAGAACGGAACACAGAACGGAACTGCAACAACCGACAACGGAGAGTCCTACCAACAGTCACTTTCAACCCAACTAAAACCATTACAGAATTTTATTCTGTCGTTACTTAAAACTACTTGTCTAAATGAGAAGGAAAATCCGTTAAAAAGACATCGTATATTACAACAAACTATCGTAAAATAGAAGTCCTTCTAAATAAAATAAAAAAGTTTTAACTTTAGTTAAGAAATTTTGGGACGATGACGACATAGATATAAGATTTAGGAAATAACATTATAATATGTAGTAATTAACATTGAAGTTGTTAAAGGGAAGTAAAGGTGGTACTTATCTAAGGTGAATTCCTTTGTCAAACGAGTAAGTATTTTGTGAGGAGTGGTAGAGACTTACAAAATACAATATTAACGTATTTAAGTCAATGTGAAAGTCCAAGGTGATAATTAAAATAATGAGAATGATAAAGGTGATGTAGACACCAATGTAATGTGTGTAATACGTGTTTTGAGAAACATTCGGGAGTTTAAGTAGGTACTTCAAACCTCAGTTGAAAAAGGGTTGAACAATAAAACTGGAGAAGGTAACTTAGTAGTTACAAGAATTACCGAGATCTCACCACGTAGGAAAAGTCTTCCAAAGATTAACAGAAAGGGAACTAAATAGTCTCCTTAGTGATAAATGTCGTCAATAGTGAAGTCAAGTCAACGAGTCAGCACAGGCTGAGAAACGCTGGGGTACTTAACGTCGTACGGTCCGGAGGGACAGGTAGTGGTTGAGGGACTCAAGTGAGTTTGAGTACAGGTAGCCAGTCACTACGGTAGGTAGGTAGAGTTGGAGACAGCAGGGGAAGAGGAGGACGGGGGTTAGCGAGGGTCGTAGTCCCAGAAAAGGTTACTCAGTTGAGAAACGTACTCCACGGGTTTCTTAACCTCAAAGTCGAATTCGTAGTCAGGAGGGTTACTTGTGGGTCCCGACTAGAGGAAATCCTACCTGACCGACCTAGAGGAACGTCAGGTTCTCTGAGAGTTCTCGAAAGATGTTGTGGTGTCAAGTTTTCATGGTTAAGAAATCGCGAGTCGAAAGAAATATCAGGTTGAGAGTGTAGGTATGTACTGGTGACCTTTTTGGTATCGGAACTGATCTACCTGAAAACAACCGTTCCATTATAGAGACGAAAACTTATACGATAGATCCAACCAGTATTGAAAGGAAGGTTCCTCATTCGTAGAAAATTAAAGTACCGAAGTCAGAGGTAGACGTCACTAAAACCTCGGGGGGTTTTATTTCAGACTGTGACAAAGGTGACAAAGGGGTAGATTAAGGGTACTTCACCACCCTGGTCTACGGTACTATAATCAAAGACTTACAACTCGAAATTCGGTTGAAAAAGTGAGAGGAGAAAGTGAAAGTAGTTCTCCGAAAAATCAAGGAGAAGTGAAAGACGGTATTCACACCACAATAGACGTATAGACTCCACTAACTATCAAGACGGCCGTTAGGGCTAAGGTCGAACACAAAGAAGGTCGGGTCGTAAAGAGTACTACATGAGACGTATATTCAATTTATTCGTCCCACTGTTATATGTTGGAGCTACATGAGGAAAAAGATAAACCTTTGTCAGACAACAAGTTACAGGTCAAGATTGACAACGAAGGACTAGACGTGTATCCAAAGAGTTCTCTGTCCAGTCCACCAGACCATAAGGACAGAGAAAGTCTTAAAAGGTGTCAAATAACACTGGGTGTGTCAGTTTCCGAAACCGTATCAGTTTTTTGGTCTTTATCTACAAAAACACCTTGAGAGAACGGAAAAGGTACTAGGTCGTCTACAACTGTTAAACTAGAGACCAAGGAGGCGGAAAAGATTTTGGTCGAACTTGTAGACCTTCAAGTGTCAAGTGTATAACTACTTCGGACCGAACCTCTTAAAACTCGTAATAGAATGATCGTTTAGTCTACTCACGTTAACACACCATCAAACTCGTAAGGAACCGTAACGGAAAGAAACCATAAACTTACTTTTGACTGGAAAAGGACAGGACACCGGTGACGACTCGAAAGGTTTAAATGACCGTATAACTCACGTCGTGAAAGTGTCGTAGTAGAAAGTCCTAAACTTTATCGAGTTGACCTTAAGGTAGTGGAGGTGATCGAAACAAGCACCACTACGAAAGATTCCGGGTGAACTGAAGTGGAAGGTCCCACAGACCGAGATCTACTCTCTAGTGTGGTAGCACTAAAAGACCCAGTACTTCGAGAAAAAACATGTCAAAAGGACCCATAAGAACGGTGGAGGAGAATTATAGAAGACGAAGACAATCCAGGTATGATAAAGACAGGAAATAGCTCGTACTTTACAAGGGAACCATAGAGATTAAAAGAACTTCTCTAGAGATCAGAAAGGGTTAGACAACAAAAGGAGATAAAGAAACGTAACTAGGGACTCCTTCCGAAAGAATAGAGAGGAACGATAAGAAACCTTGAGACGTAAGTCTACGAATATAGTCTTTACTACGATTTCGACTTTAAGGTCATGAAATCGGTGGAGTTTCCTTCTCAAATAAGTAACCTTTTCTGAGACTACGACCCTCCCTAACCCCCGTCCTCCTCTTCCCCTGCTGTCTCCTACTCTGCCGACCTACCGTAGTGACTTAGCTACCTGCACTCAGACTCATTTGAGGTCCTCAACCACTACCTGTCCCTCCGGACCGTACGACGCTAAGTACCCCAGCGTTTCTCAGCCTGTACTGACTCGCTGACTTGACTTGACTAGAAAGGAAAAGAGAAAACGAAAAACGAATAGAAGAAAAGTGTCGATAAACATTCCGGAGGAGTCTGTCGGTAATACGAAAAAACGTAAAGAAAGGGTACCCCTACCAGAACTAGGGACAGAGGACATGTTACAGTACTCGGGGGTAGGTATCAAGTAGTTCGTGAGACAAATAGACTAGATCAGGGAATTTAGATAAAGAGTGAAGGTGACATATTAGTATTCCCTAAAATTAAATTTAGTATGGACTTACCAGATCACCAAAAGGGATGACAGAAGTTAAATTCAGACTTAAACCGTTATTCCTCAAGTAGTAGACTCGGTGTCAGTCGAGGACCAGAACAAAAACGACTCACATATCTCGAAGAGGTAGAAACCAACGTTTCTTATGTTAATTAGACTAAAGCCACAGCTGGTAGACCACTACAGGTACACATCTCAGAAGAGAACACAACAACCTTCTCCCACAAACGATACTGGTCACGTAAGAGAACCGTTTTGAGATAGTCAGAAACGAAACTAAGGCGTAAGGTTCCGGTTTAAACGGACAATGAGGTCCACAAAGAACTGAAGAATGAAAACGTAAGGACATGGGATATTACTTTTCCTGTAGAAAAAAACCCACAATTAAGATTTTCTAGAACATTCAGAAGTATCTTGGCAAGTTAAAGTCGAAGAAGTCACAATGACAAACCTCGTATCCGAACCTAATGGAACTATAACTTACCAAACGGAACCTTTGCTTGTCTCTAGTAAGACAGCAATAACTCTGACGTAGGTTCATGACGTAAAACCTGAGAAAACAACGGGTACTACTGATAAGGTAAAGAAGATTCCCTAAGGAAGGGTGTCATCATCTATATTAACAGTAGACTCAATTTAAGTGGGTAAGGTCAGGTAAAATCAAACGACTAAGGACCTTACAACTGCAAGTGAGAACGGTAGAGGACAAACTGGTGAAGGTTAAACGGAACTAAGTACCTGTACTATAAGGTCCAAGGATACGTTATAACGAGAAATGTCGTTACCTGGAACGAAGATAGTGGTCCGTGTAGGTGTTGACACATAACAAAAACGAAACCGAGGTAGGGAAGTAAGAAAGACTTCAATAAAGAGTTGACTATAGGTCATCGTATGACCCGTGGATGGATGGGCCCCTCAAGGAGAAAGTTATAGGATAGTAAAAAGGAAAAGTATGACAATTACCCCAAGAGTTCCGTTCTTAGGACTTCACCAAACGGTAAGGAAAGAGGTCACCTGGTGTAAAACGGTCTGGAGAGGTGGTACAGGGCGGGCAGAACCCACCGGGGTGTACCGTATCGTATCAAAGTAACTCAATCTGTTCCGACACCAGGAACACTAGTCTAACCGCTCAAAAGACACTAATACCAAAGTCACACAAACGGAAGACTACGGGAGAGCATTGTGGGTAACAGAATGAACCCAAAGAGAATGGAACCTGCACTCCATAGAGAAGTGCCGACGAGGTCGTTTCGCGTCGACGACGAGGAATGAAACCTTCTTTCCATAGAGGAGTACCTTCGGGGAGGACTGGAACTTGCACCTCATCGAGGAGAGCCGGGAGGACGTAGGTGTGTCGGTGGCGAGGAACCTACATCTCGTCGTCGTCAATATCAAAGGATTTTACAAATATATATACATATATAAAATTATTATTCTGAATATCCAACTTAAATGAGTAACCAGGTACCCGACGTCTTACCTACAACACAATCATCAGTACTTTTTTTGTGATTAAAATACGTAGTAGTAGTCCTGACAACACATTGGACGACGTAATAGTTACTCGTGATTATAAAATTTTCCTTAGAAAAATATCCAGAGTCGTCACCCGAATTCTATAAATCATTTGGTTCACAACAGTAGGTCCGAAACAACAAGGTAATTATTTCGTGTTCGGATCATCTAAATCGTCCTAAGAACTCCCAAGATCCTAAAAGTCTTACCATTCACTCGTGACTGAAGTTGGAGTTTAGTGATTGATGTAATCGGGTATTGTTCTCTCAGTCAGACAGGAAACTCCAAAACTACGGTCGTGACTGAAGAGAGATCGACACTTTCAAGAACTACGGTAAAAGAAAGTTATTTTCCGACAAAGTAGACGTAACTTTTACGTAGGTGGAAATCATAAATAGAATCGATTTAGAAGACCTATAGAACTACCTCACAACTGTAGTTACGACCGACGAAGTGGAACGTTTAAATATAATACCTCTACCTAAGAAGGAACTTGGAGTCTTTCACTGGAAACGTCAAATGTGAAAAGAAGCCGTCCAAGGAGTGGAGAGAGTCGGAAGTGTCTTAACTTCTCAATCCCGGAAAGAGACCTAATTCCTTTACACCACCGACTAAACTAGAAGACAGTTCTGGTGATTTTAAAAGAAGTAAAATCGTCATTCTAATAAAATGAAAAAATAGTATACATATAAGTGGCCTCATCGTCAAGATTAAAGAAAGTTTTTGGAGAGGAAACGTAAGTGTTGAACCGATTGTTGAACCATGTTTTCCGCGTCGAAATCCAGATAGATCCAAAATCTGTATGTAAGGAGTAATTCGAATTAGTAAAGATTGAAAACTATATATCACTCTCTCCACTCTGAGAGGAAAAGTGAACTTTCAAATCTTCGATGACATCCCAATAACTAACCGTATTAAAGTTGTAACTACACAGAGATTTTATCCCTTAGGGTTCTTTTCCCTCTCTTTTGTCGACCAGTCATCTCTTCAACCTTGTATTTTATAAATAATTTATCCAAGTGGTATAAGATACCCTAACCAAACAGTGTCAGGGTTTGTTAATGTTATCGTTGTAAATCCTACTATATAGTGTTTAGTGGTATTTTTTATATTATCGTTACTTTTCGAACTTTAAAACACCATTAATAGATTTACACTTCGTCTCTGTGTTTCATTCTTCAGACAACCCTGAAAACGGTTACGCACCGATGGTGTTTGAAAGTCAAACATTTTTGTTTTTGACAACTATGACATGACATGACACTTCATGGTATTTCACTTCATGTCACTTTACTTCGTACGACTTGAGTTTTATCCCACAACAAAATAAGAAGGGCGGGTATGAAATATCGTAACGACAGTAAGTAAAGTGAATAAGTACAGTATGAACGATTTGTGTAGTGACGATAATGTATAAAGTTTTATTGAGTATAATATACTTCATTTTTTTTATTTTTATTTTATAAAATAAAGTACAGGTAAGTAAAGAAGAGATTGCGAAGGAATGAAATATACCTATCTTCAAAGATTAGATTTAGGAAAGAAAGAGTGAACAGTCAAGTCGGTGAGTCAGTACAGACTGAAACGTTGGCGTACCTGACGTCGTGTGGTCCGGAGGGACAGGTAGTGGTCGACGGTCTCAAATGAGTTCGAGTACAGGTAACTCAGCCACTACGGTAGGTTGGTAGAGTAGGAGAGAGTAGAGGAAGAGGAAGGCGGAAGTTAGACTACCTGCAGAAAATTATAAAAAGTGTCCATCCAGAATACCAATTTTTTTTTAATGGAGTTGAACATAAACAGAGTCTTTCAGATTAAGAGAAAGTGAAAACTTTGCTAAAAGACCTACCTCTTCAGATTTAACCACAAGAATAAAAAAGATAAAGTTGTGAAATTTATAAAGTAAGTTGTAAGAAGGATGGACGTACCAAAGACTTCTCTTAAGACTGTATTAAAATTTCAAAAAAAAAAAAAAAAAACATCTATTCAAATACCAAAGGGGAACAGAATTATTTTATAAAAGAGAAATAAAAACTAAAACACGTCCAACTTATACCATACGTATATAAATCTCAAAAATCATAAGTTGAACAAATCTAAAGAGACTCGAAGGACCTAGAGACAAAATCACAGACAGTAATTAGAATTTTGTAATGGTCATTAATATTGACGTTTATAAAGAAGACGAGGAAATAAAGAGAGAAATACAACAAGGTTAATACACATACAATATGGCAAACATTGACGGATTGTGAATAAAGACGCTAACTACCCCAGCGTTTCTCAGCCTGTGCTGACTCACTGACTTGACTTGACTTGACTTGACTTGTGAAGAAAGTTAATTGTGATTGTGAGATTGTGAGAAAAGATAAGAAAACAGAGAGACATAAAGTCAAAATATACAAAGATAACTATGTATCTTTTAAAGTGAGTAAGAAATGAGTCGGTACATATTCCACTGTGTCGATAATTTCCGTAAGAAGTAAGGAAAACTTACAATAAGATCTTGAAGGAAAACTAATAAAGTGTCTCAATAGAGATGAACGTAATGAGTAGACATGGGTAGAAGTACACAATGGTAAGGATGACCTCAGAATAGGAAAAATTGTATTAATAAAATTTAAAGGACGGATTATTAAACTTTTATAAAAGTATACACTCAGACCAAAACTACGAACGAAACATAAAAGTCTGACACAACAAAACGGAAAATCATATAGTAAAGTCAAAAACAACTTTCAGTATGTACTACATAACCCATTCACCTTGATTCTTTGGGTTATTGTGTTTAATTACAGAGAAGAATAAGGAATCCAGATGGACACTGGATATCTCGATTTTAGTCCTTTTCGAGACCCTTTAGGAGTTTGAGCCAACTCAAACAATGCAAAAAGTCTCGTAGGTTTAATTATTCCCTTCTTTTTATAATTTACTACTTGTGATATAGACGGAGACTAATATCAAATATAATCTACAATAACGATGTCTTCGAGATAACTTCGGGATTATAGAACTCGACAATCTATTTATTTTTAAACCACAACAAATTTTAACACCGTTCAAACTGTGTAACCACGTCTTGTTGTATTAATACATTCCCTCTTCAGTTATGACACCTATAACGTCGAATGTCAAGTCAATTAAAAACCATTTTTATCGTTATGTGGTGTTTAGGTCGTTTTAAAAGTTTCCCGAGATATACTATAGACATTCAAAATTTGAGGTAACTTGAATCGTATTAGGGAACTTTCCTTTTGTGTCGAATAAAAGAGTATAGTTAAAGTTTAAATTTTGTTTACTCCCCGCCAGGATTCTACCGCTTTCTTATCCTACCCCTCTGGTGAAAGAGGGAGTGTTTAAGTAGTTTTCTTGTAAAGTTGCGACTCATTTAAGGTGTTTTGTTGAAGACTTACGACCGTCTCCTGTAGTCCGTGGGTCGTTTCGTCTAGTAACCGAAGTTTTTGTCCATCGTTTTTTATATTTTCTACTTTTTTCCCTGTTTCCTCCTCCCTCCCTCACTCAGGGTAGGGTCCTTCTCTGAGAATTTTTCTCTCCAAAGGTTTGTGGTCCTTTGTAAGAGCGTCGGTTCAGACGCCGCTCGGGACCTTCGTGTCTCTCGTTGTATTGTCCTTCCTTTTTATTTATTTATTAATTTTGCTTGTCTAATGCTCGGGTTGTCATTGAGGGGGTCGTCTTTGCGTCGCGTCTACGGACGTAGGTGGTGATCGTTCACCGTCGACCCGTCCCTCCTCACCCTCCGTGTCCGCCGTCACGAAAAAACTCTTAGCCCGGTCTTGTACGCACCGGTCTCGCTTGATTGAACCCGACCGTTTGGTCTGACACCCTATCGGTGGTGTACTTTGTGAACTTGTATTCTGTGGTGGTCCTGACACGTGTCTTGTTTCCTGTCTTGTCTTTATCGACCGACGTCTGTTAGGGGGAGGTCACTGTCCGTCGGTCTCGGAATTCCCGACCTTCACCCGTTAGCGTCGGGTTCTCTCTGTAATGGATGGTTTTACGTTCGTCCGAAGAAACGATTCTGAAGACCCCCAAGACCTGTCAGTATTAGGCGGACTCTTCCTTGAGGTCGCCATGAGGGTCTTTTGACTCGTCGTCCCTTTCCGGTATTCAGCGTCGCTAACGCGAGCGGTTTGAGGACTCGATGAACCTGGACCCTTCCCGTGTTTTACGTCCGGGTTGGTTTAGACGTGGAGACTCCCGAAGGACTCGCGGGTCGGACTCGCCGAATCTGGCCCCTCCACGTACTTCGGATCCCGGCCGGAGTCTACCAAGGGGCCACCTCGTTACATCTCGGACTCGCCACACGCGGCACTCGTCCCCGTTGGGGTCGTACCTACTCTATGACGTTCGTGTACGGTCACTATAATCAAACGTCGTAGGGAGGGGCGAGGAGGAGGGGGGGCGGGGGGTCGCACGGTGGTGACGGGAGGGACACAGTTCTACCTTTAGTCTGTGACTTCTCTGGTCGTTTGTCTCTTTCAATTTGTCTCCCTTGGCGGAACCTTCACTGCGGTGTGACGGGTGTTGTGGTCTCTTTCCCGGTCTATATGGAAATGATGAAAATGCTAGTAAGAAAAAAAAAATCAACTACACCAACGCACTAACAAAAAAGAAAAGAAAAAGAAGAAGAAAAGAAATTGAAAGAATTTAAAAATTCAGGAGAGAGATTAATAATAAAAATATTGGATAATAATGAAAAGTTTTTTTTTTTCCTGGGATAAAAATTTCGTTTGCGACATATATCAGAAAAACACTAACTACAACAACAAAAAAATTTATTAAGAACACCGAAAAAAAAAAGAAGAAGAAGAAGAAGAAAAGAAATTATAACATAAAAACTTTTAGGTTAGAGATGAAGTCTAAAAATTAGAAACGAAAAACCATAAACAACAGTTAAAACATGTAAATTTTTGGGTTAGAAGTCATGGGTTAAAATGGACTTTCGCTCTAATGACCGAACTGGTGAGAGAGGAGGAAACCTGAGAGGAAAAAGAGGTGGTCTACCGGAGACAGAGGAGGGAGGGGGAAGAGAAGAGATGGGTTGGGACACTTAGACACACACAAGGTCTGCCACCTCTTGTGAGTCCCTTGACCAATGACCGGTCTAGACAGAGAGAGGAAAAGTAAAGAGAGAAAATAGGAGGACCGGTGGAGACAGAGGAAGGAGGGAGAGGAGAAGGGACATATTGAGGCCCTTGTGGAGACTCGCCAGGTTTGACACCTCGTGTGTATTCCTTCACTAATGACCGATCGAACGAGAGAGGAGAAAACTAAGGTGGAGTAGAGTAAGGTCAGTGGAGATTGATAGGGGAGGAAGAAGAGAAGAGGTACATTGAGTCACTTGGAGATACCCACTGGGAGTTACACCTCTTTGGAAAGTAGAAATTGGATCTACAAAATATTAACCACGACATATCCACCTCTCCAGAACTCCGATAACATTTTTATTTTGACTTTTGTTCTTTGTCCTCCGAAAACAGGTTTAGGACTCTTGTAGTCTCTTTAGGACTTAGGTCCCTTGTAATAAACTATCCTCGAGTAGTTTACGGAGGTATACATGTGACTTTGGTTCGTGGTGGGTTCCCGGTTGTTCAAGGTCTCGTTGTATTGTGTGTTTAAGAGGTCGTTGTGTCCTTGTGTGGGGACTCGAAGTTATATGTCCATCGAGTTTTGATGAGGTTATGGTAACTACAGAGTATTGGGTAATGACCTGTACAGTATCGTGAGGTCTCTCTTCTTTAGGTCGAGGTGGATGGTCTTGAGGTTGTGTTCGAGGGATTGGTTCTTTGGAACTATTCGGTGACTATGTTGGGGTGGGTGTCACTCCTTTTAGGTATTATTTCTCTTGAGGTGTTTAAGGGTCTTATATCTTTCCGGTGGGGTTTGCGTCGTTAAATTGGTTCTACTTCTCTGTCTCCTTATGGTTCGTCCATTTCTTTGTCCTCTTTACGGGTGGTTTAGTTTGTTTTCTCCTTCTCTATCCCTTAGATGGACTCTTTCTTAAGGGTAGTTACTATCACTTTTACTAGGTTTTAGAACTTTAGTTTTACCTTAGTGTCTATTTATCGAACCCCTGTTCCTAACTCTTCTACGTTCTTTCCAAATTCTTCCTGGATCTTCTTTATTTTTTCTCAGTTATATATTACTTATTACGTTATTTACTCTAGTCTTTGTGAGACCTCCGTTGTTTATCATCTTATTGTCTCCGTCTTCTATCCTAATCACTTTATCTTCTATCTTACCATCTTTATTTACTTAGTCTCTCCTTTTTTCTTTTTGCTTAATTTTCTTTACTCCTGTTGGAGTCTCTGGAGGTCCTGTTATACTTTACGAGGTTGTAAGCTTTATATCCTCATGGTCTTCTTCTTCTGTTTTTCTTTCTGGTACTCTTTTAGGAACTCCTCTATTATCAACTTTTGAAGGGATTTTACCCCTTCCTTTATTACTGGGTTCAGGTTCTTTGGGTCTCTCAAGGTTTGTCCTATTTGGGTTCCGTTTTGTGGGGTTCTGTATATAATTAGTTTAATTGTTTCTGGTTTGTGTTTCTTGTTTATAATTTTCGTCGTTCCCTTTTTGTTGTTTATTGTGTGTTCCCCTATGGGTATTCCTTTTGACGTCTAGAAAGTTATCTTTGAGAAGTCCGGTCCTCCCTTACCGTTCTGTATGAATTTCACCACTTTCTTTTATTGGATGTCGGTTCTAATTACATGGGTCGTTCCTAGAGTAAGTTTATACTTCCTCTTTAGTTTTCGAAATGTCTGTTGGTTTTCGACTCTCTTAAGTCGTGGTTGTTTGGTCGAGAGGTTGTTTACGATTTCCTATAAGAAATCTGTCCTTTGTGTTTTTCCCACATATTTGGGCTTGGTTTTTGTTATTTCATTTACCATTGCCCTAGTATGAATAGTTATTAATGGAATTTACATTTACCCAACTTACGGGGTTGGTTTTCCGTTGTGACCGACTTACCTATGTTTTTGTTCTCGGGATAGATACGACGGATGTTCTCTCGGTGGAGTTTTGTTCCCTGTGTATGTCTGACTTTCACTTCCCGACCTTTTTCTATAAGGTACGTTTATCTCTGGTTTTCTTTCGTCCTCATCGTTATGAGTATAGGCTATTTTATCTGAAATTTTGTTTCCGACACTTTTCTCTGTTTCTTCCGGTGATGTATTACTAGTTTCCTAGTTAGGTTCTTCTTCTGTATTGTTAATACTTATATATACGTGGTGTTATACATTCTGTTTACGATTGTTCATACTTTCCCTTTTAATTGTTATTGTGTTATTATCACCCTCTGAAATTATGGGGTGAGTGTGGATACCTGTCTAGTTGATTTGTCTTTTAATTGTTTCTTTACGTTTGAAATTTACTATGTTATCTGGTCAATCTGGATTAACTAGAGACATCCTGTAAAGTGGGGGTTTTTACTTAAAGTGGAAAAAGAGTTCACGAGTGCCTTGGAAAAGGTCCTATCTAGTGTAGAACCCGGTATTTAGATTGGAACTATTTAAGTTTTTATAACTTTAGTAAGGTTCGTAGAAAAGACTGGTATTACGTAATTCTACTCTAGAGTTAATGTCCTCTTTTTGATAATTTTTAAGGTTGTATACCTCCGATTTGTTGTGCGAAGACTTATTGGTTGTTTAGTGTCTTTATTAGTTTTTTCTTTAGTTTGATACGTATCTTTGTTTACTTTTACTTTTGTGTTGTCGGGTTTTGGACACCCTGTGATATTCTCGTCACGATTCTCCTTTCAAGTATCGTTGGGTCCGTATGGAGTTCTTTATTCTTTTTTCAGTTTATTTATTGGAATGAGATGTGGATTTCGTTGATGTTTACCTTCTTTACCTCTTGGGGTCTCAATCGTCTTCCTTTCTTTAGAATTTTTAATCCCGTCTTTATTTACGTTTTTTTGGTTTTCTCTAGTATCGTTTTTAGTTGTTTCGTTTTTCGACCAAGAAACTTTCCTATTTATTTTATTGGTTTGGTAATCGGTCTGAATAGTTCTTTGTTTCCCTCTTTTTAGTTTAGTTATGTTAATCTTTACTTTTACCTCTCTAGTGTTGTCTGTTGTGTCTTTATGTTTCCCAGTATGTATTCTCTGATGATAATCGTTAATATTCGGTTATTTTATCTGTTGCACCTTCTTTACTTGTTTAAGAATCTTTTCATGTTGAAAGGTTTTGACTTGGTCCTTCTTTATCTTTTAGAATTGTCTGAATAGTGTTCGTGCCTTTAACTTTGACATTAGTCTTTAGAAGGTCGTTTATTTTCGGATCCAGGTCTGTCGAAGTGTCGACTTAAGATGGTTTTTAAAGCTCTTCTCGATTGTGGATAGGAGAAGTTTGAGAAGGTCTTTTAACGTCTCCTTCCATTTGAAGGTTTGAGAAAGATACTCCGGTGGTAGTGGGATTATGGTTTTGGACTGTTTCTACGGTGTTTTTTTCTTTTGATGTCCGGTTATAGTGATACTTGTATCTACGTTTTTAGGAGTTATTTTAAGATCGTTAGTCTTAGGTTGTTGTGTAATATTTCTAGTATGTGGTACTGGTTCACCCGAAATAGGGTCCCTACGTTCCTAAGAAGTTATAGGCGTTTAGTTAGTTACATTAAGTGGTGTAATTGTTTAACTTTTTATTTTCGGTATACTAATAGAGTTATCTACGTCTCTTCCGGAAATTGTTTTTAGTTGTAGGTAAATACTATTTTTGAGAGGTCTTTCGTCCTTATCTTCCTTTTATGGAGTTGTATTATTTTCGATATATACTGTTTGGGTGTCGTTTGTAATAGGAGTTACCACTTTTTAACTTTCGTAAAGGGGACTTCAGTCCTTGTTCTGTTCCCACGGGTGAGAGTGGTGATGATAAGTTGTATCAAGACCTTCAAAACCGGTGTCGTTAGTCTCGTCTTTTTCTTTATTTTCCTTAGGTTTAACCTTTTCTTCTTCATTTTGAGATTGACAAACGTCTACTGTACTAGGAGATGTATCTTTTGGGATTTCTGAGGTGTTCTTTTAATGATCTCAGTTAGTTACTTATATCATTTCAACGTTCTATATTTTAGTTGTGAGTCTTTAGGGAAAGTAAGGATATGTGATTATTACTCTTTCATCTTTTTTTTAATTCCTTTGTTAAGGTAAGTGGTAACGTTGCTTTTCTTATTTTATGAATCCTTATATGGATGGATTTCTTTGATTTCTGGATATTTATCTTTTGATATTTTGTGGCTACTTTCTTTAGTTTCTCCTGTAATTATCTACCTCTTTATATGGTACAAGTACCTAGTCTTCTTAGTTATATCACTTTAACTCATGTGATGTGTTTCGTTAGATGTCTAAGTTACGTTAGGGATAGTTCGATAGTCGCCATGAAAAGTGTCTTGATCTTGTTAAAATTATAAACATACCTTTATCTTTTGTGGAGCTTATCGGTTTCGTTAGAACTCTTTCTTCTTACCTTGACCTCCTTAGTTGGACGGACTGAAGTCCGAGATAATGTTTCGGTGTCAGTAGTTTTGTCATACTATGACCGTGTTTCTGTCTTTCTATCTAGTTACCTTGTTTTATGTTTCGGGTCTCTATTTAGGTGTGTGGATACCTGTTGAATAGAAATTGTTTCCTCCGTTCTTATATGTTACTTCTTTTCTGTTAGAGAAATTGTTCACCACGACCTTTTGACAGTTGGTGAACATTTTCCTACTTTGATCTTGTGAAACATTGTGGTGTGTGTTTTTATTTGAGTTTTACCTAATTTCTAGATTTGCATTTTGGTCTTTGATATTTTGAGGATCTCCTCTTGTATCCGTTTTGTGAGAGTCTGTATTTAGTGTCGTCCTAGGAGATACTAGGTGGAGGGTCTTATGACCTTTATTTTCATTTTTATTTGTTTACCCTAGATTAATTTTAATTTTCGAAGACGTGTTGTTTCCTTTGATATTCATTCCACTTTTCTGGCGGAAGACTTACCCTCTTTTGTTATCGTTTACTTCGTTGACTGTTTGTTGATTAGAGTTTTTATATGTTCGTTGCATACGTCGAGTTGATGTCTTTTTATTTGCTGGGTTAGTTTTTTACCCGGTTTCTTGATTTATCCGTAAAGAGGTTTCTTCTGTATGCCTACCGATTGTTTGTGTACTTTTCTACGAGTTGTAGTGAGTAATAGTCTCTTTACGTTTAGTTCTGGTGTTACTCCATGGTAAAGTGTGGTCAGTCTTACCGACGCTAGGTTTTCAGATGTTCGTTATTTACGACCTCTCCTACACCTCTTTTCACTTGGGAGGATGTGACAACCACCCTTATGTTTGATCATGTCGGTGATACCTCTTGTCACACCTCTAAGGAATTTTTTGACCTTTATCTTGACGGAATACTGGGTCGTTAGGGTGACGACCCGTATGTGTGGCTCCTTTGGTCTTAACTTTCTCTGTGTACATGGGGTAACAAGTAACATCGTGACAAATATTAGCGGTCTTGTACCTTTGTCGGATCTATAGGTAGTCGTCTACTTACCTATTCTTTCGACACCATGTATATGTGTTACCTCACAATGAGTCGGTAATTTTTTTTATGTAAACTTAGTCAAGATTACTCTACCTACTTTGACCTCGACTAATATGTCTCACTTCGTTCGGTCTTTCTTTTTGTGGTTATGTCATATGACTGTCTCTATATACCTTAAATCTTTCTACCATTACTACTGGGACATACGCTCTGTCGTTTTCTCTGTGTCTACATATCTTGCCTGAAAACCTGACACTCCCTCTCCCTTTCCCACCCTACTAAACCCTCTTACCGAAACTTTGCACATGATAGTACATTCTTTACTTCGCCGTCAGATACAAGCTTTGTTCTATGTCCTACGAACCCCGACCCGTGCCCCTACTAGGTCTCTCTACTATACCTCACCCTTCACCCTCCCCCTAAGTCCTAACCCTCGAGCATATGTGGGCACCACCTAAATACAGTTATATACTGTTTTGGTTATGTCATAATATTTAATTTTATTTCATTTTTATTTTAATTTTTTTTTGTGTTTACTATCTTGTGTTATAATTATCTCAGATAGAGAAATTTAAAAATTAAGAAAAAGTAAACTAAAATAAACTCTTTCGTGAACGATATGCTCCGGTTACTTCCGAGGGGAAGTGTCAACCAGTAAACACTTTATTCGAAATCTATGTGATTTTACATCAAAATTTTTAATAAAAAGTTTTTTATAAAACAAAAATTAAAAATGTTACAACATCATCAAAGACTACGTGTTGTTGTACTTAGTCGATCTTCATATGTATATAAGGAAGGTAGAACTCGGAGGGAGACTCGGAAGTCAAGGTCAAGAGACCAAGTAATGTATTGTGGTTCCACTTGAGGGACACAATATATCGTGGAAGGGTGATCGATAGATAAAATGTGTACCATCACATCTATACAGTTACGATGAAAGAGTCAAGTAGGGTAGGAGAGGAACGGGACAACACAGGTGTTCATCCAAAATATGTAGATACAGAGATAAGAATGTAACGTTTAACCGGTAAAAGAATCTAAGATATATACACGTAATTACTTCCTATGAACGATAAAAGAGAAAGACTGAATAAAGTGAGACATACTGTTTAAGATCTAAGTAGGTGTAGTGATGTTCACTACGTCAAAGTAAGGAAAAATTTTGATTCATTATAACAACGTCTTTCCCCCTTGGGTTTTGACCCGAGAACAGATTGTGAACCTTTACTTAACAGGCTCCTCCGTGTACACGACCGTTTCGTTCTCTAAAATGACCCTTTCCCGTGACTCCACCTCTTGTCATCCCATTCCCTTGGGTCCTCTTGTCGAGACGGTACACCGAACGTCAGAACCCAAAATACCACTACTCTAATCAAAGACCCAACAGGAATCGGTTAGTAAAACTTAATCTCAGGAAGGACCACCACGTACGAAACAAGTCGATTCTACCTACGGTCTCTCTTCCTGCGACCCTCCACCAACCTATACACTACAAAGGAAAATTGGAAAGGGTTTGAGAAGACCAACCACCACCGAATAATCAAGATACAAGGAATCGTCCTGGAGGACAGTATTTTGTTGAGTACGTTCACCAATGATACCACAGACCGGTCTCACCCGTCAAAGTTAGTCACACGAAGGGGATTGTTATAATGTAACATATATACATGATGTTGTAAAGAGAAAAAATTTTAAAAAAATTTAAAATTAACCTACTATTGACGAAGTGTTATAACACGACCAAAGACGGTATGTAGTTGTACTCAGTCGGTATCCGTATGTATACAGGGAAGAGAGAACTTGGAGGGAGGGTGGAGGGTGAGGTAGGGTGGGAGGATCTAACAGTGTTTCGTTAAACTCGAGGGTATGTCGTTTAAAGGTGACCTATAGATAAACTATATACTATAAAACACACAAAGGTACGATGACAGAGTTAAAAAGGGTGGGAGACGAAATGCGGGACATGGGTGTTCAGACAAGAGATGTAGACACAGAGATAACGATGGGACTTTTGTCCGAATAGTCTTGGTAGAAAGATCTATGGTATACACATACAATTATACATTATAATAAAAATAGAAAGACTGAATAAAGTAAGACATATTGTCCTGGATCCAAGTAGGTGGAGTAATCCTGACTGAGTTACACAATAAAAAATACCAACTCATTATAAGAAAAAATAAAAAATAAATCAAAAATTAAATCAAATAAATTTAATTAAATAAGTAAAATTAACCTCCGATTAATGATTTATTATAACACCACCAAAAACGGTGTGTAACTGTACTTAGTCGGTACCGACATGTACGGACTTGGGTAGGGTTTGTGTGGAGGGTGGAGGGAGGGGTAGGGGATAGAGACTCAACATGGTTACGTGAGCCAAACTCATTGGACAAAGTACGTAGTTTGAACCTGAACAGTAGATAAAGTGTATTCCATTACTTTCCAACAACGACTTGGTGTTTTCTGTGACCCTAAGAATCGGAGACCTCCTCTTCTTAAGTTAGACCCCGGTCACTTCTACGAACTAACGAGTCTCAAAAACACATTATTTCAAAATAATTTCACATTTTCTCTATCTCTTTCGAAGACTATATCTGTAGTCTTCCCCCGTCTTTCTCACGGGGAGGGCGGCGATCAGAAATCGACCTACAATATATCGATGAAGTCAAGTAAAACCAAGTCAGCGAGTCAGTACAGGCTGTGACGCTGGGGTACTTAGCGTCGTGCGGTCCGGAGGGACAGGTAGTGGTTGAGGGCCTTAAATGAGTTTGAGTACAGGTAGCTAAGCCACTACCGTAGGTCGATAGAGTAAGAGACAGTAAGGAAAGAGAAGGACGGGGGTTAGGAAGGGTCGTAGTCCCAGAAAAGGTTGCTCAGTTGAGAAGTGTACTCCACCGGTTTCATAACCTCAAAGTCGAATTCATAGTCAGGAAGGTTACTTGTGAGTCCTGACTAGAGGAAATCCTACCTAACCAACCTAGAGGAACGTCAGGTTCCCTGAGAACCTCAGAAGAGGTTGTGGTGTCAAGTTTTCGTAGTTAAGAAACCACGAGTCGAAAGAAGTGACAGGTTGAGAGTGTAGGTATGTACTAGTGACCTTTTTGGTATCGGAACTGATCTGCCTTGAAACAACCGTTTCGTTACAGAGACGAAAACTTATACTATAGATCCAACGAGTATTGAAAGGAAGGTTCCTCATTCGCAGAAAATTAAAGTACCGAAGTTAGTTGTAGACGTCACTAAAATCTCGGGGTTTTATATTTCAGACTGTGACAAAGGGGTAGATTAAGGGTACTTCACCACCCTGGTCTACGGTACTATAATCAAAGACTTACAACTCGAAATTCGGTTGAAAAAGTGAGAGGAGAAAGTGAAAGTAGTTCTCCGAAAAATCAAGGAGAAGTGAAAGACGAGATAATCGTCAGACGTTTAATGTGTTTCCTTTACAGAGTTTTACCTCTCTGACCGTGGTCCGAGGAGTGGGTGTTGTATGTAAAACTCTATTGTAACCGTGTTCCACTCAACACGACCCGGTATTTCACTAACTGTACTTAGGACTTCTTTCCGTTCAAAGGTTCGTTTATCAGGCTAATTGTATCGAATTCTCTTGTAAATGTACTCATTTTGTATGACCAAAAAGTTCAGACAAGACTCAGAATCCGTCCTGGTTGAACTTCTGTCTCAAATACCATTTTGTATCAAGTAATCGTATCGAATTTCGATTGTAAAGGTATTCTTTTTGTGTAACCAATCGAGTTTTAAACTCTTTTTAATTCAAATCCACCTCGGTCCATAGTAGTACTGTTGTGTCTTAAAATTCTCTTTGTAAAAAATTTTAACATATCTCTTCCCCTTTTGTCGAGTTGTGAACTTCAAACGAAGGAGAACGGTGAATTCTCTCTCTAATTTTTTACAGTAGACTCATTACCAGTTGTTTTCTCAGGCTTTACGTCATGAACCTACGTTAGAGTTTTTACTGTCTTACTAGAGACAAACAGAGGTTCCGTTTGGAAAGTTATAGTACCATTAGGTTCAGATATGGGTTGGTCATTGTGACTTCTTCGACTTCAACTTGCCAAGATACCTCTGAATGTTCCGGAAAATCTTGATTGTGGATTTTTTCTACTGGAAAAGTAATATCCCCTGACCTTACGTTTTCATCCTTCAGTTCTTTGTGGACCTCATTGTCCGTTTAAACCGGAACCTTACACCTTACACCTTACTTCGTCCCGTTTCTGATTATCTCAAAACGGTTCTTTTACTGGACCAACATCGTTTGTGGTAGAAGGTTGTTGTGTCCTCTTCTGAGATGTGTACCCGTAGTGGTCTACCAGTTGTGGTATTAGTCTAACTAATATAAGAAACGTCGGTTTCTACCTCTTCGAGATATGTCAGTTGTTTTCGTTCCGGTCCTCGACTGACACCGAGTCTAGTACTTGAGGAATAACGGTTTAAGTCTGAATTTAACTTCTTTCATCCCTTTTGGCGATCTGGTAAGTCCATACTGGAGTTAGTTTAGGGAATACTTATATGTCACCTTCACTCTTTATCTAAATTCTCCGTGACTATCTATCTCACGGACTACTTGATACCTTACTCCAAGCACTGTAACATGTCCTCTGTCCCTAGTTCTCGTAGGGGTACCTTCTCTTTACGTTTTTCGTTATACCGACAGACCCCTCCGAAATGTTTATCGACACTTTTCTTCTCTCTACTTTTCGTTTCCTCTATCCTTTCTATATTCGTAGACTTAAGTCTCAAGGTTTCTTATCGTTCTTCTCTATTCTTTCTGAAAAAGTCACTAATTACGTTTCTTTATCTCCTTTTGTTGTCTTACCCTCTCTTATCTCTAGAGAGGTTCTTTTAATCTCTATGGTTCCCTTGTAAAGTACGTTTCTACCCGAGCTGTTTCCTGTCTTTACCATACCTAGATTGTCTTCGTCTTATATAATTCTCCTCCACCGTTCTTATATACCTTCTTGACATGTTTTTCTAGAAGTACTGGGCCTATTAGTGCTACCACCCTATTGAGTAGATCTCGGTCAGTAGGACCTTACACTTCAGCTTACCCGGAATCTTTCGTAGTCATACTTGTTTGGATCACCTCCACTACCGTAAGGTCAACTCGATAAAGTTTAGGACTTTCTACTACGACAGTTTCACAACGTGATTTATACCGTTGTTTAAACCTTTTGAGTCGTCACCAGTGTCCTGACCTTTTCCAGTCAAAAGTAAGGCCAGAGTCTCTTTCCGTTACGGTTTCTTACGAGTTTGATGACGTGTTAACGTGAGTAGAGTGTGCGATCATTCATTACGAGTTTTAAGAGGTTCGGTCCGGAGTCGTTATACACTTGGCGCTTTAAGGACTACAAGTTCGGCCAAAATCTTTTCCGTTTCCTTGGTCTCTAGTTTAATGGTTGTAGACGACCTAGTACCTTTTCCGTTCTCTCAAGGTCTTTTTGTAGATAACGACGAAACAACTGATACGGTTTCGGAAATTGACACACCTAGTGTTATTTGACCTTTTAAGACTTTCTCTACCCTTATGGTCTGGTGGACTGGACGGAGAACTCTTTAGACATACGTCCAGTCCTTCGTTGTCAATCTTGACCTGTACCTTGTTGTCTGACCAAGGTGTATCCTTTTCCTCATACAGTTCCGACATATAACAGTGGGACGAATAAATTGAATATACGTCGCATGCAGTACTCTTTACGACCTGACCTTCTTTGTGTTCGACCTTAGTTCTTACGACCCTCTTTATAGTTAGTGGAGTCTATACGTCTACTGTCGTGGGAATACCGTCTTTCACTTCTCCTTGATTTTTCGGAGAACTACTTTCACTTTTTCCTTTCACTTTTTAAAGCTAATTTCGAGTTGTAAGTCTTTTGGTTCTAGTACCGCAGACCATGGTAGTGCAGTACCCTTTATCTACCCCTTTCTCACCTTTGTCACAGTCTGAGATAAAAACCCCCGAGGTTTTAGTGACGTCTACCACTGACGTCGGTACTTTAATTTTTTGCTAATGAGGAACCTTCTTTTCAATACTAGTTGGATCTATTGTATAAGTTTTCGTCTCTGTAATGAAACGGTTGATTCCAGGCAGATCAGTTCCGATACCAAAAATGTCATCGTACATACCTACACTCTCAACCTGACACTTCTACCGACTTGCGACTTCTTAACTAGGAAATCTTGACACCACAACCTCGTCTGAGAACTCTCAGGGAACCTGACGTTCCTCTAGGTTGGTCAGGTAAGACGTCCTCTAGTCGGGACCCTAAAGAAACCTTCCTTACTACGATTTCGACTTTGAGGTCATGAAACCGGTGGAGTACGTTTCACAACTGAGTAACCTTTTCTGAGACTACGACCCTCCTTAACCCCCGTCCTCCTCTTCCCCTGCTGTCTCCTACTCTACCGACCTATCATAGTGACTGAACTACCTGCACTCAGACTCACTTGAGACCCTCTACCACTACCTGTCCCTCCGGACCACTCAACGTTAAGTACCCAAACGTTTCTCAGCCTGTGCTGACTCGCTGACTTGACTTGACTTGACTTGAGTTTAACAGACTGTGAATATCAGATGTAGAAAGTAAACCTCCGGGGACGGAAAAGACGGACAATGAGATAGTCATTATATGTACAAAGTTACGATAAAAGAGTTTAGCAGGGTGGAAGTGGAAGAGGGTGTCTCAGGTTTTCAGACAAGAAATGTAGACTCAGAGAAAACGACAGAACGTATATCCCAGTAGCAATGGTAGAAAGAGTTGAGGTATATATACACAATTTTATGACATACCAAAAAGAAAGACTCAATCAAGTGAGACATGTTATCCGAAGTCAAAGTAGGTGGAGTAATCTTGACAAAGTTTACACAATAAAAATTGTCGACTTATTATAAGACAACACATGTACATGGTGATGAAAGAATAGGAAAGTAGACGACTACCTGTCGATCCAACGAAGGTACAGGATCGATAATATTTGTAACGACTCTACTTGTAACCCCATGTACACAGAGAAAGTAAAGACTAGAGAAGTCACACATACGGATCGTCATCCTAACGATCCAATATACCGTCAAGATAAAGGTCAAAAAATTCCTTAGAGGTGTGACAAGAGGTATGACCGACATGATCAAACGTAAAGGTGGTTATCACATCCTCACAAGGGAAAAGAGGTGTGCCAGAGGTCGTAAATAATAAACACTGAAAAACTATCGTCGGTAGATTGACCGTAAATTTCGTGGAACAACACCGAAACTAAACGTACAACAATCGGTAGACATACAGAAGAAACCTCTTTACAGACAAAGCAAGAAACCGGTTAAAGAAAAAGAAGAAAAAGGTAACCCAGCAAATAAAAAGACCATAACTCGACGTACTTGACCAACATACAAAAACTCTAATTAAAAAACTGGTAACGAAGTAAACAATAATAAAAGAGGGTAAGACTTCCGACAACAAAGACGAACGAATTAAAAGGAAGTAACACGTTTTCGAAAATTCAAATTAATCCAGGGTAAACGTCTACCACCAACGTCGGTACTTTAATTTTCTACGAATGAGGCACCTTCTTTTCAATACTCGTTGGATCTATCGTATAAGATTTCGTCTCTGTAATGAAACGGCTGATTCCAGGTAGATCAGTTCCGATACCAAAAAGGTCATCAGTACATACCTACACTCTCTACCTCACACTTCTTTCGACTCGCGGTTTCTTAACTACGAAATCTTGACACCACAACCTCGTCTGAGAACTCTCAAGGAACCTGACGTTCCTCTAGATTGGTTAGGTAAGACTTCCTCTAGTCGGGACCCTAAAGAAACCTTCCTTACTACGATTTCGACTTTGTGGTCATGAAACCCGTGGAGTACGCTTCTCAACTGAGTAACTTTTTCTGAGACTACGACCCTCCCTAACCCCCGTCCTCCTTCTCCCCTGCTGTCTCTTACTCTACCGACCTTCCGTAGCGACTGAGCTACCTGCACTCAGACTCACTTGAGACCCTCAACCACTACCTGTCCCTCCGGACTGTACGACGTTAGGTATCCCAGCGTTTCTCAACCTGTACTACTCACTGACTTGACTGACTGACAAATAAAAACGAAAATAAAGGCAATGAAACCCTCCACTCACTATCTCCTAGAACGACACTAAATACAGTCTTTCACAAAACGGATACAAAAGGAGATCCTCAAAATATCAAAGACCAGAATGTAATCTAGAAATTAGGTAAAACTCGAATAAAAACACATACCACAATCTTTCACAAGATCAAAGTGAGAAAATGTCCACCAACTGGTCAAAAGGGTCGTGGTGAACGATTTCTCTAGCAGAAAAGACGTAACGTATAAAAACGGAGGAAACAGTTTGTATTCCACAAGTATCCACGTACCTAAATAGAGACCCGAAAGATAAAACAAAGTAGGTGGAATAAAGACAGAAACACGGTGATGATATGACAGAACTACTGAGATCGCGATACATTATATCAGACGTCAGTCCGTCCAACTAAGGAGGTCAAGGTAAGAAGAAAAAGTTCTAACGAAACCCATAAACTCCAAAAAACATAAAGATATGTTTGACACTTTAATAAACAAGATCAAGACGATTTTTACGATAACCATCGAACTATCCCTAACGTAACTTAGACATTTAATGAAACAAATCATATAAGTAAAAGTGATATAATTAAGAAGGTTAGGTACTTGTATCATATAAAGAGGTAGATAAACACAGTAGAAACTAAAGAAAGTAGTCACAAAATGTCAAAAGATATTATATACATAAAACCAATAAATCTATCCAAATAAGGATTCATAAAATAAGAAAAACAGTATTACCACTTATCCTAACAAAGGAATTAAAGAGAAAGACAAAAGAGTAACAATTACATATCCTTACGTTCCCTAAAGACACATAATTAAAATATAGGACGTTGAAAAGATATCAGTAACTAATCAACATCATTAAAAGACTACCACAGAAATCCCAAAAGATACATCTTCTAGTACGGCAGACGTTTGTCACTCTCAAAATGAAGAAAAAAAGGTTAGATCTGAAGAAAATAAAGAAAAAGAAGAGACTATCGACACCGATTTTGAAGGTTTTAATAGAACTAATCATCACGATTCTCACCTGCGTGAACAGAAAAAGGACTGAAATCCCCTTTACTAAAGTTATAAAGTGTAACTCCTCTTATAAATGATACCCAAATATACCCAAATATGATACCCAAATCCCATAATTTCAGAGAAAGAAAATAATATAACTCCATGTAAGGAAGATACGGACGAAAGACCTCTGAAGAATAGTATTTGACCACAACTTAAAACAGTTTCAGAAAGAGACGTAGATAACTCTATTAGTATACCGACAATAGAAAGTTTATCAATTACACCAGATAGTGTAACTAACTAAACACCTATAACTACTAGGAACGTAGGGATCCTATTTCGGGTAAACGAGTACTACATACTAGAAAAATTATACGACAACCGAGGATAAACGATCTTAAAACAACTGCTAAAAATGTAGATACAAGTAGTCACTATGACCGAACATCAAAAGGGAAAAACACAATAGAAACGAACTAAAACAATAATCCCACTACCACCTGAGTATCTTATCCAAACCCTCAAATGACAGGAGATGTTAAAAGACCTTCTCAAACTCGTCCTATCCACAATTGAAAAGAGATTTAAAAACCATCTTAAGTGGACACTTCGGTAAACCAGGACTCGAGAACAAATAACCTTCTAAAAAATAATGTCAAAACTAATGGTTTCAACATTACACAGACTGTTCTAAAAGACAAAGAAGGACCAAGTCAAAACCTTCCAGGGACCACGGAGTCTCCCATTTCGCAGACGGACGTTACGTCCTATGGACCCAAGCTAGGGACCCAGTCCTTCTAGGGGACCTCTTCCTTTACTGTTGGGTGAGGTCATGAGAACGGACCTTTTAGGGTATCTGTCTCTTCGGACCATCTGATGTCACGTACCCTAGGGTTTCTCAGCCTGTGCTGACTCGCTGAATTGAAGTGTGAAAAAATTCTTAAGTAGGTGAAGAAGGTTTAACAGGTAAAATACCGTATATCAACGACTATCATCAGAGAATACTAGGAAACAAAAAGACATAACAGACAACACTAAAAAGGTAAAAGTAAAGATTAAAATAACTAAACTAAGAAGAGGGAAAAAAAAAAGAACTCCCAATAGATAAAACAGATAGAGGAGTTTCTTGGTCGAAATTAAAAACAACTAAAAACGATATCAGAGGAAACAAGGAAAAGGTTAATAGAGACGAGATTAAAAGTACTAAAGAAAGGAAGACGATTGGGACCCAAAGAAGTAAAGAAAAAGATCGACGAAATCCACATTTCAATCCCATAAATAAACTACAAAGAGAAAGAAGAACTCCATTCGAACACAACGATACTTGGAAGGGGAATCGTGACGAAAATGAATTAGGGTGTCCAAAACCCGACAGTACAAAAGTAAAATTAAACAAAGATACTTATAAAAATAAAGGAAAGACTAAAGGAGGTAATAAACAACCAATAAGTCTTTGCACAACAAATCGTAAGTACAAACAAAAGGATTATCCGAAAAAAAGGACATAGACTGTAGATTAGAATGAAGTAACACTAGTCTTTTCTACGAAGTTTACTAAAGTTAGCAAAACTTAAATGTTTCCAATCTAAATACCGGGTCCTACATTAGATAGGACCTCTTACAAGGTACATGTGAACTCCTTTTCCACTTTAAGTAACAAACCCCCACTTTACGGGTTATCTATATTTAATCCTGATTAACCAGGTAAATTTCAAACACAGAGGAACGATTAAGAGACAAACTAACTATATAGGTATCCATATTCATCCCATAATTTCAGAGGGTGATAATAACACAATGAACAAGGAACAATCGTAAACTGAGTACACAACTCCACGAGGATACAACCCACGTATATATAAATATTAACAATATAGAAGAGGAACCTAACTCGGAAACTAGTAATCCATCACAAGAAGAAACAGAGAAAGGTACTAGAAATAAAGTTTCAGATAAAATAGACTATACTTATAACGATGAAGACGAAAGAAAACCAGACCTTGGAACGGTAAAAGGACTAGAATCTCCTTTACTAAAGTTAAAAAGTGGTAACTTTTACAAACGGTACCCAAAAAACATACACTGAAAATAATATAACTTCATCCAAATGAGATACGGGTAAAGGACCTCTAAAAAATAAAAATAGTATTTACCCATCACTTAAAACAGTTTTAGAAAAAGACATGGATAACTCTACTAGTAAACGAAAATAGAAAGTTAAACAATTATATCACATAGTGTAATTAATTAAACGTATATAACATCTTAGGGTCGTAGGGAACCTATTTGGGTTGAAGTAGTACCACATACTAAGAAAATTACATAAAAATCTAAAACAAACTAAAGTAAAACAATTACTACAGACGTTGATACAAGTAGTCACCGTAACCGGACGTTAAAAGAAAGAAAAAAAAAATTGTTATATAAACAGAATAAAACTATAGTTATAGTATCACCAGAGTATCTTACTCAAACCCTCACAAGGAAGGAGACGTTAAAACACCTTCTCGAACGCTTCTTATTCACAATCGAGAAAAGATTTAAACTATCTTAAATAGACCGGGTCCCGAAATTCAAAAACCTAATAAAAAATTAGTGTCAAAACTAAAGTTACGATCACTCATCAGACAAGTATAAAAAATAACAAAGGAGTAAGTTAGAACCTTCCAATGTGAAAAGATTTTTAAAAAGGTAAAGAAGGTCCAAAAGGTAAAATAACCGTACATTAACACACATCGTCACAGAATCCTAAGAACCATAAAGATGTCACAGACGACATTTAATAATAAAAAAATTAAAGATTAAAATAACTAAAGTCAGAAGAGAGAAAATAGAACTACTTAGACCGATTACCAAACAGTTAAAATAGAAAAGGTTCTTACACGTAAATCAAAAATGGAATTAACTAAAGATGGGAGTATCACAACATCATTTTTTTCTACGAACTATGTCAAAGTTAACAGAATTTAAATACTTCCGAACAAAGTACTGGGTTCTACACTCGATAGGACCTCTTATAAAACAAACGTTAATTTCTGTGCATAAGGCTACGAAAACCTAACTTACAGAATATTTATAGTTACGTGAGGTAGTCAAGGTTACACAGTAAATTCTGGATGTAAAAGAATAATTGTAAAAAAATTAGAGCTAGTAAACATGTAAAACATTGAATCCACAATTTCAGGATAATAACAGAATGACAACGAAAGGAAAACATACTGATAATCGTAAACGGAGAACATAACTCCACAATGATATAAACTACGTATTTATAAATAGTGACAATACAGAAGAAACTAACTAAGGAACAAGTAATACATCACAGGAAGGAACAGAGAAAATTATAGGAAATAAATTTTCAGATAAAATAGTCTATACTCATAATGATGAGGTCGAAAGAAAACTAAAGGTAAACGTACCTTATAAAAAAAGTAAAGGAGTAAAAGTCGAAATACTAAAGGTAAACGTACCTTATAAAAAAAGTAAAGGAGTAAAAGTCGACTTCACTCAGACAATATCCATTGTATATATACCCACAACAAAGGTACAGGTAAGTCGGGTAGATACATAAAACCAACCTCGTAAATTAGGTAAATGTAATTTCATTAATAACTATGTGTATATAAAGATAATTGTAAAAACATTAGAAAGACACACACACAAATTCAGAAAAAGAAGATGACACAAAAGACGGATCTGTTTAAGGAAATCATAAAAAACATCTTGACCAAACCACCATGACTTAAGAGGGTTGTAAAGGAATATACATTTCGAACTAAAGAGACAACAGAGACTTACTTATTTGCTCTTACTTTTATAACTCCTGTGAGAGTCTCTTGAGATCCTATTATAATTTTTGTAGTCGTAAACTTAATATACAGAGGGTTGTCTTCTTCTTTTTCTCTTTTCTGGACCCTTTTATAAACTTCTCTAATCAAGTCAACCATTTCTTAGACGGACGTTACGTCCTCTGAGACCAAGTTAAGGACCCAACCCTTCTAGGTGACCTCTTCCCTATCCGATACGTGAGGTCATAAGAACCCGAAGGGGACACCGAATCGGGGATCCGTGTAATAACCTGTCCATAGAACCAGGACTCAAACATCCCGGTACGGTATCTAAAAGACACCATAAGAGAGAGAGGTCTGATAGTGTCGACGAACCAGGAAGAAGGTTGTCGGGGTTTACGAAGGAAAGACAGGTTTGGTTGTAGGGACATACGTCCTTAGAGAGGGGTGAAGTCGAGGAGGTGGGACCCCACTTACAGGTCAGGACAAACGCGAGTAGGAGGAAAAGGGTAGAAAACAGGATGTTTCAATACAAACCTAGACATACCAGGAAGACTACTAGTTCCAGAGGGGATCAAAAGTCGTTACAAGACACTCTTGACAACGTATACATTTACAAAAGAACTACAACAACTATGTCTATGTAAAATGGAGGTGGAGGAGGAAACGGTAGAACTTTGAGGAGACAGAGACAGAAGAACTTTACCTTTGTCAAATTGATATAAGTCTCTATTTTATACCAATGAAATGAAAAGTAATAAAAGTATTATTAAGTAAGTAAATCGTTCGTAAATGACTCATGAATAACACATAGTGACAAAGTCACAATCTCTATACTGTCAGACGGACACAATAGAGACGACAGTTACTAAAATATAAACCTATTACACACACCGTCTTTCATTTATAGTGATCAATTTGTTTTTTACCATTTCATAGTCTATCCATATTCATTACTCTTCTGTGTAACTAAACACAATAATCTAATTTTTCCCCACTCCTAACGATAAACTCTAGTTCACCAGTCTCCTACAGAGAGACCTCTCCACTGCAACTTGTCTCTAGACTTATTTCAATTTATCTCGGAGGACCGAGATAAAAGAATTTCTTGTAACATCAGTCTTATTTGTCCAGTGTTTTTTCACAAGTATAATAACAAACCGTATAACCTCTTTAAAATTTTTCCGAGTACACCATTCTGTAATAAAACTTCTGAAATAAGTCTTCAACGGTTTACGGGACTTTACTCAAATAAATACCTAAATCGGTCGTCAAACGTTTACTTCTACGTTTAATCTTCCTAAACTAGGTATCTGTGGTGATTATAGACTTAAGATGGAGATTTTAAAAACTGAATTAATCGTAACATACGTTGGTTCCGACAATTAAAAAATCTGCAAATCGATCACCAAGACTATACGTCGTCTAAAACCGTTGAATCGATACGAAATTCAACAAAAACTTAGAAACGTGTTGTATTTATAGTTTAATGTATTGTCTTTAGTTGAAGTGTTAGATAGAAGTTAAAGAGGTTTCAGTATAGATGGTGATAAGAGTTCAGGAGAAGGAAAAGTCACAAGACGAATACGTATTTAAAAGAAAGAAAAACGTGTGAGAGAGAGAAACTCATCGAAGGTTAAAGGTCAAAGTTTAAATTAAAGTCTACAGAGAACACCTCAGAAGATAGAGACGGTCTAATCACACAGGTAATAAGGTCTAAGGGACTTATAAAAATAATAGGAAAAAGGTAGTACTAATAGTCACTGTGGGTAAAATGAGTGTTTTCTCGAGAAAACATGGTTTTAAATATACCGGTACAAAATTAAACAAGGGTATAAAGTGTATTACAAGTATTAAACAGTTTCGTATGTTATTTTAAATTAATTAAAACCATGTAGGGAATAATAAAACGTCTGAGATATTCCCTTTCTAACATGACGTAAGACAAAACATTTGAAGTGTTCTTGTAACGGTGTTATTAATAAGTGTATGTAACAACTTGACTAAATTACATACATATCTTCAGTTATGTATGTTTCTTATACATCGTAAAATTATTTTACCGGAGTTTATAAATATAAAAAGTAAATTTTTGATAAAATCGAGAATGTAAAATCCGGTTAGAAGTTAGTCGATAGATCTTATAACACCTAACTTAAACGTGTTTAGGTCAATTCCAGTGTAGACGTTGTGTCACTGTTACTAAAATGGTTATGTCAGACTTCGTTTAACTCCAGTCACATGTAAAAGAGTTCCGGAGCGAGAGTCGAAAAAAGGTACTTGACGTCTTCCGAAGTTAAATGACTTTGTGACTCCATCCATTCTAGGTTAGTTTCATTTCCGTTTTAGTTATTTATGATTGGAGTTTCCCGATTTAGCATCACTGTAGTCAGTACTTCTCTTCAACAAACATCTATTCTTTGTGAGAACAAGATATTATCATCCTCTTATTTTGAAGTTGATACTGGTACCATATAAACGAAATAAACAAAATAAATAGGATTGTATAAATTGTACATCCGTTTCTCTAAGTTTCACTTAAAGTAAAATATATATCTAAGTACGGATTGTTCCTCTTTTTTGAACTAGAAAAATATAAATATAAATTAATAACATTGTAAAGACGATATCAGATTATTATTAGTGAAATTTTACGCAAATTACAAGCACCGTTACAAATGTTTACAATGAAGAAAATTTAAATTATGAAAAGTCCACATACACGTTTATATATGTACCTAAAATGTAGATCTCGTTTTACGTAAGTTATATCTCCTTTACTCCTTGACATATAGTTTTTATATATCTTTTCATCAAATTTCCTGTACCACAAACTCAGGTTTGCAACGGTGAAAATACGACATACCCGAATAAATAGAAGTAATTAGGACAAACATTATGTTACGATAAATAGATTATACCATAAAATTCATGTTCTTTTATACGCGGAATTTATAAATAGTCTATTTACTTATTCACTGTCGTACGTTATCATTCATTAGTTGATTAACTACCGTACGTTCCCCTCCCGTGATCAAAAAGGTAGTTATTAAAACATTTCCAGTTTACTTATTTTAATAAACTCACAGTTTACATTGAACATTGTATCAAATAAAGGTCAAATAAAAATGATTAAAATTATACCAATAGGTGAAAGGAAAGTAACTAAGTATTTAGTTGGTCCTCATTAACAAGATAAATTGGTAAAAACAGAGTGTTTTGGTAACAAAAATATATGTTAAAGTATCAAAATAAGAAGTATGTTTAAGGATGTTTCTAATATGGAACGTAAATAAAAAATTTAGACACCTTTATTATAATTCCCTTCTTAATATGTGTAGAACACAAATTATACCAGTGTATCTTTCGACATTAGGATTTGAGTATGTTATAACATTTTACTAAAAACGTGATGAGAAAGTGTGTCAAGTAACAAGGTGTAGATCATGTACACACATGAATCAGACTGAGAAACACTAAGGTACCTGAAATCGGGTGGTCTAAGGAGACAGGTATCTTAAAAGGTCTTTTCTTATGGCTCACCCAACGGTAAAGGATGAGGTCCCCTAGAAGGACTGGGGCCCCTAACTTGGTATAGAGAACACAGAGAACGTAACCGTCCCCGCAAGAAATGGTGACGTGGTGGACCCTTCGGGGTCATGTCTCTCGTAGTATGTGAGTAAATGTAAATCCAATAACAAAATCATGAAGATGTGACAACATTTTATAGACTAGAAGTTTAGACATCATATCTTATCCATAAAGATATCACGTTTATAATCAAGTATAGTATAAATACGTACGAACGAAAACTCATCACATACGAAAGGGTTTCTTCAAATATTAAATAGGTCCCTTCTTCAAATTCTATTCCAGGATTTTGATCCTTCTACTCCGAATGTATGAAAACGGATCCCCGTCTGTACAAGTTCCTGAAGTGTAAGTAGACGGTGTACTTAACCCAACCCTGGGTATACCTATAATAGGAGAGAGTAAAAACGGGAGAATAATAGTGAATTCCGAATTATGTTAAAATTATTTGGATCAGACTAAAGTAGAAAACGTACACCTCCTGCTGTCCCAGTCCGTCTAATCACGTAATCTCTCTCTTATTCCTAGGGACTCTTGGGGTATAATAGTACAATCGACTAACCTCGAGGGCTTTAATTTTATTTATCATCCATGTTGTCTTCCACCGGGTCACTTCAGATCGACGTGAAAAGGGGTGTATAACAGGGAAGAAACTGTTGAATTTATTAAACATAATAAATCGGAATTTACTCTTTTTTTGCAACAATAAACACTGTTGTACTCACTCGGACCCCCTGTGATACGATTTACTTTATTCGGTCTATCTCTATCTATTTATAATGTATTACAGTGAACATACACCCCTAAAATTTTCAGTTTGAGTATGATTGTCTCTCATCTAACCATGAACAACTCACGACTCCATACCCATTACCTTCTACAGTTTCCCATGTTTGAAAGTCAATATTCCACTTATTCAAGATCTCTGATTACATGTGATACTACTGATATCAATTATTATTATATGACATATAAACTTTAAACCATTTTCATCCAGAGTTCAAAAAAGTACTATCTGTACGTTTGTATGTTTACATCGATACGTTCCACTACCCACACGATTAATAGAACAAAGTATTACATGTACATACAGTTTTGTCGTACAACGTATGGAATGTACATATATGAAAAATAAACAGTCACTAAAGAGTTACTTTGACCCCTGTTTTTTCATTTGAAAAGAAAGATTACGACTTTTTTATTAAAATCTCTTTCTATATAACAAAAAAGGATGTTTAATTTTTCGTTCTATCAATAAAAATAATAATGTAACTACTGTTCTAAAGTAATTTCGTTAGTTGAAAAGTTAGATCTTTTATTGTTACTATACTAGTTATTTAAAAGCCAAAACTTTAAATGAACATCCATCTTACTTATTTTTGAAATAACGTACAAAATATGAGTCACAAGTTATAAACTAAGGTCTTTCGGGGGACCAACCCCCTCCTGTTATGTATCATCAGTTTAGAGACATCAACGTCGATGTACTACTACTCTTTAAAAAAGTACACACAACAAAACCAAACCAAAAACGAGTTGACTTTATTTTCCTCAATTGTTTTGATCTTTCCGTTTGACACGGTCCTTATCTCCATATTTAGTTTTAAGTTCTGTAAGTGACCCTTCAGATCTATAATGACTTTATTATCTCATCTTCGTTTATAGTTTCGTTTTTATTCGTTGACATTAGCTTCTTTCTCTATTCTCGTACTCTTTCGAAGTTCTCCCACGTTCAGAACAGACAGTCTAGTTAGGATAGGGGAAAAAGTTTACTTTCTCACTTGTTGGTTTACTTAAAAATAAATTTGTCACTGACTCACTCACTTCCCCCTTTTTTTTTTCAATTTTCATGGACTCTTTCTCTAGTTCTATCGTCTCCTCATCCTTCGTCTCAAGTGGAGGAAGGTGTCTTTGTGACTTTTATGATAACTTTACGTAGGTGTTCACTTTACTAAGTACTTCTTGTGTATGACTCGTGACTGCTTTCTGTAATCTGAAAGTTTTTCTGTTCTTTGAAGGTGTATTAGTCCCTCCTTTTTTCTTTTTTTATATTAATCTTACCCTAAAAAAGACGACCCTCCCTTCGTACTTCCTTCTTTATAAGGGCACGGAACCCTTCCGAGGAGTGGTCACCCCTCTAGTTGGGCCTATCTCCTTCTCGAAGTTCCGGATTCTCCTCTTTCGTCGTTTGACAATTCTTATTGGACGTACCTTCCAACTGTGGTGGTGTGACACTGGGGTTGGACTCTTTGAGGAGACAGTAACCTCCACCCCTAACCCACGACTTCGAGTCTGAGGTCTCGAGTCCGGGTCCCTTTCCGGGTCTTAATTCATACCCTTGTTGGTCTTCTCCAGTCGATACTGTTAATTCCCATATAATACTTCTTCGAACCCGGACGGTCTCTCCGATCAATTGTAATAACCCTCTGTGTACTCCTCTTCCCACCCTGGTGGTATTCTTGAAGAAAGGGACACTTACAAAGGTCCGTTCTTCCGTCGTGGTTACCCTCGAGGTCCCCGACCGTACTTAACGATGTCGGTAGGACCCGAGGTCTCCTCCCGTGACCGAAGGAAAAGATCTGAGTGTCCGTCTTCAGTCGAGGGAGGAGGGAACGTCCGGACCTTCTCACGTCTGTAGAGGATGGCGATTCTTAAGACGATCACCCGGGGTCCTGGGAGGGTACGACTGGTCCTTCCCACCCCTATCGAAAGTGGTGATCATTAAGTTGTTCGTCCGATATCTTGGGTGAGAATGAATGACTCTTCTTACTTTTGTTGAGAACCGTAATTCCTAAGACACTCACCCGGGGGTCTGAATAGGTGTGACAAGACCCTCCCGTGGTTTTCTAAAACACTGATCCTTTAGGCAGTCACCGACGTTCTTGGATAGGAAAACAAGACCCTCGTACGTCTATCGATGGAAGTGATCTTCTAGACAGTCACCCTGGTCCTGAACGGGTGAGACAGTGTCCCCCGGTGTTTCTTCGATGGGGTCATCTTTTACTAGGTCTTCACCCCGACTTTGGTGTCGACTTTTGGTTCCGACACATTTATCCTTCTTCTCGACTTTAGAAAGGTACACTGACACGTTTGACACTTCAATGTGGAGACGACTACTGAAAGATTTAAATAGTGGACACTTTGTCGACTTTCCTGTTATTCAAGAGGACGTCAACCCTGGTAAGACCAAAATTATCGACATCCGAAACACCCGTGTATGTGTAACACAACCCGGTCCGGTCCCAGTCTCAACTGAGGTATCTAAGGTGTCACCCAGGTTCTCGTGTTGATGACGTCAGGATACGGAACTGTTGTCACTAAATGTGGTCACAGGACCACTTTTTACGGTCTCTGTGGTCGGATAAACGTTTGTATGGGTCTCAATTTCACCCTGGTTTTCATCACAGTTGGTCTCATATGAAACACTCAGACGTGTTGTCCGTTTCCCCCTGTGTTGTCTCGTGTAAGTGTTCACTTTCGTTAAGTTCTCCTTCTTATGAGTTACCAAAAAGAGGGTTACACTCACGAGGTTGGAGTGGGTGGAACTGGACATGAAGTCGTTAATGTTGGTTCTTTGACTAGACCCTTACAAGAAACGACAGGTCACTAATTATGACACCTAAACTAAGGACCGACCCTTGTATTCTATGGTATACGGTGCCTCTTTGATTCGGGTGAACGACGTCGATGACTCGGGTGTGTGGGACCTCGGGTACACGGTGTCGATCTCTCGGACACACAACGTTACTTTCTAGAGAGTATTATGTTCCTTCTAGGGTGTATGGTGTTAATTCTGCGTTGTGTCGGTTTATTTATTTATTATTTATCTAGACCACAGGAGATAGGGTTGTTGCTCCCTCGTCTGGGACGAAGACTGTCCCGTCACTGTTGGTGTCTTGTTTCCCCTTCAAAAATCATGTTCGGAGACGTGGTATAAGTGGGTGGACCTCGTCTGTGGTCTTCGTTTTTCTTGATGTTAGGAATCGGACGTCTTTTCCCTGGTATTTGTATCATTCAGACTGTTTTATTCTACTGTTTCTTTATACAATGTGTACTTCGTCCTGTATACTTCCTCGCTCTCTTTTTTTGGACGTCCTTGTTGGTTTACTTCTCTTCGATCTGTTAGATAAACTTTTTTAAGCCTCATTACTATTATTTCTCTAGGTTCTAGAACTTTTTCCTTACCTCAGTGTCTAGTTCTTCTATTTCTTTTCTAATTGTTTATGGATTTCATTGATTCATTATTCGTTCGTCTACTTTTTACGTTATTGACTTTACTTTTTGTGAAAGATTCCTTAGTCACCGTCTTATTGACTCTGTTTTCTAGTCTATTCACATGACTAGACTTTCTAGTCACTTTCTATTTTATCACCCTTAGACGGTGTCTTATCTTATTTCTTTTTCATTTACTTATTTTTCTACTCCTGTCAGAGTCTAAAGACCCCGTTGTAGTTTGAGTAGTCGTAACCTTAATTTCCCCAGAGACTTCTTCTTTTTTTTCTCTTTCTTAGACTCTTTTATAAACTTCTCTAATGTCATTTATTTGAAGAAATTACCTCCTTTATTTTATCGGTGGGTTCTCGTTCTTCGTGTCTGTCAGGGTATCTCCTATTTAGGTTCTGTGTTTATTATTCGTTCATAATTAGTTTAATTGTTTATAATTTATATTTCTTTTTATAACTTTTGTTGTTCGCTTTTATTGTTTATTGTATGTTCCCTTAGGGTACTTCGATAGTCGAAAAAAGAGTTGTCTATAAGACGTCCATCCTTCCGTCATCTTTCAATATAAATTTCTTTTTTTTTTTTGGACGTTATGGGATAGGTATGAGTCGTTTCTAGAGTAAGTCTAATGTACCTCTTTATATTTTTAAATGTCTGTTAGTTTTCTATTTTCTTAAGTTGTGTTGGTTTAGTTGAAATGTTGTTTACGATTTCTTTTAAGAGATCTATCTTTTGTCTTCTCTCTTGTTTTCTCCTTCCCCTTTTTTATGGATGTTTTTTTTGTGTTTGGAATTTTGTTAATTCTTTTACTGTTACCCTTATATGTGTCACTATTTATGTTTACCTAATATTTAAGGTTGTATGTGTGGCTCCTTTGGTCTTAACTTTCTCTGTGCACATGGGGTTACAAGTAACGTCGTGACAAATATTATCGGTCCTGTACCTTCGTTGGATCTACAGGTAGTCGTCTACTTACCTATTCTTTCGACACCATGTATATGTGTTACCTCATAATGAGTCGGTAATTTTTCTTATGTAAACTTAGTCAAGATTATTCCACCTACTTTGACCTCGGATAATATGTCTCACTTCATTCGGTCTTTCTTTTTATGGTTTTGTCATATGTTGTATATATACCTTAAATCTTTCTACCATTACTATTTGTACATACACTCTGTCGTTTTCTCTGTGTCTACATATCTTGTCAGAAAACCTGAGACACCCTCTCCCGTTCCCACCCTACTATACCCTCTTACCGTAACTTTGTACATTTATAAGTGTACACTTTACTTAATGGTCAGGTCCAAGTTACCTACTATGTCCTACGAACCCCGACCACGTGACCCTACTGGGTCTCCCTACCCTACCCCTCCCTCCACCCTCCACCCGAGTCCTACCCCTTGTGTACATGTGGGTACCGTCTAAGTACAGTTACATACCGTTTTGGATATGTTATAACATTTCATTTTATTTATTTATTTATTTATTTGACCCCCTTTTTTTTTGGGAGGTTGTTTTCTGTGTCTGACTGACTTAACTATGTTTTTCTTCTACTTGTGTATACGACAAATGTTCTCTGAGTAAAGGCTGGATCACCGTGTACGTCTGCCTTTCGTTCCTTTACCTTTTTCTTACGGTATGTGTACCTTTACTTTTCTTTCGATCTCATTGTTATGAATGTAGTCTTTTTTATCTGAAATTTTATTTCTGACGACGTTCTTTATTCCTTCCTGTGACTTATTAGTAGTCCCCTGATTAGGTTCTTCTATATTTTGAACATTAATATATATGTGGGTTGGGGTTCCTTTTAAACTGGAACCTCATGTTTTACTTAGTCCCGTTTTCAATCGTCTCAAAACGCTTCTCTTGCGTGACCAGTATCGTTCGTGGGAGAAGGTTGTTGTGTTCTCTTCTGAAATGTGTACCTTCAGTGATTTATCAGTTATGACTTTAGTCTAATTAATATAAGAGAACGTCGGTTTCTACCTCTTCGAGATGTGTCAGTCCTTTTTGTTCTGACCCTCGACTGACACCGAGTCTAGTACTTGAGAAATAAAGTTTTAAATTTGAATTTAACTTCTTTCATGCCTTTTGGTGATCTGGTAAGTCCATACTGGAATTTAGTCTAGGAAATACTAATATGTCACTTTCACTGTTCATCTAAGTCCCCTAATCTAGACTATCTCACGGTCTTCTTGTTACCTCCAAATCCTGTAACATGTCCTTCTTCACTAGTTTTATTAGGTTCTTTTCTTTACATTTTTCCGTTTGACCGACAGACTCCTCTGGAATGTTTGTCGACTCTTTTCTCTTCTTCGATTTCCATTCCTCCTTTTCCTTTCTATCTGGGTAAACTTCCGTCTCAAGGTTTCTTATCGTTCCTCTCTATACTTTCGGAAGGAGTCACTAGGTACGTTTCTTTATCTCCTCTTGTTATCTTACACTTTCTGATCTCTAGAGAAGTTCTTTTGATCACTATGGTTCCCCTGTAAAGTACGTTTCTACTCGAGTTATTTCTGTCTTTACCGTACCTGGATTGTCTTCGTCTTCTATTCTTCTTCATCGATCTCGTGTGTCTTGATATGTTTTTTCCAGAAGTTCTGAGTCTAATGGTACTACCACAATAGTTAGTGGATCTCGGTCTGTAGGACCTTACGTTTCAGTTCACCCGGAATCCTTCGTCGTGATGTTTGTTTCGATCATATCTACCGTCTTAAGGTCAACTCGATAAAGTTTAAGATTTTCTACTACGACACTCTTACGACGTGAGTTATACGGTCGTTTAAACCTTTTGAGTTGTCACCGGTGTCCTGAACCTTTCCAGTCAAAAGTAAGGTTAGGGTTTCTTTCCGTTACGGTTTCTTACGAGTTTGATGGTATGTGTAGAGTGTGCGATCATTTCATTACGAGTTTTAAGAGGTTAGGTTCGTAGTTGTCATGTACTTGGTACTTGAATGGTTACAAGTTCAACCTAAATCTTTTCCGTCCCTTTGTTCTCTAGTTTAACGGTTGTGGGTGACTTAGTAGTTTTTTCGTTCTCGTTATGTCTTTTTGTAGACAAAGATGAAATAACTGATATGGTTTCTGAAACTGACACTGACCTAATGTTGTCTGATACCTTTTAGGAATTTCACTACCTTTATGGTCTCTGGACTGGAGGGAGGAATCTTTGGACATACGTCCAGTTCTTCGTTGTCAATCTTAACCTGCACCTTGTTGTCTGACCGAGGTTTGACCTTTTCCACGTGTAGTTCCGACATGTAACAGTGGGACGAATAAGTTGAATATACGTCTAATGTAGTAACCTTTACGACCCGACCTACTTAGTGTTCGACCTTAGTTTCAAAGACCCTCTTTAAAGTTAGTGGAGTCTATACGTCTACTGTGGTAGGAATGCCGTCTTTCACTTCTTCTTGAATTCACGGAAAACTGTTTTCACTTTCTCCTCTCACTTTTTCGACCGAATTTTGAGTTGTAAGTTTTTGCTTCTAGTACCATAGGTTAAGGTAGTGAAGGACCGTTTATCTACCCCTTTGTTACCTTTGTCACTGTCTAAAAAAACCTAAGGTTATACTGACGTCTACCTCTGACATCGGTACTTTAATTTTCTACGAACAAGGAACCTTCTTTTCGATACTTGTTGGATCTGTCATATAACTTTTCGTCTCTGTAATGAAACGACTGTTTCCAAGTTCTCGTCTTGACACCAAAAAGGTCGTCAGTACATACACACAAACTGATATTCCTTTCGTCTCACGGTTTCTTAACTACGAAAACTTGACACCACAACCTCTTCTGAGAACTCTCAGGGAACCTGACGTTCCACTAGTTGGTCAGTTACAATTTCATTTAATCAGGACATATAAGTAACCTTCCTGACTACGACTCCGACTTTGTGGGTATGAAACCGGAGGACTACGCTCCTTGACTGAGTGACCTTCTCTGGGACTACGAACCTTTCTAACTTCCGTCCTTCTCTTCCCTTAATGTCTCCTAATCTACTGTCCTACCGTAGTGACTGAGTTACCTGTACTCAAACCCGTTCGAGACCTACAACCACTACCTGTCGTTTCGGACCGAACGACGCAAGATACCCTAACGTTTCTCAGTCTGTACTGGTTTGCTGACTTGATTTGACTACATGGGTTGTATCCTCGTAGAGTTATATATACCGTTTACGACTGTCGGTATTTTATCTTTGACTGACATTGTGTTATCACCCCCGGAAATCATGGGGGTGATTTCCCCCCTATGTGGAGAAATAACAACAAATGACAATGTGGTTATTTGTCTAGAAGGTTTCTCTATTAATTATTCCTTTGGGTTAGGAATTTACTGTGTAATCTGTTCTATCTGAAATTAACTATAAATGTCCTGTAAGGTAGACTTTCGTTATTTTACGTGAAAGAAGAGTTCACACGTCCATTATAAGAGTGTTACTCTAGTATAGAAGTGAGTGTTTAATTCAGACTTATCCGAATTCTTTTGACTTTAGTATAGTTCGTGGAAAAAGACTATTATTTCGACATTCTAATCCTTAGTTAAAGTCCCTTTTTTTCTTTTTATGACATTTTTAGTGTTTCTGTGATTCCGATTTCCCATAGAATGTTTTATTGGTTTTACAGTAAATTCCTTAATTTGTCCTTTATTTTTTTTAGATCTTTGTTTACCACTACTTAAGTTCTATTGACTTTGGATACCTTACGTCGTTTTAGAAGGGAAGAGTTTCCCTTCAAGTATCATTATGTTGAAATGGAGTCCTTTTTAGAGTTTGTGTATCGGATTTCTCTACTCTTTCTATTATCGTCTTTATTTACTTTATCTTTACATCTCTTGTCATCGTTTCTAGTTACTTTGATTTTCGATCAAGAAACCTTTCTAAATTTTTTGAACTATTTAGAAATCGGTCACAGTAGTCCCTTCTTTCCCTCTACTAAGTTTAGTCATTTTAATCTTCACTTTATTTCCCTTTAATATTGACTGTCGTGTCTATATGTTTCCTATTATTATTACATGGTGTATGTTGATATACGGTTATTTTACGTGTTGGATCTTTTTTTTCTTTTAAGAATCTTTCAATATTGTGTTGAAAGGTTCTGACTTGGTCGTTCTTTATCTTTTATATTTGTCTGGGTGTTCATGACTTTAACTTTGAGACTAATTTTTAGGTTGTTTGTTTTTAGGTCCCGGTCTACCGAAGTATCCACTTAAGATGTCTTGTAAATTTCTTCTCAATTACAGATGGGAATTACTTTTAAGGTTTTATGTCGTCTCCCTTCTTGTGAGAGTTCGAGTAAAATACTCCGATGGTAGTGGGACTATGGTTTTGTTCTCTCTCTATAGTGTTATTTATTTTACTCTCCGGTTATAGTGAAAACGTATATCTGTGTTTTTGAGTTGTTTTGTATACATTTGTCTTATGTTGTTGTGTAATTTTCTTAGTATGTGATACTAGTTCACCCCAAATAGAGTTCCTAAGTTCCTAAGAAGTTAAATGGGTTTAGTTTGTTAACATAATAGTTTAACTTTGTTTGGTGTACTATTAGAGTTATCTACGTCTTTTTAGAAAACTGTTTTACATGGTGAGTACACTATTTTTTGAAAGAACTTTCACCCGTATCTTCCTTAGATGGAGTTGTATAATTTCCGGTATTGTTTAGGTGTCGTTTGTAATAATGGTTACTACTTTTGGACTTTCGAAATGAAGATTCAAGTCCTTCTTCTGTTATCACGGGTGAGTAGTGAGAATAAGTTATATCAAAACCTTCGGGATTGTGCCATTAATACTCTTTACGACCCGACCCTCTTCGTGTTCGACCTTAGTTCTAAAGACCCTCTTTATAGTTATTGGAGTCTATACGTCTACTGTGATGGGAATACCGTCTTTCACTTCTCCTTGATTTTTCGGAGAACTACTTTCACTTTCACCTCTCACTTATTCAACCGNAAGTCCTTCTTCTGTTATCACGGGTGAGTAGTGAGAATAAGTTATATCAAAACCTTCGGGATTGTGCCATTAGTACTCTTTACGACCCGACCCTCTTCGTGTTCGACCTTAGTTCTAAAGACCCTCTTTATAGTTATTGGAGTCTATACGTCTACTGTGATAGGAATACCGTCTTTCACTTCTCCTTGATTTTTCGGAGAACTACTTTCACTTTCACCTCTCACTTATTCAACCGAATTTCGAGTTGTAAGTCTTTTGCTTCTAGTACCCGTAGACCAGGGTAGTGAAGTACTTTGTCACCTTTGTCACAGTCTGACAAAAAACCCCGAGGTTTTAGTGACGTCTACCACTGACGTCGGTACTTTAATTTTCTACGAATGAGGAACCTTCTTTTCAATACTGGTTGGATCTATCGTATAACTTTTCGTCTCTGTAATGAAACGGTTGTTTCAAGGCAGATCAGTTCCGATACCAAAAAGGACACCAGTACATACCTACACTCTCAACCTGACACTTCTTCCGACTCGCGGCTTCTTAACTACGAAATCTTGACACCACAACCTCTTCTGAGAACTCTCAGGGGACCTGACGTTCCTCTAGGTTGGTCAGGTAAGACTTCCTCTAGTCGAGACCCTAAAGAAACCTTCCTTACTACGATTTCGACTTTGAGGTCATGAAACCGGTGTAGTACGCTTCTCAACTGAGTAACCTTTACTGAGACTACGACCCTCCCTAACCCCCGTCCTCCTCTTCCACTACTGTCTCCAACTCTACCGACCTACCGTAGTGTCTAAGATACCGGTACTCAAACTCACTTGAGGACCTCAACACTACCTGTCCCTCCGGACCACACGACCCTAAGTACCCCAGCGTTTCGCAGTCTGTGCTGACTCGTTGACTTGACTTGCTCGTACCATTAGTGTATTATTTTTATATATTTTTCTTATGTTTAAACTTCCTTCTTCTTTTAACAGTCACAAACGTCTACTGTACTATGATATATATCTTTTAGATTTTCACCGGTGGTCTTTCGAGGATCTCACATGGTTACTTAAACAACTTCACCGTCCTATGTTTTAAGTACGTATCTTTACAGAAAGTGAGGATATCTAATTTTTACTTCTAATCTTTCTTTTTAGTGCCTTCGTTAAGGTAAAAGATCACTTTGTTTTCTTTATTTCATGGATCCTTAGTTGCATGGAATCCTCTGTTTTCTTTCGATCTTTCTGAGTCTTTCGATATTCCATGACTACTTTCTTTACTTTATACTATCTTTGGTTACCTCTCTATATAGTACAGAAACTTAATCTTCTTAGTTGTAACACTTTTACTAATATGATGGGTTTCGATAGTTGTGTAACATATGTTAGGCATAATTTAATGGTTTCCGTTAAAAGTGGATTAATCTTTTTTTTTTAGTGAAACATACCTTTGTACTTTCTAGAGTTTATCGGTTTCGTCAGAATAGTTTCTTTTTATCTTTACATTCTTAGTACGAAAGACTTTAGACTACTGGGATGTTTCGATGTCTTAAACTTTGTAATACCTTTACGGTGTTCTTTTATTTACGTCTAATTACTTTGTCCTATTTTTCAGGTCTGTATTCTGGTGTATTGATACCAGTACATTAGATACTGTTTTATCCGTTTTAATATGTTACCTCTTTTCGTGAGAATTTTTCACCATGACCCATTTGACCTACCGATCTACATCTTTTCACTTAATTTTGTGAGGGATTACAGTATGTTTTTCTATTTTTCTATTTAAGTTTTAATTAATGTCTTTTTTACATTCGGACCCGTGATATTTTCATAAACTTCTTTTATATCCATCATGGTAAAATCGTATTTAGTGTACTTCTAGAAAAGACAATAGGTAGTGGATCTCATTACTTTATTTTTCTTTTTATCCGTTTTTACTGGATTACTTTAAATTTTCGAAAACATGTCGTTTCCCTTGATAGTTGTCTTACTTTTTCTTTTGGGTATCTTACTATCTTTTATGAACTTTTATTTCACTGTTTACTCCCTAATTAGAGGTTTTATACGTTTGTCAAGTACACCGAGTCCTATTTTTTGTTTGTTTGCCTTACTCTTTTACATCTCTTATATATTTATATGTAAAGAGGTTTCTTCTGTATGTCTACCAATTTTTCATGTACTTTACTGTTAGTTGTAACGGTTAATAATCTATTTACGTTTAGTCTTGATGTCACTCTCGTGGTGTGTGTTAAGTCTTACCTATAGTAGTCTTTAAAATGTTTGTTATTTAAGACCTTTCCTACACCTCTTTTTCCTTGTGAGTAGGTTACAAGTCAAGTCAAGTCAAGTCAAGTCCGTGAGTTAGTACAAGTTGAGAAACGTTGGGATACTTAACGTCGTACGGTCCGTAGGGACAGGTAATGGTTGAGGACCTCAAATGGGTTTGAGTACAAGTAACTCAACCACTACGGTAGGTCGGTAGAGTAGGAGACAGTGGGAGAAGAGGAGGTAGGGAGTTTGAAAGGGTAGTGGTCCCAGAAAAGGTTTTTGAACCAAGAAGTGTAAATCACCGATTTCAGAACCTCGAAATAGAAATCGTAGTCATGTTACTCATAAGTCCCAAGTAAAGGAAATCCTGACTGACCCAACTAGAGGAACGACAGGTAACCTGAGAGTCCTCAAAAGAGGTTGTGATGTCAAGGTTTCGGAGTTAAGAAACCGTGAGTTTTGAGAACTACCAAATTGAGTGTGAGAGTGTAGACATGTACTGAGGACCTTTTTGGTACGGTTTTTTCCAGGTAGATCAGTTTCGATGCCAAAAAGGTCATCAGTACATACCTACATTCTCAAGCTGATATTTCTTTCGACTCGTGGTTTCTTGACTACGAAAAATTGACACCACAACCTCTTCTGATGACTCTCAGGGAACCTGACGTTCAGTTAGGATTTCCTTTAGTCAGGACTTATAAGTAACCTCCCTAACTACGACTCCGACTTTGAGGTTGTGAAACAGGTGGACCACGTTTCTCGACTGAGTAACCTTTTCTGGGACTACGACCCTTTCTAACTTCCGTCTTCCTCTTCCCCTGCTGTCTCCTACTCTACCAACCTACCATAGTGTTTGAGCTACCTGTACTCAAACTCGTTCGAAACCCTCAACCACTACCTGTCCCTTCAGACCATACGACGACAGGTACGTCAGTGTCTCTCAACCTGTACTGACTCCTTGACTTGACTTGACCTTTTTAGTATCGAAACTGACGACGACGACGACGACGATTCAGCAAAGTCAGTACAGGCTGAGACACGTTGGGGTATCTACCGTTTGGTGGTCCGAGGGGGCAGGGACCCTAAGAGGTCCGTTCTTGTGACCTCACCCAACGGTAAAGGAGGAGGTTACGTACTTTCACTTTTTACTTTTACTTCAGCGAGTCAGCACAGGCTGGGATTCGCTGCGGTACCTGACGTCGGATGGTCCGAGGAGGTAGGTACCCTAAAAGGTCCGTTCTCATGATCTCACCCCACGGTAACGGAAGAGGTTATCGAAACTGATCTGTCTGGAAACAGTCGTTTCACTACAGAGACGAAAAGTCATACGACAGATCTAAACAGTATCGAAAAGAAGGTCCCTCATTCCTAGAAAATTAATGTACCGACGTCAGTGACAGACGTCACTAAAACCTCACGTTCTTTTATTTCAGACAGTGACAAAGGTAAAAAGGGGGTAGATAAACGGTACGTCACTACCCTGACCTACGGTTATTGAATCAAAAAACTTACAACTATTAATTTTCTACGAATGAGGAACCTTCTTTTCAATACTAGTTGGATCTATCGTATAACTTTTCGTCTCTGTAATGAAACGGCTGATTCCAGGTAGATCAGTTCTGATACCTAAAAGGACACCAGTACATACTTACACTCTCAACCTGACACTTCTTCCGACTCACGACTTCTTAACTACGAAATCTTGACACCACAACCTCTTCTGAGAACTCTTAGGGAACCTGATGTTCCTCTAGGTTGGTCAGGTAAGACTTCCTCTAGTTGGGACCCTAAAGAAACCTTTCTTACTACGATTTCGACTTTGAGGTCATGAAACCGGTGGAGTACACTTCTCAACTGAGTAACCTTTTCTGACACTACGACCCTCCCTAACCCCCGTCCTCCTCTTCCCCTGTTACCTCCTACTCTACCGACCTACCGTAGTGTCTTAGCTACCTGCACTCAGACTCACTTGAGGCCCTCAACCACTACCTATCCCTCCGGACCGTACGACGCTAAGTACCCCGGTGTTTCTCAGTCTGTACCGACTCACTGACTTGACTTAAATCATCCGATACCCTCTCACTTTTAGAAATATAAGATACCTTTTCCTCAGTATATGACATGACTGTATTGTTCTAGGGTAATATGTCTTTGAATTGTTTTTCACATGTACAGGGATTATAGGATGTGTTTTTCAGTACTCCAATTTTGTCTGTAGGATGACAGATTATTTACGTACTATTTTAAAGGAGTTTCCATTTAAAGAAAAATTTCTTTAAATTTTATATTAAAATAAATATAATTAACCTCCAATTAATGAAATGTTATAACATAACCAAAACGGTATGTAGTTGTACTTAGACGGTGTCCATATGTGCACAAGGTGTAGGACTTGGGGGGAGGGTGGAGGGAGGGGCATCGTAGGGAGACCCAGCAGGGTCACGTGGTCGGGGTTCGTAGGTCATAGTACGTAGCTTGGACCTGACCGCTAAGTAAAGTGTATACTATTATATGTACAAAGTCACGGTAAGAGGGTTTAGTAGGGTGGGAGAGGGAGAGGGTGTCTCAGGTTTTCCGACAAGATATGTAGACACAGAGAACGACAGAACGTATGTCCCAATAGAAATGATAGAAAGATTTAAGGTATATATACACAATCATATGACATAACCACAAAAAGAAAGACCGAATGAAGTGAGACATATTAGCCGAGGTCAAAGTAGGTGGAGTAATTTTGACTAAGTTTACATAAGAAAAATTACCGACTCATTGTGAGGTAACACATATACATGGTGTCGAAAAAATAGGTAAGCAGACGACTACCTGTAGATCCAACGAAGGTACAGGACCGATAAAATTTGTCACGACACTACTTGTAACCCCATGTACACAGAAAAAGTTAAGACCAAAGGAACCACACATACGGGTCGTCACCCTATCACCCTAAAGACCCAGTATTCTGTCAACGTAAAGGTCAAAAATTTCCTTAGAGGTGTGACAAGAGGTATCACCGACATGATGAGACGTAAGAGTGGTTGTCACATTCTCTCGAGGAAAAAGAGGTGTGGGAGAGGTCGTAAATAACGAACATCTGAAAACCTAACCTCGATAAGACTGACCGTACTTTACCATGGAGTAACTCCAAAACTAAACGTAAAGAGACTATTATTGCGAGACTACAACTCGCAGAAAAGTACACAAACAATCGGTAGACATACAGAAGAAACCTCTTTACAGACAGATCAAGAAACCGGGTAAAAATAAGGGGTAACCCAGCAAATAAAAAGACCATAACTCGACGTACTCGACGAACATATAAAAACTCTAATTAAAAAACTCTCAACGAAGTAAACAATAATATAAGAGGGAAAGACTTCTGACAGAAAAGTGGAAAGAATATCACAGAAAACAAAACGTTTTCGAAAATTAAAATTAGTCCAGGGTAAACAAATAAAAACGAAAATAAAGGTTATAGGACCCTCCACCCAGTATCTCCTAGGACGACACTAAATACAGTCTCTCACAAAACGGATGCAAGAGAAGATCCTCAAAATATCAAAGACCAGAATGTAAATCTAGAAATTAGGTAAAACTCAAATAAAAACACACACCACAATCTTTCACAAGATCAAAGTAAGAAAACGTTCACCAACTGGTCAATAGGATCGTGACGGCCAATTTCTAACAGAAATTAGGTAACATATAAGAACGGAGAAAACACTTTCTATTCTACAGGTATCCACACACCTAAATAGAGACCCGAAACATAAAACAAGGTAACTGGATATAAAGACAGAAACACGGTCATAGTATGACAGAACTACTGACACCGAAACATCATCTCGGACTTCAGTCCGTCCAACTAAGGAGGTCAAGGTAAGAAGAAAGAGTTCTAACGAAACCGATAAACTCTTCCAAAAAAACATAAAGATGTCTTTAACACTTTAATAAACAGATCGAGACACTTTTGATGGCGACCATCGAACTATCCCTAACGTGACTTAGACATCTAACGAAACCCATCACATGAGTAAAAGTGATATAACTAAGAAGACTAGGTACTTGTACCATATAAAGAGGTAGATAATCACAGGAGAAACTAATGAAAGTAGTCACAAAATATCAAAAAATATATATCCAGAAATCAAAGGAATCCATCTATATAAGGATTCATAAAATAAGAAAAGCAACGTTACCACTTACCTTAACAAAGGAATTAAAGAGAAAGATAAAAGAGTAATAATCATATATCCTTACGTTCCCTAAAGACACACAACTAAAATATAGGACTTTGAAATGATATAAGTAACTAATCGAGATCATTAAAAGACCACCTCAGAAATCCCAAAAGATACATCTCCTAGTACAGTAGACGTTTGTCACTCTCAAAATGAAGAGGAAAAGGTTAAACCCAAGGAAAATAAAGAAAAAGACGAAACTAACGACACCGGTTTTGAAGGTTTTGATACAACTTATCATCACCACTCTCACCCGTGGGAACAGAACAAGGACTGAAATCCCCTTTACGAAAGTTAAAAAGTGGTAACTCTTATTACAAACGACACCCAAACAGTATATATCGAAAATAATACAACTTCATACAAAGAAGATAAGGACGAAAGACCTCTCAAAAATAGTATTTACCTACAACTTAAAACAGTTTCCGAAAGAGACGTAGATAACTCTATTAGTATACCGAAAATAAAAAGTTAAACAATTATACCACTTAATGTAACTAACTAAACGTCTATAACTTTTTAGGAACGTAGGGACCCTATTTCGAATGAACCAGTGCTACATACTAGAAAATATACACAACAACCTAAGACTAACGATCCTAAAATAACTCCTAAAAACATAGATACAAGTAGTCACTATAACCGGACATCAAAAGAAAAAAACACCGTGGAAACAGTCCAAAACCATAATCCCACTACCACCGGAGTATCTTACTCAAACCTTCAAATGCAAGGAGACGTTAAAAGACCTTCGTAAACTCATCCTATCCATAATCGAGCAGAGATTTCAAAACCATCTTAAGTCGACACTTCGGCAGCCCTGGACCCGAAAACAAACGACCTTCTAAAGACTAATGTCAAAGTTAAAGGAACGAACACTACACAGACAATTCTCAAAGATAAAGAAGGACCATTTAAAGAATTCTACTGAGTCTCTAAACTTTACGTAAGTTATATGGAATGAAAGGTCTTTTAGTTCTTTCGGATGTATATGATAACCCGAAGGGATCACCGAGACCACTGTTGTTTAGGTTGACGTCACACCCTCTGGGCCCAAACTAGAGACCCAACCCTTCTAGGGGACGTCCTCCCGTACTTTTGTTAAGGTTATAAGAACAGACCTCTTAGGGGTACCTGCTTTCTCGGTACCCCAGTGTTTCTCAGTTCATGCTGACTCACTGATTCGCTCGTGTCATACATATAATAATTATAAATGACAGATACTCTTGATTGTCTTTATTATTGTCCAAAGATTCAAAAATTTTTGTACACAATAACTACGTATAAGTAATTTTTAACATAAAGAAGTTCGAATTTTATAAAATTTATACTGGGTTAATAAGATGTGGAAATAGGATGTTTTTATAAACGGTAAAAGAAATCTTAAATCGTAAAATTTAGAAAGTCTTCGACAACGAATCGAGATATTCGAGTTGACTTGTCAAAAATTTAATTAAAAATTAACTTCCTATTAAGAAATCTCTTAAAACGACAAAAGACAGTTTGGAATTGTACTTAGTCGGTATCTATATGTATATAGGGGAGAACTTCGAGGGAGGGTAGAGGGAGGGGCGGGGTGAAGAGATCCAACTATGTCTCGGGAACAAACTCAAAAGACTCGGTATTTCGTTTAAGGACAACCGATAGATAAAATGTTTACCATTACATTCAAAGGTACAATGAGAAACGTACGTAGAGTGGTAGAGGAGGGGAGAGGGGTACAGGTATTCAGATAAGAGAGACGGTCAAAAAGGCAACGACGGGACATTCGTTTAAGAAGTCATAGAAAAGAGATCTAAGACATACATACACAATCTTATACTATAAATAGAAAGAGAAGGACTGAGTGAAGTGAGAAGTATCATCCAAGATCCAAGTAGACGAAGTAATTTTGACTAACACATATATATGGTGTTGAGAAATAGATAAGTAGACAGTTATCTGTAGATCCAACAAAGGTACAAGATCGATAACATTTATCACGACGTTACTTGTTACCTCGTATACACAGAGAAAGTTAAAACTAAAGGAGTTCCATATACGGAAACTCACCCTTAAGACCCAGTATACGACGAAAATAAGGATCAAAAATTCCCTTAGAGGTATTCCAGAAGGTATCACCGACATAATTAAATGTAAGGGTGGTTTTTCACGTTCTCACAAGCGAAAAGAGGTGTGGGAAAGGTTGTAAATATCGAACATCTCAAAAACTACTCCCGGTAAAACTGACTACACTCCACTATAGAGTAACATCAAAACTAAACATAAAGAGATTATTACTCACTACAACTTGTAGGAAAGTGCACAAACAATCGGTAGACATACAGAAGAAACCTCTTTACAGACAAATCCAGAAAAAGGGCGAAAAACTAACCCAACAAACAAAAAGACCATAACTCAACATACTCGACGAACATATAAAACCTTTGATTAGGAAACAGTCAACAAAGTGAACGATAATAAAAGAGGGTAAGACTCCCAACAGAAAAGTAGAACTAATATCAAAGGAAACAAACGTTTTAGAAAATTCAAATTAGTCCAAGGTGAACAAAGGAAACCAAAATAAAGGTAATGAGATCCTCCACCCGGTACTGTGCTGACTCGCTGAAGTGAAAGTGAAAAGTGAAAGTACGTAACTTCTTCCTTTACCGTTGGGTGAGGTCACAGGAACGGACCTCTTAGGGTCCCTGTCACCTCGGACCACCCGACGGCAGATACCCCAGCGTGTCTCAACCTGTACTGACTTCGCTGAATCGTCGTCGTTGTCGTCCTCCTCCTCTACCCGGTATCTCCTAGAACGATACTAAATACAGTAGCTCACAAGACGGATACAAAAAGAGTTTCTCGAAATATCAAAGACCAGAATATAAATACAGAAATTAGGTAAAAGTCAAATAGAAGCACATGCCACAATCCTTGACAAGATTAACGTAATAAAATATACATTGACAGGTCAACAGGGTCGTGGTAAATAACTTCTCCGACAGAAACGGGGTAGCATATAAGAACGTGGGAAACAGTTTTTATTCAATGGGTATCCGTGTATTCAAATAAAGACCCGAAAGATAAAACAAGGTAACCAGATATAAAGACAAAAACACGGTCATGGTATTACAAAACTACTTACATCCAAACATCATATTGGACTTCAGTCCTTCGAACTAAGGAGGTCAAGGTAAGAAAAAAGAATTCTGACGAAACCGATAAGCCCCAGAAAACACAAAGGCATACGTAATACTTAAAAAAACAAGATCAAGACACTTTTTACGGTAACCATTAAACTATCCCCAACGTAATTTAGACATCTAACGTAAAACATCATTTCAGTAAAAGTGTCATAAGTAAGAAGGATGGGTCCTTGTACCTTATAGAGAGGTGAACAAATATGGTAGAAACTAAAGAAAGTAATCACAGAATATTAAAAGTCATATGTCAAGATAAAAGAGGAATTCATTCAAATAAGAATCGACAAATTAAGAAAAACAACGTTACCACTTACCCTAACTCGGGAATTAACGAGAAAGACTAAAAAGTGACATCACATATCTTTAAGTTCACTAAATACACATAACTAAAACATAGGACCTGGAAACGATTTAAGTGACTAATCGAGATTATTAAAAGACTATGATAGAAATCCCAAAAGATACATGTCATAGTACAGTAGACGTTTACCACCATCGAAATAAAGACCAAAAGGTTAGATATAAGGAAAACAAAGAAAAAGAAGACTAAAGACATCGATCCTTGAGATTTTGATACAACTTATTATCACCACTTACACCTGTGAGAACAGAACAAAGACTAGAATCCCCCTTACGAAAGTCAAAAAGTGGTAATTCTTATTATAAACGACATACGAATAGTATATACCGGAAATGATACAACTCCATCCAAGGTAGACACGGGTAAAAAACTTTTCAAAATTAGTGTTTATACAGGACCTAAAACAGTTTCCGAAAGAGACATAGATGACTCTACTAGTATACCCAAAATAAAAAGTTAAACGATTATACTACACAGTGTAGCTAACTAAAAACATACAACTGCTTAGGAACGTGTGGACCTTGTTTGAGTTGAACTAGTGCCACATACTTGAAAAACTACACAACGATTTAACAAACGATTTTAAAACAATTCCTAAAAACGTAGATACAAGTGGTCATTTTAACCGGACGTCAAACACACACACACACACACACACACACACACACACACACACACACGAGAAACAGACCAAAACAATAGTCCTACTACCACAGGAGTATCTTACTCAAACCTTCACAAGGAAGACGTTAAAAAACTTTCTCCAAATCTTACTATCAGTAATTGAGAAGGGATTTACAAACTATCTTAAGAGGACACTTCGGTAGACCAGGACCCGAAAACAAAAAACCCTCTAAAAACTAGTGTCGAAGTTAAAGTCACGAAGATTAACCCAACAAGTATGAGATATAAAGAATGACCAAGTCAGAATCTTCTGACTTGAAAAGATTCTTAGACAGGTAAAGAAGGTCCAATCGATAAGGTAACGGTATCAACAAGTATTATCAGAGAATATCAGGAAACGCAAAGACGTAACAGACAACATTGGAAGGGACAAATTAAAGATTAGAACAACTAAACTAGGAAGAGAGACAAAAAGAACTACTCAGACCGATTCCCAAACAGTTAACACAAATAGAAGAGTTTCTTGATCGAAAGTCAAAATAATTAGATATGATAACGAAGAAAGTAAAGAAAAGGTAAATAAAGTCGAGTCTAAAAATACTAAAGAAAAGAAGATAATTAAAAAACCCAAAAAATAAGAAGAAAAAGGTCAACGAAATCCACATTTAAATCCAACAGATAATCTACAAAAAGAACAAAGAACTCCCTCCTAACAAAACTATATTTGAAGGGAGAATCTTGACGAAAACGACACACACCATCCAAAACTCGACAACACAAAAGTAACAGTAAACAAAGATCTTGTAAAAAACTAAAGCGAAAACTAACGAAGTCAATGGACAAACAATAAATCTTTGTACAAAAAATTAGAGGTACAAAAACACAAAGAATGTCGAAAAAAGGACATTGACTATAGATCAGAGTATCGTAACACCAACCTCTTCTACGAACTATATTAAAGTAAAAACAATTTAAATGACTCCAAACTAAACATTGGGTTCTACACGAGATAGGACCTCTTACAAGGTACAGGTGAACTCTTCTTCGACACAAGAAGACGTAAACCTACCTGAAAGGACTTCTATAGTCTCTAGGAAAAGTAGATTACAATAGGAAATTCTATACACAAAGGAATAATTAAAAGACAAAACTACTAGACAGGTAACCACCAACCTCACAATGTCAGAGGATGATAATAACAGAATGACAGTCAAAGAGTAAAATACAAACAATCACAAACAGAATACATAACTCCTTGAGGATACAACCCACGTATCTATAAATGTTAACAATACAGAAGGAGAACCTAACTAGGGAATTAGTAAGACATTACAGGAAGGAATAGTGAACATTAGAAGAAATAAAAAAATTTAAAATAAATAAAAAAATAAAAAATTTAAAATTTTAGAAATTAAGAATGTACGCAAGGGTTTGTACTTGGGGGGAGGGTGGAGGGAGGGGTGTTGTAGGGAGACCCAGTAGGGGCACGTGGTCGAGGTTCGTACGACATAGGACGTAGTCTGTATCTGACCGCTAAGTTAAGAATGTACTATCATATGTACAATCTTACAGTAAGAGGGTTTAGTAGGGTGGGAGAGGGAGGGAGACTCAGGTTTTCAGGCAATATGTGTAGACACAGAGAAAGGGACAGAACGTATGTCTCAGTAGTAACGGTAGAAGGATTTAAGGTATATATACACAATCATATGACATAACCACAAAAAGAAAAAATTCCAGATGAAACAGACTATGCTCCTAACGATGAGATCAAAAGAAAACGAAAGGTAGACGTACCCCATATAAAAAGGTAGGAGAGTGAAAGTCAGATTCACACAGAACTCCAGACTTCACCCAAAGAACATCTGTCGTAAATATACCCAGAACAAAAACATAAGTCGGTCAGACACAGAAAACCAACCTCCTAAATTAGGTAAATGTAAAGTTCATTATTAACCATATATACTAAGATAACGGTAAAAGCATTAACAAACCCCAACTAAAACATCTATAAAAAAGAAGACAACATAAAGAACTGATATATACAGGTAAATTGTAAACAACATTTTGACCAAACCACCATGTCTCAAGAGAATTGAAAACGAACAGACTTTTCGAAAAATAAAGAGGTAGTTAAAACTTACTCTAGGAACGACCGGATGTCTCAAAGACGACTTTCTAGTCGACAATTCGTATACCCCAAAGGGAACATACGATGAACAACGAAGTGGAAACGACGAAAATTATAAGAAAGATCTCATAAAAATTAAAGTCATTAACACAACAAACAGAGACATACGAATAAGAAGTTAAGATCCAGAAACAGTTAACTAAGAACGGAAAAGAGGTAAAACAAAAGTTCCAAAAACTAGTAGAAATAATAGTAATAAGATTTAAGAAAAGTCTTATTAAAAGAATAAAGGAGAAGTAAATAAACCTGTAAACACAAAGATCAAAAAAGGAAATGAACACATCATAAAGAGACGGAAAAGTAAAATAAATAAATAAATAAAAAATTTTCATTAACACAAACTTCAGAGGAAAAGGGTCCGAAGTTCTTTTCAACTTAAGAAAGGAAATTCTTCCAACTTAAGAAAGAAGGAAAACCAAAGAAGGGAGGATTCCAACTAAGTCACCAAACACACTCGAAGTATATCCCACTCTAAACACGACTCGAAAACAAACTACAAACAAAAAGGAGTCTACCCGTTTCGACTCACTCCACCACGAGAACAGACGACTACTGACCAAAAGATAAAAACAAAACAAACAACAAATCTACTCCGTAGGACGTGTCCCACGATGACGACCAACCCACCACGAAACAGAACATAAGTTCACCAAAGGAAACACACTCAAAAGTGATGAACTATGAGGGATCCCTATTAAGAGACCGTCGGATCCCAGAACCTCAGTCACGAGGGTGAGAGTTTTGAGTCACAAACTAGAGCCCAGTCCTTGTTTCTAAAGTGTTAAACAAACGATACCTTAATTCACTCTAATTTCGTTCATAGGTTTTTACTCGTTGGTTACTACTTGGGGTCTGTTTACCGTCAATTTTTAGTCCTTTTATTATTACTTTTATTACCTTATGTATGTATATGTGGGTACTCGTTTCACTTTTGTCAGGTTGTTTTCATTTCATGTCATCTAACTAGACTGTTTGTTTGCTTTATTTTTCAACATAAATGGTCAATTCTTGTTTTGATTGAATTCGTGTTTACCTTTTGTTTTAATTTCGTTTCACGGTTCACCACCTATTTCGTTACTTTTGTTTCACTTGTTTATACAACTCTCCTTTCCTTTCTTTCTTTTCTTTCTTCCTTGGTTGTATGTTTCAATTTATCTCCATCTACTTCTTCTAAATATATGTAATTGTTAATTGACGTTCCCCTTTTCTTGTCTCCTTTCCGTTTACTTCCTTATTTACATCTTTTTTACATTATCCAAAATTTTTTAATTTTAATATTTTTTCTTCTTTCTCTTTTTTTACCTTCTTCTTTCTTTTTTTCTTTTTTTCCTTTTGAGGTGTCTTGACGTTTTCGGGTTCCATCTCCGTCTTCAAATATTGTTGTCATTTTTTTACACTGACCCCACCCCCTTTCGTCGAGTTTTTAAATAACCTAAAGAATCACGGTTATTTTAACTGTTGGTATTACCCACCTCTCCCCCCCTCCTATTTCCTTCTTTTTTTTAAGGTTTTCTTAGATGTCTTGTTCAGTTTTTTATTCTTATTATTTACAAAAAGAACTCAGAGACTACAGTCTTAGGAAAGGACACGACCCTTAGTGTCAGGTGGAATGGAGGGATCCTACGGGAGGATGTGACATGACTAGAGACCTGGACGACACCTCCGACGAGTCTAAGATTAGACCAGGATGAGGAGACACAAGAACGAAGGTTACAGGTGTCGATAGTCTCGATCACACAAAAGAAAACACCCTCGAGAGTTACCGGAAAATATATAAGGTATCTGTGTGTCAGACGAATCAACTAACACACCTAAATTAGACGTCGAACATGTCGACCACCCTCCAAAACCCAGAATAAGGAATCGGTGTGATGGGGATCCAAAGTTGAAACCAAAATAAAGGTGGGGATGTATACCCAGCGGACGACCCCAAATCGAGGACTCCGACGGGACCTCCCAAACCCTAACGAGGACACTCCCAGTCTACACCTTCACGACGTCGACGAACCAACGTCCCCAAGATCGTCGTGGTCCATGAGTCCCCCGACCGTCCTTCCCGTCGTCCTTTATGTCACGAGATCTTCCCATACCGTTGGTCATAACCGGTTATACGAGGTCATAAGAACGGACCTCTTCGGGGAGAGACTGTCTCTTCGGACCCTCCAGTGTTAGATGTCCCAGCGTTTCTCAACTTGTCCTCGTTTCAATGGGACACGAGTATTTGTGTTCTGAACAAAAAAAAAAACAAACAAACAAACGAACAAAAACCGGACACCGTCGAGACGAGGTCACTCTCAACTCTCACTACCACCACGTCGACGAACCGAACGTCCCCAGGACCACCACGGTTCACAAGTCCCTGTGTTTAACGGGGGAAACGTCTTCAATACCGGGATAGTCCAGAAAGAAGGTCGGAGAACATCGACCGTTAGTCTTCCGGAAAAACCGGTCAGAAAGAGGTTTCGAGTCGGGCAAGTCCGTGAATCTCCCTAGGGAACGGACCCCAGGAAAAGACAATAAGTCGCGTAGTCCGACCCTAGGATGAGACATCTAGACGAGTAGTCCGTGGATTTTCCCTTGGGACCCACCCCAAGATGAGACATCAAGTCACGTATTTCCCAAAATATCCGGTCGGAGAGATAACAAGTCGACGGCTACGACCGCTACGACCACACACCCTTCTCTCTCCGATACCACTACCGAGATGGGTGACACGTACTGAGTCGTTATAGCGGAACGAAGGTACCGACGGACCGAAGGGAGGTGTCCGTAAAGAGTGGCGATAGAGGAGGGAGTGTAGGGGAGTTAGACAGAAAGGCGTCAGTTATCGTTATGACTTGACCCTAACAAGGTGTTAGGGATTTGAGGTCGAGGGTCTGTAACGGGGAAGGTCCTCTGGGTGTAGGGACGAACTATATAAATACCGATACCGTTCCTGACAGACTGAGAGTAAGGTAAGTCCGACGGCGTCTAGTCGAGAAGTGAGAGTCGGAATTTACAAAGAGGAGACTGAGTCTGTTAACTGGGTGAAACCCCTAACCTGGGGACGAAGTCAAGGGGGGTGGGTGACTCCCGTCCAGGTCAGGATGATTATGAGGACAAAAGGGGGGATCAAGGAAACAGGATGGTTCAAAACGTACCAAGATACATAAGAAAAGGTGACCAGTCCAGGAGGACAGGTGAGAGTCAAAGACGTAAGTGAAGACACAGACTTCTACATAAGAACTACATAGGCACCTCTCTCTATATGAGGTGTAGGTGGATGGGGGGGGTTGGGGGTGGTGGAACAAGAGGAGAGTTTAACTTGTCAAAAAACGTCAATTTAGTGTAAAGTATATTGTCATTCTTTTTATTAAAAACTTTGTCAATACCACCTCTTAAATCTCATTTTATTAAAATAAAATAAAGTAAAAAGAAAATTTTATAGTAACTCTTTTTTATAAAAAGACGATATAAGAAAATCCATTCTCATGTGTCGTAGACCCTAGTTCTAATGACCCTCTTTATAGTTATTGGAGTCTATACGTCTACTACGGTGGGAATACCGTCTTTCACTACTTCTTGATTTCTCGGAGAACTACTTTCACTTTCTCTTCTCACTTTTTCAACCGAATTGTGAGTTGTAAGTCCTTTGATTCTGGTACTGTCGACTAGGGTACTGAAGTACCGTTTATTTACCCCTTTGGTACCTTTGTCACTGTCTAAACTAAAACCCCCGCCTCCAAGGTTTTAGTCACGTAAACCACTAACGTCAACACTTTAATTTTCTACGAACGAGGAACCTTCTTTTTGGTACTGGTCGTATCTGTCGTATAGTTTTTCGTCTCTGTAATGAAACGACTGTTTCTAGGCAGATCAGTTTCGATACCGAAAAGGTCATCAGTACATATTAATTTGCTACGAATGAGGAACCTTCTTTTCAATACTGGTTGGATCTATGATATAAGTTTTCGTCTCTGTAATGAAACGACTGATTCCAGGCAGATCAGTTCCGATACCAAAAAGGAGACCAGTACATACCTACACTCTCAACCTGACACTTCTTCCGACTCGTGGTTTCTGAACTACGAAATCTTGACACCACAACCTCTTCTGAGAACTCTCAGGGAACCTGACGTCCCTCTAGGTTGGTCAGGTAATACTTCCTCTAGTTGAGACCCTAAATAAACCTTCCTTACTACGATTTCGACTTCGAGGTCACGAAACCGGTGAAGTACGCTTCTCAACTGAGTAACCTTTTCTGACACTACGACCCTCCCTAACCCCCGTCTTCCTCTTCCCCTACTAGCTCCTACTCTACCGACCTACCGTAGTGCCTGAGCTACTTGCACTCAGACTCACTTGAGGACCTCTACCACTACCTGTCCTTCCGGACCGCACGACGCTAAGTACCCCAACGTTTCTCAGTCTGTGCTGACTCGCTGACTTGACTTGACTTGACTACATACCTACACTCTCAACCTACTATTTCTTTTGGCACGTGGTTTCCTAACTACGAAAACTTGATACCACAACCTCTTTAGAGAACTCTCAGGGAACCTGACGTTCATCTAGGTTGGTCAGGTAGGATTTCCTTTAGTAAGGACTTATAAGTAACTTTCCTGCCACGACTTCGACTTTGAGATTATAAAACCGGTGGACTACACTTTTTGACTGAGTAAACTTTTCTAGGACTACGACCCTTTCTAACTTCCACTCTCCCCTTCCCCTGTTGTCTCTTACTCTACCAACCTACCGTAGTGGCTGAGTTACCTGCAATCAAACTCGTTCAAAACCCTCAAGCACTACCTGTCCCTTCGGACCACATGACGTCAGGTACCTCAATGTTTCTCAACCTGTGCTGACTCTCTGGCTTGACTTGACTTGTGTTGACGTCAGTTTCAGTTGGATTTGAAGTGTCTTTGTATAATTAAACATCTTGTTTTGTATTTTTCACATTACCAAATTATCCATAAAATTATTCGTGACGTAAAGAAGAGAAGACATTTGTAGTATAGACCTTCCAGAATAGGATAATATTGATCTCGACGTCACAGATAAAGGTTGTGTCCGAATTTATCTTCAAACTACAAACGTGTTTGACAAAAAGTCCGTGTACAACGAACAGAAGGACAGTAGAGTCCATGTGTTTGTGTGGACAGTGAGTATATACGTCTTAAGTTTACACTTCCTCTGAATTCCGTGTCTCATTCGAACCCGACTGAGAACCGGTTATCCTCACTATTCGACTATTTATCTAGGGAAAAAGGTACGGAGATGGGACGAGGTGAGAACGACAGACTTTATTGTAAGTGTTTATCTGACGACGACGACGACGATTCAGAAGTCAACATAGGCTGAGACACACTGGGGTATCTACCGTCGGGTGTTCCGAGGGGACAGGGAACCTAAGAGGTCCGTTCTTGTGACCTCACCCAACGGTAAAGGAAGAGATTGTTTATCTGATAAATGTCTTTTCGAATAATATCCACGATAAAACCCACCTTTAAGTTCAATTCCATTATTTTGCACCACATTCACTTTCAAAGAGTTAGTACAGATCGACACTGGGGTACCTGATATGTCAGGTATCTTAAGAGATCCGGTCTTATGACCTCACCCTTGGGAAAGCGAATAGGGCCCCTAGAAGGGTTGGGTCCCTAACTTGGGTCCAGAGGACGTAACGTCCGCTTAAGAAATGGTCGACTCGGTGTTCCCTTCGGGTCAGTTGTACCATTTATGGATGTTTATTGTCTGTAAATCTTTCCCCAACATCTCGATTTGTTGAGTGGTCAGTTTGTCGTCATCATTAAGAACCCTCTTCACTAAAGACCGTCTCTCATTGTACTGTATTCATACATATATAAGTGGACACCAACTAAACCTTACATCCAGAACAAGTCAGGGATTCAGGCCAGGTTGAGAAACTCTGTGGTGTCTCACGTGGTATTGTCCGAAGAGACAGGAAGTCATAGAGGACCTTGAACGAGTTTAAGTAAAGTTAACTCAGTCACTACGGTAGGTTGGTAGAGTAGAAGACAATAGGGGAAGAGGAGGACAAAAGTCAGAAAGGGTCGTAGTACCAAGGGTCGTAGTACCAGAAAAGGTTACTCAACTGAGAAGCGTAGTCCACCGGTTTCATAACCTCGAAGTCCAAGTCGTAGTTAGGAAGGTTACTAATAAGTCCCAACTACAGTAAATTCTAACTGACTAAACCAGAGCAACGCAATATTCCCTGAGAGATGTCAGAAGAGGTCGTGGTGTTACACTTTCGTAGTCAAGAAGTCAAGAGTCGGAAGAAATACCAGGTTGAGAGTATAGGTATGTACTGATGACCTTTTTGGTATCGAAACCGATATACCTGGAAAAAAACTCTTTTTACTACAGGAATGAAAAAATTATCCGACAGAGTCAAACAGTATCAAAAGGAAGATTCTTTATTCGTAGAAGTATCGACATCAGCGGTAGTTATCACTCAAACCTCGGGGGGTTTTATTTTACACAGTGACGAAGGTGAAAAAGGGGAAGATAAACGGTACTTCACTACCCTGGTCTACGATACTAGAATTAAAAAAAAAAGTTACAACTCAAAATTCGGTCCAAAAATTAAGAGAAGAAAGTGGGAGTAGTTCTCCAAGAAATCAGGGAGAAGTGAAAGACAGAAAGGGTCCTACAACTATATGTAGAGACCCTCTCACAGGGTATAACTATGTGAGGGGTTATAGGTTGAAATATAAAACCAAGAGAACTGGGAGGTGGAAGAATAACGTAAGGATATGTACGAGAGAACCAAAGTCAACTATGTACAACTAAATAAGACATCGAAAAAAAAAAAAAAAAAAACCGTAAACCAAAGGAAGAAGGAATCGTCTTCGTGAAGAGGTTGGTCTGACTCTAACAATAAATGAGAAGTCGGTTCTCTTTTTTACCCTTAGTTAGATTTCCTACAAGTACAAAGAAAAATCCCCTCTACTAAGAAGTGGTACAACTTCGTTCCCGGATCTTACCAAGACTAGAAATTGTCCTTTCTCACTCGTTGAAATCGTGAGATTCTCCCAAGTCTTTTTAGACTTTAAACTACTAGAGTTACTTCATTAAGGTCAAAAGTTCCAGGGTAGGTAAAGACGAGTCCTGAGACTAGAACACTTTTATGAACTAACCCTACTCTTAAGTTTATAGTGACCTCGTGATGACGAGGGTATAAATTTCAGATTCAAACTCAATTACAAAAAATCCGGGAGCCTGTCCTTTATTTTAATTGAAATATTCGACAGTTCCTTAGGGTAACTAAAGTGTGGAGTGTAAATCAAGTCAAGTCAAGTCATTGAGTCAGTACAGGATGAGAAACGTTGGGGTACTTGTCGTCGTGTGGTCCAGAGGGACAGGTAGTAGTTGAGGGTCTCAAGTGGGTTTGGGTACAGGTAACTCAGCCACTACGGTAGGTTGGTAGAGTAAGAGACAGCAGGAGAAGAGGAGGACGGGAGTTAGAAAGGGTCGTAGTCCCAGAAAAGTTTACTCAGTCGAGAAACGTAGTCCACCGGTTTCATAATTTCAAAGTCGAAGTTTTAGTCTGGATGGTTACTTGTGGGTCCTGACTAGAGGAAATCCTACCTGACCAACCTAGAGGAACGTCAGGTCCCTGAGAGCTCTCAGAAGAGGTTGTAGTGTCAAGTTTTCGTAGTTAAGAAGTCGTGAGTCGGAAGAAGTGTCAGGTTGAGAGTATAGGTACGTACTGTCGACCTTTTTGGTATCGGAACTAATCTACCTGGAAACAACTGTTTAATTATAGAGACGAAAAGTTATACGACAGATCCAACCAGTATTGAAAGGAAGGTTTCTCATTTGTAGAAAATTAAAGTACCGACGTTAGTGGTAGACGTCACTAAAACCTAGGGTCTTTTTATTTCAGTCGATGATAAAGGTGACAAAGGGGTAGATACACGGCACTTCACTACCCTCACCTACGGTACTAGAAGCAAAAGACTTACAACTCGAAATTCAGTTGAAAAAGTGAGAGGAGAAAACGAAAGTAGTTCTCCGAGAAATCAAGAAGAAGTGAAAGACGGTATTCGCACCACAGTAGACGTATAGACTCCAATATCTATAAAGAGTGAATTGTAATTCAATCGGAAATTGACTGAAAAGTAATATGTACCTCTCGTAGGTTGTTATAGTATGACAAAACATAGGAGTCTCGATAATGAATGGGGGATGGTTAGGTTACGTATTTTATAATGTAGGCAGTCAAGATAAGTGTACTTAGGGTAAGTTCAAGTTGTGTTGCTATAAAAATTGTCAAAGAGACAACATGTTAAGACTCCTGAAAGTATTATGGTGGATAATTACCACTAATTTATAAGATTTAGTCTTCAGACCGTTCAGTATGTCTGGAGACCTAGAGGGTAAATTTAAACATAAGACTTTAGTAAGTCCTGGTTTACAGAGTCCAAACAAAGGTACTTTTTCTAAACCTTGACCTATGAACATACATCCTTCAAATGAACCTAAAGGTACCACCGAGTCTACCATTTCTTAGACGGACGTTACGTCCACTGGGCCAAAGTTAGGAATCAAGTCCTTCTAGGGGACCTCTTCTGTTACCGTTGAGTGAGGTCATAAGAACGGACCTCTTAAGGTGTCCCCTCCTACTATCCGATGGTACGTACTCCAACGTCTTAATCCGTAGTGACTCTTTGATTGTAAAAGTGTTCGAATCAACCACCATCTGAATCCCTAGTGTGAAAAGTCTTTCGCTCATTTCGTTTCACTCGTCTCCCTCTTCATTTTTCTCTAGACCAACGCTCTCAGGAGTCGGATAAGACGTCCCTATAGACCTGAACCTTAATGGAAAGTCTCAACAGGACTTAACCTCGTTTCCCCTACTTTGAAACTAGTGGGTATATTTTACCAGAAATCTATGTCCGACAAGGACTGTTTTCCCGTATTTGAATCCATTCTTTTGTTGTGAGTTAGTTCTTGTTAAGGGTTCCACCTTCAGGTGGTACTCGGAAGTCTTTGGTATTAAAAGATGTCGAATCCTTACACGTTGAATTACAGCTTCCGTTTAACGTCATAGAAAGTGTTTCTCTTTCGATTAATTATTCGTGAGATGAAACCGATTTTTAGACGGGAATCCTAAGTAAATTAATTATGATTTTGTTTTGTTTTTCATATGACATGATAGTTCTCTTACCCAAAATCTTGTTTACGTATTAATAAATTGGAACCTGTTTTAATCAAAGAGGTTTTCAAGAGATAAATATTTTGCCACTATCACTCTAAGGTACATTTTTTCTTACCAGAACTTCTAATTAATGTATTACGAATATTTCAATATTCCTTACACGAATGATATATCGAATCACACATCGTTCATACACTATCAACGATGTGTGTGATAGTCATACACTATCAATGAAATCCAAATAATAATGAAGAAATATAGACTCAAACCTAAAATCGTACAAAGACCGATTAAAAAGATCACGAAACTTCACTGTTTTACAATTTATATTTTCTCGTTTATCGTTCGTATATTTACTTACTTTGAAGGAGTTTATAGAATCGTATTTTACGATGATTCTAGAAACATAAAGAGGGGACTCTCTTAAGAAGAGAAAAAGTGTTTCTTCAATATTATAGTTTGTAATTTAATTTGGAAACTCTATATGTAAATCCGAAATAAACTTGGTGACCAATATTATTGGCGCAATTTTACTGACCAATATTAAACTAGTTGTCCTTTGGGACAACCGGATATTTTCATCATCTCGTTACAGGTTCCGTGCCATGGTTTTTGTTGTGTTTTTTACCAGATCTTTTATATCACCATCTTTTCAATCTTCTCCCTTCTGTATATATGTAATTAAAAGTTTCTTTTGTGAGGTTACTTCTCCTTCTTATTCTACTTTTTTCCTCTCTCTTACTCTTCGTCTCTCCTCTCTTCTATACTCTCTTCTCCATCTGTCTGTCTACCTTCCTCCCTTCTTCTCTTCTTTCTTCCTTTTCCTTTCGTCTTACACTCTTATAGTAACCAAGTTTGATGTGTTCTCCTTCCCAACAGACAAAAAGTAAAAGACTACTACGATTTCGGAAACTGACACACCTAGTGTTGTTTACCCTTTTAAGAATTTCTCTATCCTTATGGTCCGGTGGAATGGACGAGGACTCTTTGTCAAATATCCAGTTTTTAATTGTTAATCTTAGTCTGTACTTTGTTGTCTGACCAAAGTTTAACCCTTTCCTCATGCAATTCCGACATATAACAGTGGACGAATAAATTGAAGATACGTCCCATGTAATACGTTTTACGATCCGACCCAGTGAGTATTCGACTTTAGTTCTAATGGTCCTCTTTATACTTGTTGGAGTCTATACGTCTACTATGGTGAAATTACCGTATTTTGTTTCTACTTGATTTCTCAAAAAACTACTCCCACTTTCTCCTCTCACGTTTTCGACCGAATTTTAAGTTGTAACTTTTTTAATTCTAGTACCGTAGGTCATGGTAGTGAAGTCCCGTTTGTGTACCCCTTTTATACCTTTGTCACTTTCTATAATGAAAGGACCCGAAGTTTTAGTGACTCCTACCACTGACGTCAGTACTTTAGTCTTCTATACACGAAGAACCTTCTTTTCGATACTGTTTGGATCTGTCGTATAATTTTTGCCTCTGTAGTGAAACGACTGTTTCTAAGTAGATTAGTATGAATCTCAAAAAGGTCATCAGTACATGTCTACATTCTCAACCGGGTATTTCTTCCGACTCACGGTTTCTTAACCGTATACCACGACCTCTTCTGAGAACTCTCAGGTAACCTGTCGTTCCTTTAGTTTGGTCAGTTAGAATTTCCTTTAGTTGGGACTTATAAGTAACTTTCCTAATTACGACTTCTACTTGGACGGTATGAAACCGGTGGACTACGTTTCTCGGTTGAGTAACCTTTTTTGGAACTACGATCCATCCTAACTCCCGTTCTCTTCTTCACCCACAGTCTTCTACTCTAATAACCTACCGTAGCGACTGAGTCACCTGTACTCAAACTCGTTTGAGACCCTTTGTCACTTCCTGTCCCTTCAGACCGTACGGAGTCAAGTACCCAAGTGTCTCAACCTGTACTGAATCGATGATTTGTTGTTGTTAATATTTCAGTACCTGATATATATATATATACAGATTCGTAAGGTTAAAAAGTTTTTCAACTCTTATAGGATAGAAGGTGGACTTTATGAAGAACAGTATTTAAAATCAAAAGAGTAAGTTACAAGGAATAAAGTAAACACTTTCTCTCTTTCCGTCTTCCCCTTTGTCTCTCGTTCTCTTAGACTGTAGGAATACACTTCCAGTTTCTAGAATCTTATAATCGTTCGTTTCTAATAGATTATAGATCATCATAACAATATCTGTGTCTTAGTGGTCCGTGAAAGGTGTTAATGATCACTTACCGTCATCCAGAAATCTAGAACGTCACTTCTTGAGATAATAACAGTAGAAGAACTCTACTAAGAGGATAAATCAATTACGAGACGTACTGACGATGACTCGAAGGTAGAGAGTGTTGAATTACATTGTAGATTCTGTCCGTGAAATATTCCCATTAAAAAGATGATAGATCACATAGATATTTATCATTTCCTTTTCCTCTATTGTGACACCCACAAATGAATTTATTTTCGTCTTCCAATATCTCGGTTCTTGAGATGTATACAAGGGGAAAATTAATTACGTTTTAAGGATAACATATCGGTAATCAACCGTTTCCTTTTGTGTGACTTTTTAATGACTTAAAGTTGTGTCTTAAGTTTAGATAAAATAAATGCTTAAACTGGTAAACCAGTATTAAAAAGTTTATGAGTACTGTCACATTAAAAGTCCTCTATATTGTAAAATAAAGTGAATTTCTATAAGTAAGGTAAAAGACAAACAAAAGAAACTTTGACACAGAACTCTAAGATACAGATGGGAACTCACTCAAATCTGACAAAATGAGTCACGAACCGATTTACCAGACTAAAGTAATTTTTATATCTAACATGAAAAAGAAAGACGAAACAAAAGAAAACACAATAAGAATAAAGTATACCCTTTTAAGTGTTTTAAGTTCCGTAAAACTTTCGGAAGTCCTCTCTTACCTCAAGATAAAAAGGTTCAACCTCGTAGGATGAGTAGATGGATGGATGTACCCATGTTGATGTACCTATATAATGATTACCAGTACAAAGAAATACAAAGTAATATATATATATATATATATGTGTGTGTGAAACACCTTATGAACAAAAGAGAGTAAATAGAGAAGTAGAGGAAAGGGGGTGTTTTACAGGAAAGAACGACGAACTCATAATCGATAATAGTAAGTTCTAAGTGTTCTTTATAAGATACGAAATTAGAAGAAAACTAGGGCCGTGGGGTTATAACGATAATCAACAAACGACACACGGAATAGTAGGATTCATGTAGGAATCTTTTCTTGTATAACGTGAGAAAACATATAAAAGTGGAGGGAAACTAATCTTATTTAGGAACTCTAATTAATGACATAGTGTCATAACAATGTTAGGATGTTGACATTATATGTCTAATGTGTTTTAATAAAGTCAATATTAGTACATTTATTTCTTTTATTAAATAAAAGTCGTAAAATTTGTGTTGAAACTTTTCTGAATATGATAATTTTACAAAATATCAAAATAAACTTCATTTCACTTACAACGAGTCAGTACAGACTGAGAAACACTGGGGTACCTGACGTCTCAGGTGCCTTAAGAGGTCCGGTCTTATGACCTCACCCATCGGAAAGGAAAGAGGTCCCCCAGAAGGTTTGGATCCCTAACTTGGTTCTAGAGAGAATAACGTCCGTCTAAGAAATACTCGACTCGGTGTTTCCTTCGGGTTATAAAAATGAATTTCATCATATTAAGAACCTCTTTATTTTGATTTTATATTCTGATACACAACGTTGAAAAAATTTACAGAATATACTCTAATATTCTAGAATCTTTTGGAGGATCTTGATTATAATTTTTTTTTCAAGATAAGTAGTAACCCCTAATCTTACGTCTTTATCCTTCAGTTCTCTATGGACCTCATTGTCCGTTCAAACCGGAACCTCTTGTCTTACTTCGTCCTTTTCGGATTGTTAAGACGGTTCTTTTCTTTTACGTGACTAATATCGTTTATAAGAAAAAGTTTTTGTGTTCACCACTGAAATGTCTACCTGTAGTGACTTACCAGTTATGGTTTTAGTTTAACTAATGTAGGAAACATACATAAACATAGTATATAGATTCTACTTCTTCAACGTATGTCAGTGTGTGTGTGTGTGTGTGTGTGTGTGTTCTGAACCTCGACTGACACCGAGTCTAGTTATCGAAGAGTATCGTTTTAAGTCAGAATTTGATTTCTTTCATCCCTTTCGGTGATCCGGTCAGTCCATAATGAATTTATAGGCTACTTATACTTATAATTATTGGAGTCTATACGTCTACTGTGGTGGGAATACCGTCTTTCACTTCTTCTTGATTTCTCGGAGAACTACTTTCACTTTCTCGTCTCACTTTTTGGACCGAATTTTGAGTTGTAAATTTTTAGATTCTAGTACCGTAGGTCAGGGTAGTGAAGTACCGTTTATCTACCCCTTTGTCACTGTTTAAAATAAAACCCCCTGAGGTTTTAGTGACGTCTAACACTGACGTGGGTACTTTAATTTTCTATGAACGAGGAACCCTCTTTTCTACATCGAATGGATCTGTCGTATAATTTTACGTCTTTGTAATGAAATGGTTGTTTCCAGGTAGATCAGTTTCGATACCAAAAAGGTCATCAGTACATACCTACACTCTCAACCTGATATTTCTTTTGACTCACGGGTTGTTAACTACGAAAACTTAACAACACAACCTCTTCTGAGAACTCTCAGGGAACCTGACGTTCCGTAAAGTTAGGATTTCCTTTAGTCAGGACTTACAAGTAACCTTCCTGACTACGACTCCGACTTTGAGGTTATGAAACCGGTGGAGTTCGTTTCTCAACTCAGTAATCTTTTCTGGAACTACGACCCTCCCTAACCCCCGTCCTCCTCTTCCCCTGCTGTCTCCTACTCTACCGACCTACCGTAGTGGTTGAGCTACCTGTACTCAAACCCACTTGAGACACTCAACCACTACCTGTCCCTCCGAACCACACGACACCAAGTGCCCCAGCGTTTCTCAGCCTGTGCTGACTCGTTGACTTGACTACTTGTACGTCACCTCCATTGTTTATCTAAGTTCCCTAATTTAGATCATTTATGACACGTGTTTCTTGATACCTGTCTCCAGGTATTATAACATGTCCTCCGTCGTTTGTTTTATTAGCGTTTCTTTTTCTTTTCGTTCTTATGGTTCACCGATAGACTCCTCCTGAATGTTTATCGGTTTCTTTCTTCTCTTCGTTTTTCCCTCTTTCCCTTTCTATATCAGTTGATTTGTGTTTCAAGACTACTTGTTGTACCTCTGTTCTTCCGGGAAAAGTTACTTGGTACGTATTTTGATGTTCTTTTGTTACCTTCCCCTTTCTGATCTCTAGAGAAGTCCTTTTGACATCTATTGTTCCCCTGTAAAATAGGTGTCTACCGGTGGTATTGCCTGTCGTTCTCATCTCTGGATCATCTACGACTTCTCTAGTTCTTCTCTACCTTTCTTGTGTACCTTCTTGACATGTTTTTTTCTATAATTACATGACCTAATGACACTACCACACCAGTCGGTAGGTCTCGGTCCGTAAGACCTCTCACTTCAGTTCACTTGGAATCCTTCGTAACGACAATTAATTCGATCACCTACGTTTCCTTAATTTCATCTTGATAATCTTTGGTATTTCCTAGTACGGTAGTTCCAAAACGTAAATTATACAGTCATTTGGACCTTCTGGGTCGTCACCGGTGTCCTGACCTTATCCATTTAGGAGTAAGGTTAAGGGTTCTTCCCATCATGATTTCTTACGTGATGGTAGTCTATTAACGTGAGTAGAGGGTACGATCATTCCAGTACGAATTTTAGAACGTACTGACTGGAGTAGTAATACATTTGGTTCTTGAAGGTCTACAGGTTCGACACAAATCTTTTCCTCTTTCTAGGTCTCTAGTTTAACGGTTGTAGACAACCTAGTTTCTCTTTCAATCTCTTAAGGTCTTTTTTGTTGATAGAGACAAAGTAGTTAACGTGGTTTCGGAATAACTGACACACACCTAGTATTGTTCGACACCTTTCGAGAATTTCTCTACCCTTATGGTCTAGTAGAATGGACAGAGGACTCTTTGGACATACGTTCAGTTCTTCGTTGTCAATTTTGAGACATAACTTGTTGACAAACTAAGTGCTAACTCTTTCGTCATACTGTCCCGACAGACGACAGTGGGACAGACAAATTAGATATACGACTCGTGTAGTACTCTTTACGGTCCGACCTACTGAATGTTCGACCTTAGTTCTATCCGTTCTTTTTGTAGTTGTTGGAGTCCATAGGACTACTATGTTGAGATTACGTTTTCCTTTTTCCTTGTTTTGTGGGAGAACTACTCCAACTTCCTTCTCTTACTTTCTCGACCGGATTCTGATTTATAATTTTGTTTTTGTTTTTGTTTTTTGTTTATAATACCCTAGACAACGGGTAATGAAGTACCTTTTATCTTCCCCTTTCCCACCTTAATCATCTTCTAAAAAGAGAAGAACCTAGATTTTAGTGACGCCTACCACTGACGTCGGTAATTTAGTCGTCTACTAACGAAGAACCGTCCTTTCGATACTGTTTGTTTCTGTCACACAACTTTTCGTCTCTGTTATGAGTTGACCGTTTACAGGTGTCTCAGTTCCGATGTCAGAAAGGTCACCAGTACTTATCAACACTCTCGATCTAGTATTTCTTCCGTCTTACGGTTTCTTAAATACGGAAACTTGATATCACGACCTCTTCTGAGGACTTTCAGGGAACCTGTCCTTCCTTTAGTTTGGTCAGTTAGAACTCCTTTTAGTTGGGATTCATGAGGAACCTTCCTGACTACGACTTCGGATTGGAGTTCAAAACACCAGTAGACTATTCTTGTCGACTGAATAACCTTTTAAGGACTGTGACCCTTTCTAATTCCCGTCTTCACCCACAGTCTCTTACTCTACCGACCTATCGTGGTGACTACGTTACCTTTATTTGAACCCGTTTGAAACCCTCTACCACTCCCTACCCCTCCGGACCGTACGTGGATACCCCAGTGTCTCACCTTGTGCTGACCGACTGACTTGGGGTATACTGTTGTTGTATACCCCGTAAAGAACTTTATATATCGAGAAAAACTTTATATATCGAGAAGAAAAGACTTTTAATAGTTGACTATAAATCGTATAATAACACTTATGAACGTATCCATGGATAGTAACAATTTTGTTAAAATCATTTCATTAATCGGAGGTTAATTTTTTTTTTGTTTGGTAAAAATTTTGAAATTACTGAGGGTCGTTAGGATGACGACCCGTATGTGTGGCTCCTTTGGTCTTAACTTTCTCTATGCACATGGGGTCACAAGTAGCGGCGTGACATATATTATCGGTCCTGTACCTTCGTTGGATCTACAGGTAGTCGTCTACTTACCTATTCTTTCGACACCATGTATATGTGTTATCTCATAATGAGTCGGTAACTTTTCTTATGTAAACTTAGTCAAGATTAGTCCACCTACTTTGACCCCGGATAATATGTCTCACTTCATTCGGTCTTTCTTTTTGTGGTTATGTCATACGATTACGTATATATACCTTAAATCTTTCTACCATTGCTATTGGGCCATACGCTCTGTCGTTTTCTCTGTGTCTATATATGTTGTCGGAAGACCTGAGACACCCTCTCCCTCTCCCACCCTACTTTGTACCCTCTTCCGTAACTTTGTACATATTATAGTATATACTTTACTTAGCGGTCAGGTCCAAACTACGTACTATGACCTACGAACCCCGACCACGTGACCCTACTGGGTATCCTACCATGCCCCTCCCTCCTCCCTTCCCCCAAGTCCTGCTCCTTGTGCACATATGGACACCGTCTAAGTACAACTACATACCGTTTTGGTTATGTTATAACATTTCATTAATTGAAGGTTAATTTTATTTATTTAAATACAATTTTTTCAATTGTAATATTCTTTTTTTTTTGTTACTGATACTTTGTCTTTTGGACGGAAATACTATTAAAGACTTTGTGCACGAAAAAGAACGGTAATATAAACGAAGGACTTTTAAGTTTCATCTCAGAGTAGTAAAAATATACGTAATAAAGTAGTCACTTCACAAACGTTTACTTCACGTTACGACTATTTATTGTGTTCTATGTCCTAAACACCTTGTAACTTGACATTTTGCATTTTGAACATTTTTACCAAAACATCTCTTTAAAAACAAGTATAAGGTAAAATGGGCTTCGAGAAAAATTTGTCCTGAAAGAAAATAATGGTACGTTAAGTGGTTCGTACTCATTAAAGGTGTATTTAAGAAAATAGGTCACCGTTGTATTTGTGAGTGTGAAATACTTTATTTCCTCAACCTTATGATATCAACGAAGTCAGTTCGTCAATAGAAATTCCAACAGTCGTAAAGGTAAGATATGGGTCAAAGAACTTCAAATATTGAACGTCATTTTGGATTGGGAACCCAACTTAGAAATGAATGTCTCTATCAAACGTCACGTTGAATACCTCTATATCGACGTTCTGTGGGGTAAAGACAATTATCTTCGGCCCAGTACTTAGCGAAGGACCGTGTAACTCGTCTAAATAGGACATTGAAAGGATACCCCTCTTTTAATACAAAATAGTTTTACCCTCTTTATAAAGTCAAACTAGAATCATTTCAATATTTCACGTTATGGATAGGGTAGTCATATGTAAAAATTATCAAAGACTTGAATGTCTTTTTGTAAAGAAAAAAAGAGGTTCTCACTGGAACTGTTTTCAATCAAGACAAGTATATATTAATTTATATTCGAGTGTAAAAATAGAAAGTTCCTATGATTTCATAAAAGAAAGAACTTTTATAGTGAATTTCGATTTTATAAATTATAAAAATTATCATAACCATTTTAATCATTAACTAACACTTATGTAGTGTCAAAAAGGATGTCATAAGTACTTAAGGTAAACACGGGGTATGAATAAACGACCATTAATACAAAATCATTTATTTATAATTTTTTCCTGTTTTAATATTGTAAATACTTTTCAAAATTTACTATAGTACTTTATTAATAACATAATTAATCTATTAAAATACGATAGTGAATATATTCGTTTAAATATGTTTTGACTTTTAAACTCCAATACTAAAGTCAGGAGAAAATGTAAAAATTGAGTGTGTTAAACCACAGTAATAAGTCAGGTATTTTGAAGTATTTAAGTTACTCTGAGACAATCGTGTACAAGACTTTTTTATTTTCTCTCCACGATTTTAGTTAATTTAGTTAATAGAAACTTAATTTTTATCCAATATCTTTATTTAACATTACCTGGTTTAGAGGTAGGTAAGGATGTAGATCGTATTTGTGAACATTTTATATCATATTGACTGTTTACTGAGTATTATGTTTATAATTGTGATTTATTCGTCTTTTGTCACACTTACTTTAATTCCAAATTTTTTGTGTATACGTGCAAATTACAAAACCTCTTCCGTTACCGTGGGGTGAGGTCATGAGAACGTACCTTTTAGGGTATCTGCCTCCTCGGACCATCCGACGTCAGGTGCCCCAGCGCTTCTCAGCCTGTGCTGAAGTGAAAGTGAAAAGTGAAAGTACGTAACCTCTTCCTTTACCGTTGGGTGAGGTCATAAGAACGAACCTCTTAGGGTCCCTACCCCCTCGGACCACCAGACGGCAGATACGCCATCGTCTCAGCCTGTGCTGACTTCGCTGAATCGTCGTCGTCGTCGTACGTACAACGTACAAATTACAAATTACCCGAGGGGGCCACCGAATCTGTCATTTCGCAGACGGACGTTACTCCCTCTGGACCCAAGGTAGGGACTCAGCCCTGCTAGGGGACCCCTTCTTTTACCGTTGTGTGAGGTCATGAGAACGGACACTTTAAGGTGCCTACGTTCTCGGACCATTCACTTGAAGTGACCTAATGAGACTTTACCAAGACCCAGAAAGTCGGAAGTGGATAAGATAAGTACAAATTATATTTAAAGTCATAATATTTGTTTATTATAAAACAAAAGTTACTTGTTCAAATTTACTCGAGATATATCACGATACAAATCAACAGTGATAGTTTCTTTGATTTACGTCACATATAACTCTCAAAACAAAAACTTACTACAACCTATAAAAATAAAAATATGTTTATAGTAGATGTATATTAAAAATTTTTGTATCTAAACTTACCTTTTACTAAATTTAAATCGAAACCGTACGAGACAATAGTTATCCACTCATCTCTGAATATCCATTCCTCTCCAAGTGAATTATTCTAATTCTTTATACCTGATAGAAAATTTAAAATTTAATTTCAATTTCTGTCGTAAATGAGTATACACTAGAAAAAAATTGTATAGAAAAGATTTAGTTAAGTTTTAAAATGTCAGGACCTTTTTTATCTTATTACTGACGTTCGTGTAACTATAAATTAAGTTGAGATACTGGTTGTTCAAACGACTAAAATCCTTCTGCCCTCTATTAAAATATGATAGTCTTCTCATGTACAACTAGACTGTTCGTGACCATCCAAACAAAACGTTTAAAGTTTAATTATAAATAAGATTGAGGAGTGGTGTCAAATAAAAGAACCAAAATCCTTTCAAGAATAACACTTATTATCTAAGTTGTTCTACGTAACTATTTGTTCCCTTTGAAATTTATACGGTCTTCGGTCTCCTCTGATAAACTTACATATGAAGTCAGTGTATCAAAGAAAATCTATAAGTTTTATTTATTCCTAAGCTAAAGTCTTGATAAATGTATCTTATCCGTCCAATGTCATCTCCCAAGTCTTGTCGAACCTTTACAATAAATGAAAACAGAACGAGTTTCAATTTATTATACTACTCGTTGAGAGATCTGACAAATTTACCGTCAGTTCAGTTGTACAAGACTTACAGAAGTTTAACTCAAACTAAGGTGAATTACAGGTATTGTCACATAACTATAAACGGAAATTCTCAAACGGATATTTCTATCGAAAGTTATAATAGTAACCGAAAAATAACACAGTTTACCCGATCTGACTGTATTAAAGATTCTTATGAGAATGTCCATACAAAGACCTATCTCCCACGGTCTCTTTATAAAACATAATCTAAATCTCTTGTTATCACTTTGTAGTCGTTATAACAAACATGTGAACTTTCTAACTATATACCAGTGGACTTCGACAACATCCAGTGTGTATAAAGGACCAAGTATATCGTCATGGCGGTTCAGGTATTCACTAGGTAATAAGGGATATTGGAGAAATGGAAGACACTAATGACCCGGTCCAGTACACGAATCGAAATACTACTTCCCGAGGTCCAAGGGTTTACCTGTGACGTAGTCGTTTAAACCTCAGTTACTCTATGAGTGTTCACACTACATTCTAGTAGGAATACACAGAATGAAATATAGACAGAAGGAAAGACTAGATAGACGGAACTCTTAAGTTCTGAGTAGTAGTCTGTGTTTCTATTCTCAAGATACATCTCTAACCATTCATTCACACACACACACACATACACACACACACACACACACACACACATAAATACACAAAAGACACGTCTCCATGTGGAAGAGAAGTAAAGTCAAGTCAGCGAGTCGACTGAGAAACGCTGTGGTACTTAACGTCGTACGGTCCGGAGGGACAGGTAGTGGTTGAGGGCCTCAAGTGGGTTTGGGTACAGGTAGCTCAACCATTACGGTAGGTTGGTAGAGTAGAAGACAGTAGAGGAAGAGGAGGACGGGAGTTAGAAAGGGTCGTAGAAAGTTTACTCAGTCACGAAACGTAGTCCACCGGTTTCATAACCTCAAAGTCGAAGTTGTAGTCAGTCAGGTTACTTGTAAGTCCTGATTAGAGGAAATCCTACCTGACCAATCTAGAGGAACGTCAGGTTCCCTGAGAGTTCTCAGAAGAGGTTGTGGTGTCAAGTTTTCGTAGTTAAGAAGCCAGGAGTCGAAAGAAACCACCGAGTCTACCATTTCGCAGACAGATGTTACGTTCTCTGGACCCAAGTTCGGGACCCAACCCTTCTAGGGGACCTCTTCTTTTACCGTTAGGTGAGATCCTGATAACGGACCTTTTAGGGTACCTGCCTCCTCGGACCATCCGATGTCAGGTACCCTAGCGTTTCTCAGTCTGTGCTGACTCACTGAAGTGAAGTAATGTGATGTGATGCGATGTCGAAAGAAATATCAGGTTGAGAGTGTAGGTATACACTGGTGACCTTTTTGGTATCGGAACTGATGTACCTGAAAACAACCGTTTCATTACAGAGACGAAAAATTATACGACAGATCCAACCAGTATTAAAAGGAAGGTTCCTCATTCACATAAAATTAAAGTACCGACGTTAGATAGACGTCACTAAAACCTCGGGTCCTTTTATTTCAGTCGGTGACAAAGGTGACAAAGGGGTAGATAAACGGTACTTCACTACCCTCACCTACGGTACTAGAATCAAAAGACTTACAACTCGAAATTCGGTTGAAAAAGTAAGAGGAGAAAGTGGAAGAAAATGACTTGGAAATAACTATATTTAAGTTTGTTGTCAATGTGTTCTACAATAGGTGTTCTGTAATGACTTTTTGTAGTATGTTGGATGAATTTTTACCTCTTATCTAACAGATGGTTATCGGTTGTTTTTGGAATAATTAGTAATCCGCTGACGTTCAATTTTGGTCTTACTGTGTAGTGAAGTGTGGGTAACCTCACAGATTTTAATTTTTTACTTTACTATTTATAACAAGTTCTACTTTATAACAACGACTTGGTACGTTCTTCGGACCTAAGAACCGGAGGTCTCCTCTTCTTAAGTTAGACCCCGGTCTCTGTTCCGAACTAGTGAGTCTCGAAAACACATTATTACAAAATAATTTCGTATTTCCTCTATCTCTTTCGAAGACTGTATCTATAGTCTTCCCCCGTCTTTCTCACGGGGAAACAATCACAATATATGGAAAATTAATCAATAATGTTACTTAGTTTTCTTACAGACCTCCAAAATTTCTAGAATGATCTGGGTAAGGGTATTAAATGTAAAATTTTATTATCCTAATCGGTCTTACAAAAGTCCTTCCTCTTTAACAGGAGTTCGTCCCATGTAACAACAACATATTGTGGATCATGTCTCAAATTTGACTCAACACATTAACTGATTCTGATTCCTTCTGAGAACTCTCAGGGAACCTGACGTTCCTCTAGGTTGGTCAGGTAAGACTTCTAGTCGGGACCCACAAGAAACCTTCCTTACTACGATTTCGACTTTGAGGTCATGAAACCGGTAGAGTACGCTTTTCAACTGAGTAACCTTTTCTGAGACTACGACCCCCTTAACCCCCGTCCTCCTCTTCCCCTGCTGACTCCTACTCTACCGACCTACCGTAGTACCTGAGCTACCTGCACTGAGACTCACTTGAGGCCCTCAACCACTACCTGTCCCTCCGGACCGCACGACACTAAGTGCCCCAGCGTTTGTCAGCCTGTGCTGACTCACTGACTTGACTTGACTTCCTTACATCTGTTTTTTTTCAAACAGGAAAGGACGAAGAACTCTTAAGGTCTGGGGGGAGAGGAACTCCTGGGGACCTGAAGAATAGTTGGACGGATCCTTGACTGAAAGAGTTTCAATATCCCTTGAACCTTAGGAATATGTAACGACTATCCTAACATTTTACCACATTAGGAAAACTTTTTGTCATCGTCAAGGATTTTTTATCAATTTATATCTCAATGATATTCTGGGTCTTTAAGGTGAGACCGTATATTAGTTTTATTTATTTTAATATTCGAATGACCTTTTAAACATATCCTTAAGATATCGTGAAAGTATTATCGATCTTTCATCGTTATTAGATTGACAGGTAGTCGACTAATTACCTACTTATTCTACGATATATAAGTATATTCCATTATAATAAACAATTATTTTATCTTCCCTTTACCACTATATATGACATTCCATTTTGATGACTTTCTTTGGTCAGTTTCTTCTACTCTATAAAATACTAGTGTAGATACACCTTAAAGAAATCACCCATTTATGAATCTGTCTTTCATTTAATCACCAACTGACCTTAGTCCCATCTCATTTCATCCCCGTCACGTGTACTCCTTACCAAAGATTATACATATCACAAAGAAAGGTCTCACAACTTTTATAAGATCATATCTAAAAACACTATTGACATGTTAAGACACGTTTATTCTTTAAGATTAACATACTAAATATGTCCCCTTAGATACTTTATACTATATTTAGAGTTATCTCGAGATTTTTCTCAATATACAAAGAAATACCCAGAGTTCCATTAATACGATTCAATTTTCTTTTTGTCGATCTACTTCTAAGGAGGAGGAAAAGGAGTACACATGAGTCAGTATAGTCTGAAAAACGTTGGTGGTACCTGATATCGGGTAGTCCGAAGAGACAGGTACCTTAAAAGGTCCGTTATTATGACTTCACTCAACGGTAAAGAATAAGGTCCACTAGAAGGGTTGGGTCTCTACTTTTGACCTAGAGAAGTAGAGGATGTAACCGTCTTTTTAAGAAATGGTAACACGGTCAACCCTTAGGGGTCTATTTCTAATGGATGAACCGTTAAGGCAAGTGTGTTTTAAGTACTTTTGCATGTTGATTGGACATCATTGTACTTTGTCCAGTTATCAAAGGATACCTACTCCTTCTCCGTCATTCCCCTTCCTCCTTAATTATTCCCGTGTTCCTTTAAAGCTTCTACTACCTGTATGAGTAATAAAACTAAAACAATTTCCAAAGTATTAAAACACGTTCAAGGTTTTATATACAGTTTTATATGTGTACATTTGAAATTTATAAATTTATACGTCAAATAATATATACAGTTAATCTTGTGTTTTTTAATGATTTTAACATAAAATTAACATTTCAATGTGAACAGATGATATGTTGTAATAAAAAAGATCGAAGTTTTATTAAATTCTTACAACAAACGTACCTCTTTGATATTTATCCATTTTGATATAGAACGTACCAAATAGTTTAGAATAGAAAATGGTAAAACAGTATGACATGTTATAATACACAATACGTGTATGACATGTATTATAACATTGTGTCATGTTACATGTGTATAATAAACACACACACAATTAAGATATAAGTAAAACTCAACAGTTATAAGTGACTATACTCATATGTTGAGATCTCTATTGATATAATCGTTTAGATACAAATTTTTATGATGCTATTAAACCCGTTTTAGTTTAAATAATTACGTTGTGAGGAACAGAGATGGAGACAGAGGTGTAGGGACAGAGATGGCACGTAAGATCTATAAACACAGTAACCTTCTTAAGAGGTATATGCTTACGTGAAGAGTTTGAAGGAGAAGGACAAACGACATAAGAGAAAAAACACATGAATTACTGAGTTTCCTTATGCTATTTAATTGGACCGAAAACATGTTGAAACCTTAATTAAATCTTGTGTTTTCTCCTTTTATGTACCTATAGACGTAATAGACTATTTATATTTTGTACTATTTGAACATCCGTTCACCTCAGTTTTATAACTTAGAGGCTTAATCTGTCTCTCGTGTTGAATGACGTCGTCAAGACTTTTCGAATTTGGTTTACGTTACTTCCTGTGTCTAAAAAAAAAAAAAAAGTCTTTATAGTCGAGAATTCCCTTTCCTCTCTCTTTTCTCTCTTTTCCCGTTCGTAAAGGAAAGAGCGGATTTGAGTGGTGACAATGAAACCTGTCTCACATACCCGTGTGTCGGTCACTGGTCCTCACAAAATGATTATCAACAGGGAGATGTGACTTCTGCTTTAAGTGACCTTACGTCATCACCCCTATACTCTATAAATGAAAACTAATAAATATACCAGAACCACTCTTTAAACTCAATTAATAGACTCTCCCTCTTCGATCTCTTCCTTCTGTGATAGGAGAACCCTTTGTCCTCTCCTTCAACTAATCCTACGTCTCTCAATAAATCTTAAGGTTCCGTCACAATCTAAACCGTTAAAACAAAATTTTTGACTTGTTTATTTCCGTAACTACTTTTGACACAAAATATAGAACAGTAATCGTGACACCCTTTTTATTGATTTCAGAAAACATAACCTCCCCAAGATAAGTTATGAAATAACAGAATTAAATTTTTAAGAAATCCTTCGTAAAGAGTGTTAACTAATAACGAAAGAAGAAATTTATTAAGAAGCACAGGGAAGTCCCTCTTACGCATAAGGACCAAAAAGGATGGAATCACCAACAAAGAAGAGTCAAAATAAGTGACCAAAGAGGAGTAGAATGATCGAATATTTACAAGAGTATTATAACTTGTGACTAGAATTTGAATGGAGTTATAAGACATTATAAAGAGAATGTTAAGAAAATGGACATGAGACTTGATCTCGAAACTTTACATAGTATCGTGTTTGACGTAAGACACAACATTTTATATAGAGAAGGGATCAATTACATAAATGGGACATGTCGAGTGGACATTAAGTAATAAATTACTTTGGACTCAAATGAAATTTTGAATTTCATCGATTTTTGTATTAGGAGTATAAATAAACACATAATTTAAGTTGTTTCGGATTATTGATTCAATTTGTATAAAATAGTAAAATAGAAAGATTTAACGTATACTTGGTTCCATTTAACCTGTACCAGTTCTTCCTCCACCTTTCCAATTTGTAACTGTAGATTCCTTAGTCACTTGATTTTACCTATCCTTACTCTTTTAAAATAAAGTCAAGTCAAGTCAGTGAGTCAGGACAGACTGATAAACACTAGGGTACTCGACGTCGTACGGTCCGAAGGGACAGGTAGTGGTTGAGGGTTTCGAACGAGTTTGAGTACAGGTAACTCAACCACTACGGTAAGTTGGTAGAGTAGGAGACAGTAGGGGAAGAGGAGGACGGAAGTCAGAAAGGGTCGTAGTCCCAGAAAAGGTTGCTCAGTCAAGAAGTGTAGTCCACCGGTTTTATAACCTCGAAGTCGAAATCGTAGTCAGGAAGGTTACTTATAAATTCTGACTAAAGAAATCCTGACTAACCAAACTTAAAGAACGTCAGGTTCCCTGAGAGTTCTCAGAAGAAGTTGTGGTGTCAAGTATTCGTAGTCAAGAAGTCATAACTCGAAAGAAATATCAGGTTTAAAGTGAGAGTATGTACTGATGACCTCTTTGGTGTCGAAACTGATTGGTCTCCCTGGAAACAGTATACGACAGATTCAAACAGTATCGAAAAGAAGATTTTCATTTTTTCACAGAATTAAAATACCGGTGTCAGAGGTAGACGTCGCTAAAACCACGGGTTCTTTTATTTCAGACAGTGATAAAGGTAACAAAGTGGTAGATAAACGGTACGTCACTAAAGGTCTACGGTACTAGACTCAAAGAACTTACAACTCAAAATTCGGTCGAAAAGGTGAGAGAAGAAAGTGAAAGTAGTTCTCCGAGAAGTCAAGGAGAGGTGAAAGACGGTATTCCCACCACAGTAGACGTATAGACTCCAATAACTATAAAGAGGGTCGTTAGAACTAAGGTCGAACACGAAGTAGGTCAGACCGTAAAACGAAGTCCATGAAACGTATACTCAATTTATTCTCCCCACTGTTATATGTCGGAACTGCATGAGGAAAGGGTTAAACCTCGGTCACGTAACAAGATACTAGTCAAGATTGACAACGAAGAACTGGACGTATGTCTAAAGAGTCCTCCGTCCAATCCACCAGATCATAAGGTTGGAGAAATTCTTAAAAGGTGTTAAACAAAACTAGGTGTGTCAGTTTCCGAAACCGTATTAGTTATTTCGTCTTCATCTACCAAAAAGACCTTGAGAGAACGAAAAATATACTCGCTTACCTACAACCGTTAAATTAGAGACTGAGGAGACGGAAAAGATTTAGATCGAACTTGTATACCTTCAAGTGTCAAGTGTCTGACAACTGTGGACCGAACCTCTTAAAACTAAATCTGTAAAAAATAAATCTACTTAAAATAAATCTATTAAAAACAGATTAATTTTTATAAAACTGTATAAAACAAACAGATTATCTTTATAAAGTAGATTATTTTTGTGTTTTCCAAATTTGTTTAAAATAAATCTGTTAATAATATAGATGAAGGCACCTATTCTTAGGGAATGTTCTTTACCTCATCGGGACTCTCAGTCGTTTTCTCAGACTTTATGTCATAAACCCACGTGAGAGTTTTTACGGTCTTACTAGAGTAAAACAAGGTTCTTTTTGGTAAGTCGTAGTGTCATTAGGTTCAATCATTGGGTTAGTGACCACGACTTCTTCAACTTCCATTGACCAAGATACTTTTGAAGGTTCTTGAAGATCTTGATTGTGGTTTCCCCCACCCCCTTTTCTACAGGAAAATTAGTATCCCCCAACCTTACGTTTTCATCCTTCAGTTCTCTATGGGTCTTATTGTCCCATAAAACCGGAACCTCATTTTTTACTTCGTCCCGTTAATGATCGTCCCAAAAGAGTTCTCTTGTGTTGACCAGAATGGTTTGTGGAAAAAGGTTGTTATTTTATCTATTGAAATGTGTATCCGTAGTGTTCTACCAGATATGTTTTTAGTCCAAATAATACTAGAAACGTAGACTTCCACCTCTTCGACATATGTCAGTTAATTTTTTTTTTTTTTTTCTGGACCTCGACTGACTCCTAGTCTAGTGTTCTAGGAATAATTTTAAGTAAAATCTCACTAAGTTTTAGTAAGAAATTAAATTCTTTCATCTCTTTTGGTGATTCGGTAGGACCATATTAGATGTTACCTCTATTGTTTATCTAAAGTTCCTAATCTAGACCATCTGTCTCACTGACTCCTTGATACCTGTCTCTAAGGATTGTAACATATCCTCCATTACTAGTTTTCGGAATGTTTCTTTTTATTTATGTTAATCCGTTGTACCAACTGACGACGACGACGACGACGATTCAACGAAGTCAGCACAGGCTGAGACACGATGAGGTATCTACCGTCGGGTGGTCCGAGGGGGTAGGGACCTTAAGAGATCCGTTCTTATGACCTCACCCAACGGTAAAGGAAGAGGTTACGTACTTTCACTTTTCACTTTTCACTTTCACTTCAGCGAGTCAGCACAGACTGAGAAGTGCTGGGGTACCTGACGTCGGATGGTCCGCGGAGGTAGGTACCCTAAAAGGTACGTTCTCATGACTTCACCCCACGGTAACGGAAGAGGTTACCAACAGACTCCTCCGAAATATTTATCGACTCCTTTCTTCTATTGTTTTTACGTTCCCTCTTTCCGTTTCTACGACCAGGGAGACGTTGGACCAGGGAGACGGTAGGACAGAAACGGTTCGAGTAGGGGTGGTAGACTTACGTTTCAAGGTCTTTTATCATTCCTCTCTATTTTTCCAGAAGAATTTACTTGTTACTTGTCTTTATCTTCCTTTGTTATCTTATCCTTTCTTATCTCTAGAGGAGTTCTTTTAACCCCGATAATTCCGTATTAATGTAATTTCCTACCCGTTCTATTTCCTATATTTACCATTTCCGGATTGTCTTCGTCTTCACGAATGTTTCTCCATCGTTCTTATGTGTCTTCTAGATATGCTTATCCAGAATTACTAACCCTATTAGTACTACCTACCAGTGAGTGGATCTCGGTCTGTAGGACCTCGTACTTCAGTTCACCCGTAATCAGTCGTTATGATACTTGTTTTGATCACCTTCACTACTTTAAGGTCGATTCTATAAATTTTAGGATTTTCCACTACGGTACTTTCATGACGTGAGGTATACAGTCGTTTAAACCTTTTGAGTCGTCATCTGTGTTTTGACCTTTTCCTGTATAAAGTAGGGTTAGAGTTTCTACCCGTTACAGTATTTTACAAGTTTGATGGTATGTTAATGTAAGGAAAATGTGTGATCATTCCAATAGGAGTTTTAACAAGTTCGACCTGAAGTCGTCATACACTTTGCTCTTGGAGGTCGATATGTTGAACCAAAAGTTTCTCCGTCTTTTTAGTCTCTAGTTTAAGGGTTATAAACAACCTAGTACGTCTTTTGTTCTCTCATGATCTTTTTTACATGAAGACGAAGTAACTGATCCGATTTCGTAAACTGATATACCTAGTGTTGTTCGACACCTTTTAAGAATTTCTCTACCCTCATGGTCTCGTGGAGTGGACAGAGGACTCTTTGGACATATGTCCAGTTCCTCGTTGTCAATTTTGCTCTGTACCTTTTATACTCACCAAATTATAACCCTTTCCTCATACTGTTTCGACATATAACAGTGGGACGGATAAATTGAAGATACGTCTCATGTAGTACCCTTCGTGTTCGACTTTAGTTCTTACGGTCCTCTTTATAGTTGTTGGAGTCTATTCGTCTACTGTCGTAAGATTACCATCTTTAATTTCTCAGAGAACCACTTCCACTTTCTCCTTTAACTTTGTCAACCGAACTTCAATTAGTAAATTTTTTTTTGTGATTTTAGCACCGTGGGTCAGGGTAGTGAAGTACCGTTTATCTTCCCCTTTTTCACATTCGTCACTGTCTAAAATAAAAGGACCCGAGGTTTTAGTGACGTCTAACACTAACATCAGTACTTTAATTTTCTGAATGAGGAACCTTCCTTTCTATACTGTTTTGATCTGTCATATAATTTTTCGTCTCCGTAGTGACGACTACTTCCAGTCATATCAGTTTCGATGTCAAAAAGGTAATCAGTACATACCTACACTCTTAACCAGGTATTTCTTTCAACCCACGATTTCTTAACTACGAAAGTGTAACACCACAACCTCTTCTAAAAAATCTCAGGGAACCTGACCTTCCTCTAGTTCGGTCAGTTAAGAGTTTCGTTAGTTGGTACTGATAAGTGACCTTCAAGACAAAGACTTCGACTTCGAGGTTATGAAACCGGTGGACAACACTTCTCGGTTAAGTAACTTTTTCTGACTCTACGACCTTTCTAACTGTCGTTTTCCCCTTCCCCTACAGTCTTCTACTCTACCAATCTATCTTATTCAATAAGTTGACTGTACTTAAACTCGTTTTAAACCCTCTATGACCTCCTGTTTCCTCAGACCGTACGATGTCAGGTACTCCAATGTTTCACACCTTGTGTGGAATGACTAACTATTTGTTATTGTTGTTGTTTGTTCCATACTCTAAGAGATAACATGATAGAGAAACAATTGTAAACCGTAACAGTCCTAATAGTCGGTAAGATATAAACATCGTTACATGGTAACACTAAAATTAAACGTAAAGAGATTTAATATTAATATAAAATTTATACGTACAAATAGTAGGTATATATTAACCACTCCTTTGTTACATAAAAGACTTAATTAGAAGGGTGGTGCCAAGAAGAGAACATCGAGTCTACCATTTCTCAGACGGACGTTCCGACCTCTACACCTAAGATAGGGACCCAACCCTTCTAGACCTCTTCCTTTACCGTTGGGTGAGGTCATAAGAACGGACCTCTTAGGGTATCTGTCTTCTCGGACCACTCGGTGTCAGGTACCCCAGTGTTTCTCAACCCGTGCTTACTCGTTGATTGCGAATGAATTGAATGACTTAATTGATATTTGTATAACAAATAAAGTGATATTTCAAAACTCTTATATGTAAGGATTTTTTCGGGAAATATTTTAAACAGTAAACGTTTTAAAAGACAATCGGTAACATAACAAAAGTAGAAGAAGAGTCGTATAATTTTTCTATATAACGTTATAACAACGAAATGTTGTAATACGATTAAATACGACATGTCGTTTCAATTAGTCAATATATATATATATATGGGGGAGATAAATTCCAAAAGAAGAGTAAAGGGTAAAACTAGTGACGTCTCGTGACTCATCTCAAGGGATTCGATATGTAATCCAAGAGTTGTCAACAATAAAATAAGAGTCGTCTACAGTCAGAATGTAAGTAGGATGAGGGAAGGACGACCATAGGTACAAACAAGAGATATAGACACAAAGACAAAGACGAAACGTTTATTGAAGTAGACATGGTAAAAAGACCTAAGATTGATAGTCACTATAATACATTATAAACAAAAGAGAAAGACTGGATGAAGTCAGTCATCCCGTCGGAGATCCAGATATGTACAGAGATGTTTACCTTAATAAAACAAGGACAAATACCGAATCACTATAAGGTAACAGATATGGATGGTATAGAATTAGAGGAGGAGACAACTACCTGTGAATACAACGAACGAAGGTTGAGAACCGATAACATTTATGATGACGTAACTTTTGACCCCACGTCCATAGAAAAAGACAAAAAGGGATCCATATATATACGAGTCCTTACCTTAACTACTCAGTAAACCATCAAGACAAAGATCGAAAAACTCCTTGTAAGTTTGACGAAGGGTACCACGAAAATGGTTCGTAAACCTCTCTCGATTGACTGGACGGAGAACTCTTTGGATATACGTCTAGTCCCTCGTTGTCAATCTTGACTTGTACCTTGTTGTCTGACCAAGGTTTATCCTTTTCCTCATGTAGTTCCGACATATAACAGTGGGACGAATAAATTGAATATACGTCTCAAGTAGTACTCTTTGCGACCCGACCTTCTTTGTGTTCGACCTTAGTTCTAACGGTCCTCTTTATAGTTAGTGGAGTCTATACGTCTACTGTGGTGGGAATACCGTCTTTCACTTCTCCTTGATTTTTCGGAGAACTACTTTCACTTTCTTCTCTCACTTTTTCAACCGAATTTCGAGTTGTAAGTCTTTTGATTCTAGTACCGTAGACCAGGGTGGTGAAGTACCGTTTATCTACCCCTTCGTCACAGTCTGAAATAAAAAAACCCGAGGTTTTAGAGACGTCTACCAAGGACGTCGGTACTTTAATTTTCTGTGAATGAGGAACCTTCCTTTCAATACTGATTGGATCTATCGTATAAGTTTTCGTCTCTGTAATGAAACGGTTGTTTCCGGGCAGATCAGTTCCGATACCAAAAAGGTCACCAGTAAATACCTACACTCTCAATCTGACACTTCGTTCGACTCACGGCTTCTTAACTACGAAAACTTGACACCACAACCTCTTCTGAGAACTCTCAGGAAACCTGACGTTCCTCTAGGTTGGTCAGGTAAGACTTCCTCTAGTCAGGACCCACAAGAAACCTTCCTTACTACGATTTCGACTTTGAGGTCATGAAACCGGTGGAGTACACTTCTCAACTGAGTAACCTTTTCTGAGACTACGACCCCCCCTAACCCCCGTCCTCCTCTTCCCCTGCTGTCTCTTACTCTACCGACCTACCGTAGTGTCCGAGCTACCGGTACTCAGACTCACTTGAGGCCCTCAACCACTATCTGTCCCTCCGGACCTCACACACTAAGAACCCCACCGTTTCTCAGTCTGTACTGACTCACTAACTTGACGTGATGTGACTTAAAGATATAAAGAGTTTAAAAATGGGGTTTTTTACGTCTCCTTCCTTGCGAAGGTTCTAGTAAGATACTCCGGTGGTAATGTGACTGTGCTTTTGTTCTGTTACTATAGTGTGTTTTTTTCTTATCCGATTATAGTGACTACTTGCATCTATGGTTTGAGAAGTCGTTTGATGTCTTTCACTTTAGGTCGTTGTGTTATTTTCTTAATATATGGAACCAGTTCAGACAAAATAAAGTTCCTAAGTTCCCATAAAGTTATATACGTTTGATCAGTTACACTATGTGGTATAATTGTTTAACTTTGTATTTTTTTTTTTGTGTACTATTAGAGTTATCTACGTCTTTATCGAAAACTGTTTTAAGTTTCGGGTAAATATTATGTTTGAGGGGTCTTTCACCCGTACCTTCATTGGATGGAGTCTTATTACCCGAAGTGAATACCGAGTCACCATTTCTTAGGTGGGTAGTTCGTTGTCTATATCCAAACTGCGACCCAACCTTTCTAGAGAACCTCTTCTTTTACCGTTGGGTGAGGTCATAAGAACGGACCCTTTAGACTGAATGTGTCCTCGGATAACTACATGCCAAGTACCTCAGTATTTTCAAAGTCTGTGTTAACTCACTGATTTGTTGTCGTTGTTGGAGTTTCCGGTATATACTGTTTAGGTGTCGTTCGTAATAAAAGTTTGCACTTTTTAACTTTCGTAATGGAGATTATAGTCCTTGTTCTGTACCCACAGGTGAAAGTGGTGGTAATAAGTTATACCAAAATCTCCAGGATCGGTACCGTCATTTTCTTCTTTTTCTTTTCCTTATGTTTAACCTTTTCTTCTTCATTTTGAAAGTTACAAACATCAACTGGACTATGATATCCATCTACTAGACTTCTCCGTCGGTCTTTTGATCTCAAATAGTTACTTAAACAATTTCAATATCCTATGTTTTAATTCTGTACCTTTAGAGAGAGTAAGGATGTCTTATTTTTACTTTCTAGTCTTTCTCTTTAATGTCTTTGTTAAGATAAATGATAACACCGTTGTTCTTATTTAGTCGATCCTTATTCGGATGGAATCCTTTGTTTTCTAAAAATGATTTTTTTGATACTCTGACTACTTTCTTTAGTTTTACTGTGTCTCCCTACCCCTATATGTGGTATCAAAACCTAACCTTTTTTATAATACTTTTACTGATATGATGAGTTTCGTTAGACGTCTAATTTACGTCACAGATAGTCTAATATTACCGTAAAAATTATATTTTACATAAATAAACTTTTTGTATAGTCAACCAAAAGTATTACTTGAAAGATTGGTGTTTATAAGTTTAGTCTAACTCGAATTTTCCTTTTATTTTTGATTGTAAGATATGTCAAAAATAGTATTACAAAAGGGTCATATAGAAGTTTATTAAGAAAGTTTAAGGGTAGCCTAATTAATTGTGTAAAAAGTGTTGGACCATGAGAGAGTGAAGTCCATAGGAAATCGACTACATTCTGACACCATGTAGACGAATAAGATTCTTCTTTACTTTTTGGTTACGGTAAAAGGTGTCAATCTTGTTTTTTTAAATGAAAAAACATACCTTTGTGTTTTCTAGGGTTTCTCAGTTTCATTAGAACTCTTTCTCTTCACCTCGACCTTGTTAGTGCGAGGAACTGAAGTCTGATATGATTTTTCGATGTCAGTAGTTCTGTCATGTCATGACCGTGTTTTTGTCTTTATTCCCGGGTACCTTATTATATAATTTTTTCCGGTCTCTAATTGGGTGAGTAGAAACCAGTGCATTTGATACTGTTTACTCAGTCGTTATACGTTACTTCTTTTCTGTCAGAGAAGTAATTTATCATGACCCCTTTGACCTTTTATACATTTTTATGATTTATTCTTACGAGGGATTGTGGTATCACTTTAACAATCAGTGACTCAGTTCAGGTTGAGAAACGCCGGGATACCTGACATCGGACGGTCTGAGGAGACGGGTATCTTGATAGCTCCGTTCTTATAACCTCGTCCGTCTGTAAGGAAAGAGGTTCCCTAGAACGGTTGGGTCCCTAGTTTCGGTCCAGAGGACGTAACGTCCGTCTAATAAATGGTCACCTCATTGGTCCTTCGGATGGGGATTGTTACCTCAAACATCGGTAAGGAAAACGGTCCCTTTTAAGGGTTGGGTCCTTATTTTGGAGACAAAAAAGGGATTTTGGTACGTGTTTCTATTCGAGTTCCAAAAAAACACAAAGGTATGTTTGACGTTAAAAAAACAATATTAAGATACTATTTAACGTGAATTTTTTAAAAGAAAAATCCTATTCGTCCACGTGGTGTCAGAACATAGTCGATTTTATACAGACTTCACTGGCTCATAAGTCAAGTCAAGTCAGCGAGTCAGCACAGGCTGAGAAACGCTGGGGAAACTTAGCGTCGTGCGGTCCGGAGGGACAGGTAGTGGTTGAGGGCCTCAAGTGAGTCTGAGTGCCGGTAACTCAAGCACTACGGTAGGTCGGTAGAGTAGGAAACAGCAGGGGAAGAAGAGGACGGGGGTTAGGGAGGGTCGTAGTCCCAAAAAAGGTTACTCAGTTGAGAAGTGTACTCCACCGGTTTCATGACCTCAAAGTCGAAATCGTAGTAAGGAAGGTTTCTTTAGGGTCCTGACTAGAGGAAGTCTTACCTGACCAACCTAGAGGAACGTCAGGTTCCCTGAGAGTTCTCAGAAGAGGTTGTGGTGTTAAGTTTTCGTAGTTAAGAAGCCGAATCCGACACTTTTTACACAATTATTTAGACTACCCATAAACTTTCTTAGTGAACTTCTATATAACCCCTTTTTAAATACTATTTTTCACATATCTTACAATCAAAAATAAAAGGAAAATTCGAGTTAGACTAAACTTATAAACACCAATTTTTCAAGTAATATTTTTGGTTGACTATCATTTCTGGATCTACGTTCAAGTCTTTAATGTATTGAGAATTTCCTTTCGTATCCGTCTTGTGAGAAACTGTATTGACGTCCTACAAGGAAAAAATGGATGAAGGATATCATTACCTTTAAATTTTTTTTTAATTGTTAACCCTGGATCCATTTGAATTTCTAAAAAAATTATCGTTTATTTTGATATTTATTCTACTTTTCTGTTGGGAGTCTTACCCTCTGTTATTGACATTTATTTTGTCAACTATTTACTAATTAGAGGTTTTATATGTTCATCGTGTACACCGGGTTATAGTGTTTTTGTTCGTTGGGTTAGTTTTTCACCCTCCTTCTGGATTTGTATGACAAGAGGTTTCTTGTGTATGTCCACTGGTTGTTTGTGCGTTTTTCTACGAGTCGTAAAAAGTAATAATCTCTTTACGTTTAGTTTTGATGTTACTCTATAGTGGAGTGTGGTCAGTCTTACTGCTAGTGGTTTATTACAAGTTTGTTATTTACGACCTCTCCTACATCTCTTTTCCTTTAAACTTACGTGACAACCACCCTTACATTTGACTATCTAGTGATACCTCTTGTCGTACCTCTAAGGAATTTATTTGACCCTTATTTTGATGGTATACTGGATCGTTAGGTTGATGATCCATATATGGGACTCTTTTGATATTTAGTTTTAATGTTACGTTCATTCTTATATTTACCGTGGGGTGAGGTCATGAGAACGTACCTTTTAGGGTACCTGCCTCCACGGACCATCCGACGTCAGGTACCCAAACGTTTCTCAACCTGTGCTGACTCGCTGAAGTGAAAGTGAAAAGTGAAAGTACGTAACCTCGTTGGACGAGGTCATAAGAACGGACCTCTTAGGGTCCCTACCACCTCAGACTACCCGACGGTAGAGACCCCAGCGTGTCTCAACCTGTGCTGACTTCACTGAATCGTCGTCGTCGTCGTTCTTATATTTCCTTTATTTGATCATAAATCCTTAAGACAGAGATTACTTTATGTTTTATTATTATATTTTATTATAATATATAATATTATTGTGAATAAAACACATAATATACAACAATTATCTTACAAAATAATACTTCTTAAACCTCCAAGTTTTTTTCTTATTTTATATGAACTGAATCACACTAGATATAACCTTCATATATCATTACACAATTTACTGGTATTTAAAATGATAAACTCCTTTTCCTTGTTTAAAACTAGTAAGAAATAGAAATGTCACATTACCGGATTCAGGAGAAAGTCAAGTGGTAATGAGGATGGTATCTCGGATATCGTAAGGAATCTCCAACGTTTGAGATTCTGACCCGAGGGAGTCTGGTTTGATATGTCTCTCTCGTGTTGGGGTGGGTAATCGTCTTTTAACGTAATTTCTAACTGACTCGTACCGGGAGTGGTAGTCACGTTGTGGGTCAAAAGGAGTGTCAGTCAAAAAGGGTAGTCCTTCGAAGGTGTTCGGAGAAAAGTAGTACGTGGTCTCCCTTCTACCTTACTTTTGGAGTAGTGTCTTATAACGGTCTTTACTAACGTACCTAGTGTCGGAACACATTGAGTTACTCTGATACTCGGTTCGACACATCCCGGTGGACTCTACCTACCCAGTACCACCTTTTAAGACTGTTTTACACTAGGTGGTCTCTTTTCTGACCGTTCGGTGAAACCGCAAAAACGGAACTATTGGGTCACTTGTCATACTTCTATACTGTACCTTTCTACTTCAGAGGTCCAGTAATTCACAGACTATACAATACCTCGTTTCACCTCTTTATTGAGGTCTACCTTAATTCTCTACTTTGGTTTCATCTTTGCTACGGGTTATCGTCTACGTAGAGTACCATTTTTATTTCGGACTACGATATTTCTTGTCATAACGCATACTTGGACCTTACAATCCAGGTAATTAGTCCCATTTAACTTTCACCACTTTATCCTCTACCGTTTTCACTTGTAACCGTAACGTCTTTAGTTACTTGATTTTAACTACCCTTACCCACTTAAATTAAGTCTACTGGTAATATAGATGATGACACCCGTTCTTCTCGAATCTTCTTTACCTCATCAGGTACATCAGTAGTTTTCTTGGACTTTACGTCATGAACCCACGTTAGAGTTTTTGTGTCTAACTTGAACTAGATAAAGGTTCCGTTTGGTAAGTTGTGATGTCATTAGATTCAGATACGAGGTTTGTGATTTCGGTTTCTTCTACTTTAACTTACCAAGACACTTCTTGATGTCCACAAAGTTCTTGGTTGTCATAATTTTCTATAAGAAAAGTAGTATTCCCTTACCTTCCTTTTTCATCCTTCAGTTCTCTATTGACATTAATGTTCGTACAAACCAGAACCTCAGGGACCTCTTTCTTTACCGTTAGGTGAGGTCATGATAACGGACCTTTTAGGGTACCTGTCTCCTCGGATCATCCGATGTCAGATACCCCAGCGTTTCTCAACCTGTGCTGACTCACTGAAGTGAAAGTGAAAAAACCAGAACCTCATGTTTTACTTCGTCCGTTTCCGATTCTCTTAAAACGGTTCTCTTATATGACCAGTATCGTTACGGAAGAAGGTCATTTTTTCTTTGATAAGATGTTTACATGTAGTGACTTTAACTACTTTAAAGTGACTTTAAACTTAGCGACTTTAAACTTATTAGTTTAGTCTAACTAGTATAAGAAACGTCGGTTTCTACCTCTTCGACATATGTCAGTCGGTTTTCTTCTGACCCTCGACTAACACCGAGTGTAGTACTCAAGGAATAACGTTTTAAGTCTACATTTAACTTCCTTTATACCTTTTGGTGATCCATAGTGGATTTAGTTTAGAGAATACTAATATGTCACCTTCACTGTTTATCTAAGTTCCCTAATCTAGAATATCCGTCTCACAGACTTCTTGACAGTTACCTCCAAGTATTGTGACATGTCCTCCACCTCTGGTTTTGGTAGGGTTTCTTTTTCTTTACATTCTTCCGTTGTACCAACAGACTCCTCCCGAATGTTTGGACTCTTTACTTCTCTTCACTTTCAGTTTCCTCTTTTCCTTTCTGCATGGGTAGACTTACGTCTGATGGTTTCTCATCGTTCCTCTCTATTTCGGAAGAATTCACTTGTTACGTTTCTTTATCTCCTAGTGTTATCTTACCCTTTATTACCTCTATATAAGTCCTTTTTAATCTCTATGGTTCCCTTATAAAGTACGTTTTTACTCGTGTTATTTCCTGTCTTTAATGTTCCTGGATTGTGTTCGTCTTCTATAATTCTTCTCTACTGTTCTACTAGGTCTATTAGTGCTACCACACTAGTGAGTGGATCTCAGTCTGTAGGACCTCACACTTCAGTTCGCCCGGAATTCTCCGTAATGATGTTTGTTTCGATCACCTCCACTACCTTTAGGTCTACTTGATAAAGTTTAGGATTTTCTACTGTAACAATTTTATAACGTGAGTTATACGGTCGTTTAAACCTTTTGAATTGTCACCCGTGTCTGACCTTTTCCAGTCAAAAGTAAGGTTAGGGTTTCTTTCCGTTACGTTTTCTTACGAGTTTGATGACGTGTTAACGTGCGTAGAGTGTGCGATCATTTCATTACGAGTTTTAAGAGGTTCGGTCCGAAGTCGTTATACACTTGATACTTGAAGGACTACAAGTTCGACCAAAATCTTTTCCGTCTCCTTGGTCTCTAGGTTAACGGTTGTAGGTGACCTAGTACGTTTTTCGTTCTCTCAAGGTCCTTTTGTAGATAAAGACGAAGTAACTGATACGGTTTTGAAAATTGACACACCTAGTGTTATTTGACACCTTCTAAAACTCTCTCTACCCTGATGGTCTGGTGGATTGGACGGAGAACTCTTTAGACATACGTCCAGTCCTTCGTTGTCAATCTTGACCTGTACCTTGTTGTCTGACCAAAGTTTATCCTTTTCCTCATGTAGCTCCGACATATAACAGTGGGACGAATATATTGAATATGTGTCTCATGTAGTACGCTTTACGACCTGACCTTCTTTGTGTTCGACCTTAGTTCTGACGGCCCTCTTTATAGTTATTGGAGTTTATACGTCTACTGTGGTGGGAATACCGTCTTTCACTTCTCCTTGATTTCTCGGATAACTACTTTCACTTTCACCTCTCACTTTTTCAACAGAATTTCGAGTTGTGAGTCTTTTGTTTCTAGTACCGTAGGTTAGGGTAGTGAAGTACCCTTTATCTACCCCTTTGTCACCTTTGTCACAGTCTGAAATAAAAAACCCCGAGGTTTTAGTGACGTTTACCACTAACGTCGGTACTTTAATTTTCTACGAATGAAGAACCTTCTTTTCAATACTCGTTGGATCTATCGTATAAGTTTTCGTCTCTGTGATGGAACAGTTGTTTCCAGGCAGATCAGTTCTGATACCAAAAAGGACACCAGTACACACCTACACTCTCAACCTGACACTTCTTTCGACTCACGACTTCTTAACTCCGAAAACTTGACACCACAACCTCTTCTGAGAACTCTCAGGGGACCTGACGTTTCTCTAGGTTGGTCAGGTAAGACTTCCTCTAGTTGGGACCCTAAAGAAACCTTCTTTACTACGATTTCGACTTTGAGGTCATGAAACCGGTGGAGTACGCTTCTCAACTGAGTAACCTTTTCTGAAACTACGACCCTCCATAACCCCCGTCCTTCTCTTCCCCTGCTGGTTCCTACTCTACCGACTTACCGTAGTGCCTGAGCTACCGGTACTCAGACTCACTTAAGGCCCTCAACCACTACCTGTCCCTCCGGACCGCACGGCACTAAGTACACCAGCGTTCCTCAGCCTGTTCTGACTCGGTGAGTTGACTTAACTTGATGCCATTCCTCAAATCCATCATAATTAACGTTTCCCTTTAGATAACCTCTTAATAAAATTCGTCTCACTATAGAAAAGTTTTGTAGTGTCTACAACAAATTACCTTAGTCTTCTTTCTCCATTATCTTCTTGATTTCATTGGTCAATTTTCTAGTAACGATTTGTTCACAATATTATTAAAACTGGTGTCATATCTTTTACTTGTTTAGGTCTTACAGAAGACATTCCTCTAGTTTCATAAAAAGTTCCTCAACTTAAACCTCCTTCTCCCTTTTTCTTCTTTGTTCTTACCGAAAATCTATAAAAAGGACTCGTTGACTTACTTGCGATAGCGGTAAATAATTTTATTCCTCTTTATTAGACCCCATCATCCATTTAGAAGTGATAAGAGGTAAGATTCACATAGATAAAAATGTATATATCATATGTATACAGTAAGGGGGGGGTCTTTCCACATATCACTTCCAACGTCTATAATTTTCTTTTTGAGACGGTGCACTGTCAGTAACTCAGACACACGAATCCACGAGTCAACAAAGGTCGCAAAACTTTGGGATACTTGACATCGGGTTGTCTGAGGACACAGTACCTTAACAGGTCCGTTATAATGACCTCACTCAACGGTAAAGGATGAGGGTCCTAGAAGAGTTGGGTCCCCAACTTGGGCCTAAAGAATGTAGGAGACGTGACCGTCCGTCCAAAAAAAAAAAAAAAAATGGTGATCACGGTGAACCCTTCTGGATTGTTAGTAATAGTTAGATGTTAAGGTTTTTACTCCTTTTATTAAAATTAATAGGTATTGTAGGTAGTTAAGGAAGAATAAGAATTATTGTCCTAAGGGATCAAATAGACTTGTATAAAGGGGGTTCGTGTTTCTTCTCAAATAATAGGAGGGAATGTAGTCGTATACTTTATAAACTCAGTAGAGGAATTTCAAGATATAGTTCCTGACCCAAAAAGGGGTAAGGACCACGAATTCTTGACAGTTTGGACTTTTTTTTTTTTTTTTCTTCACAGTTTGGACTACGGAACTTGAATCTCTCCCTTTATTTTACAACTCCTTAAATCTCGGGGTAACGATCCATACAAGTGAATATTGAAAAATCTTGACTTGAAGAGATTTCAAGTCTAGACGAGAGTAGATACGATTAATACCCTATTTTCATTTAAAGAGAGAATAAATTTGGTGTTGTAATTTCTGTTACACAGTCAAATCGGAAATGAGAATAGTTATCTATGTACAAAGGACCCTTTAATACGAATGATTATTGTAAACACTTTAATAATTTATCGTACCTTTCTACGTGATAACCTACCCCACACACACACACCTTTATTATTACCGGTCAGAATAATTAAGATCTTACTTCTTACCTCACCTCTTTATTGGTTGAAAGAGTTTACTCTTTGTCGAACAGATATAATGACTTAACCTTTCTAATACTTTGTTACACACATAAGGTATTCGTAGAAAAGATATGTTTACGATAAATGTTGTCTTGGCCTTCCTCTCTCAATATGATACATACGTTATATAAAATTTCACAATTAGATGTCAACCTTCGTTTACAGTGTGATTTAGTTAGTCCTCTATTTACTGTTGAAACTTTTTTTGTTAGAGTTAATTAACAACCGTAAATAGTAGTTAAGTATCTTGAGTATATGAAAAGAGCCCTGAGACAATGTATTATGAATTGTGTATGATACGAAAAATCACCGTAATCATTTATATCTTTTCAGACCCTATTGAAGTAGGACTTTCAACGTATATGACGTACAGAAATTTACGATATATATTAATACTTTTAAACGTGTCGTCGATTTATCCTTCATACGAACTTGTTGTAGTTGTTGTTGTTTTTAAATTTTTACGTAGGTGTGACGTATGAAAGTTTCTTTTATTTACTCCGTCTACATTATACAAGAGGGAGACCAAAGTCTTTTTATTTATCGTTAGTTATTTAAAAGTAAAGTGTATATAATTTTTTAAATTGTTACCAGTGTTAAAAGTTGAGATATCAGTTAGTCAAGTCAAGTTAACGAGTCATCACAGACTGAGAAGCGCTGGGGTACTTAGCGTCGTGCGGTCCGGAGGGACAGGTAGGGGTAGAGGGCCTTAAGTGAGTCTGAGTACCGGTAGCTCAGGCACTACGGTAAGTTGGTAGAGTAGGAACCAGCAGGGGAAGAGGAAGACGGAGGTTAGGGAGGGTCGTAGTCTCAGAAAAGGTCACTCAGTTGAGAAGGATACTCCACCGGTTTCATGACCGGTGGAGTCGAAATCGTAGTAAAGAAGGTTTCTTGTGGGTCCCGACTAGGAAGTCTTACCTGACCAACCTAGAGGAACGTCAGGTCCCCTGAGAGTTCTCAGAAAAGGTTGTGGTGTCAAGTTTTCGCAGTTAAGAAGCCGCGAGTCGAAAGAAGTGTCAGGTTGAGAGGGTAGGTATGCACTGGTGTCCTTTTTGGTATCAGAACTGATCTACTTGGAAACAACTGTTTCATCACAGAGACGAAAACTTATACGATAGATCCAACTAGTATTGAAAAGAAGGTTCCTCATTCGCAGAAAATTAAAGTACCGACGTTAGTGGTAGACGTCACTAAAACCTCGGGGGGTTTTATTTCAGACTGTGACAAAGGTGAGGTAGATAAAGGGTACTTCACTACCCTGGCCTACGGTACTAGAAGCAAAAGACTCGCAACTCGAAATTCGGTTGAAAAAGTGAGAGGGGAAAATGAAAGTAGTTCTCCGAGAAATCAAGGAGAAGTGAAAGACGGTATTCCCACCACAGTAGACGTATAGACTCCAATAACTATAAAGAGGACCGTTAGAACTAACGTTGAACACGAAGAAGGTCGGGTCGTAAAGCGTACTACATGAGACGTATATTCAATTTGTTCGTCCCACTGTCATGTGTCGGAACTACATGTGGAAAAGGATAAATATAAGTTACGTATAATAATTTAACCATTCTCCGGTTACTTGATAATTGTGAGACTGTTTCTACATGAATTACGTTTCAAGGTTTCTTATCGTTCCTGTCTATTCTTTTGGAAAGATTCACTAGTTACGTTTCTTTGTCTCCTTTTGTTATCTTACCCTTTCTGATCTTTAGAGAAGTTCTTTTAATCTCGATGGTTCCCTTGTAAAGTACGTTTCTACCCTTTTTATTTCGTGTCTTTACCATTCCTGGATTATCTTCATCCTTTCTAATTCTTCTCCACCGTTCTTGTATATCTTCTTGATATGTCTTTCCTAATTTTTTGGGGTCGGTTGGTGGTACCATATACTAGTGAGTGGATCTCGGTCTGTAGGACCTCAGACTTTAGCTCACTCAGAATCCTTCGTAATGATACTTGTTCGATCACCTCTACTACCTTAAGGTCGACTCGTTAGAATTTTCTACTACCACAATTTACACGACGTGAGTTGAATAGTGGTAAACCTTTCGAGTCGTCACCGGTGTTCCGACCTTTTCCAGTCAAAAGTAAGGTTAGGGTTTCTTTCCATTACGGTTTCTTACAAACATAATGTCGTGTTAACATCAGTAGAGTGTGCGATCGTTTCTTTACGAATTTTTAGAGGTTCTGTCTGATGTTGTCATGTACTTGACAGTTGAAGGTCTACATGTTCGACCTAAATTTTTCCGTCTCCTTGGTCTCTAGTTTAACGGTTGTGAGCAACCTAGTAGTTTTTTCGTTCTCTCAAGGTCTTTTTACAGATGAAGACGAAATAGCTGATACGGTTTCGGAAACTGACACACCTAGATTTGTTTGACACTTTTTAATAATTTCTCAACCCTTATGGTCTGGTGGACTGGACGGAGAACTCTCTGGATATACGTTCAGTTCTTCGTTGTCAATCTTTACTTGTACCTTGTTACCTGACCAAGGTTTAACCCCTTCCTCATACAGTTCCGACATATAACAGTGGACGAATAAATTGACTGTACGTCTCATGTAGTACACTTTACGCCTCGATCCACTTCGTGTTCGACCTTAGTTCTAACGGTCCTCTTTATAGTTATTAGAGTCTATGTGTCTACTGAGGTGGAAATACCGTCTTTCACTTCTCCTTGACTTCTCGGAGAACTACTTTCACTTTCTCCTCTCACTTTTTTCACCGAATTTTGAGTTGTAAGTATTGTGATTCTAGTACCGTAGACCAGGGTAGTGAGGTACCGTTTATCTGCCCCTTTACTGTCTATGTTACTACCTGAAATAAAAGAACCCGAGGTTTTAGTGACGTCTACAAATGATGAAGGTATTAAAGTTTCCTGTGTACGAGGTGCCTTCTTTTCGATACTGGTTGGATCTGTCTTTTAATTTTTCGTCTGTAATGAAACGGTTGTTTCCAGGTTTCTACAGTTCTGATACCAAAAAGGTCATCAGTACAAACCTACACTTTCAGATTGGTATTCCTTTGGACTTGTGACTTCTTGACTACGAAAACTTGACACTACAACTTCTTCAGAGAATTTTCAGGGTACCCGACGTTGGTCAGTTAGGATTTCCTTCAGTCAGGACTTATAAATAACCTTCCTGACTGTGACTTGGACTTCGAAGTTATGAAACCGGTGGACTACCCTTCTTGACTGAGTAACCTTTCCTGGGACTACGACCCGTTCTGACTTCCGTCCTCCTCTTCCCCTACTGTCTCCAACTCTACCAACCTACCGTAGTGGCTGACCTACCTGTACTCGAACTAGTTCGAGGTCTTCAACCACTACCTGTCTCTTCGGACCACACGACGTCGGGTACCTCAACGTTTCTCAGTCTGTGCTGACTCACTGTCTTGGTTTGATTTAGTTTCTTTTAAGCTAAATTAACTTCTTGTTACTCTACATGTCGAATTTGTAAAATGAACGTCGCATGAAGTCAACTTAGAATTATATGCATATATTAAATGGTAGCAAGAAAGAACTCCACGTTTATTTTTGACTGACGGTTTTTAAACCCAGAAACAAGAAATTGTTGAAATATCGACAGAGATCTTTCACCGATACGTCAGTCATAGATGTAAAAGGTTTAGAGAAAGTTTATACAGTATAAATCAATATGTCTGTTCACTTCCTCTTCTATTTTTCACTTTATTTAACTTACGACGTTTAATTCCTTCTGTAACTTAAGTCAAGTCAAGTCAAGTCAACGAGTCAACACAGACTGAGAAACACTGGGGTACTTAGCGTCGTGCGGTCCGGAAGGACAGGTAGTGGTTGAGGGCCTCAAGTGAGTCTGAGTGGAGGTAACTCAGTCACTACGGTAGGTCGGTAGAGTAGGAACCAGCAGGGGAAGAGGAAGACGTGGGTTAGGGAGGGTCGTAGTTTTAAAAGAGGTTACTCAGTTGAGAAGCGTGCTCCACCGGTTTCATGACCTCAAAGTCGAAATCGTAGTAAAGAAGGTTTCTTTAGGGTCCTGACTAGAGGAAATCTTACCTGACCAACTTAGAGGAACGTCAGGTTCCCTGAGAGTTCTCAGAAGAGGTTGTGGTACCAAGTTTTCGTAGTTAAGAAACCGTGAGTCGGAAGAAGTGTCAGGTTGAGAGTGTAGGTATGTACTGGTGACCTTTTTGGTATCGGAACTTATCTGTCTGGAAACAACGGTTTCATTACAGAGACGAAAAGTTATACGACAGATCTAACCAGTATTGAAAAGAGGGTTCCTCATTCGCAGAAAATTAAAGTACCGACGTCAGTGGTAGACGTCACTAAAACCTCCGGGGGTTTTATTTCACACTGTGACAAAGGTGACAAAGGGGTAGGTAAAGTGTACTTCACTACACTGGTCTACGGTACAAGAAGTAAAAGACTTACAACTCGAAATTCTGTTGTAAAAGTGAGAGGAGAAAGTGAAAGTAGTTCTCCGAAAAGTCAAGGAGAAGTGTAAGACGGTATTCCCACCACAATAGACGTATAGACTCCACTGACTATAAAGAGGACCGTTAGAACTAAGGTCGAACACAAAGAAGGTCAGGTCGCAAAGAGTACTACATGAGACGTATCTTAAATTTATTCGTCCCACCGTTATATGTCGGAACTACATGAGGAAAAGGATGAACCTTGGTCAGACAACAAGGTACAGGTCAAGATTGTCAACGAAGGACTGGACGTATGTCTAAAGAGTTCTCCGTCCAATCCACCAGACCATAAGGGTAGAGAAAGTCTTAAAAGGTGTCAAATAACCCTAGGTGTGTCAGTTTCCGAAAGCGTATCAGTTATTCGTCTTTATCTACAAAAAAACCTTGAGAGAACGAATAAGGTACTAGGACACCTACAACCGTTAACCTAGAGACCAAGGAGACGGAAAAGATTTTGGTCGAACTTGTGGTCCTTCAAGTGCCAAGTGTATAACGACTTCGGACCGAACCTCTTAAAACTCGTAATAAAATGATCGCACACTCTACGCACGTTCACACGTCATCAAACTCGTAAGAAAACGTAACGGAAAGAAACCCTAACCTTACTTTTGACTGGAAAGGTCAGGACACCGGTGACGACGCAAAAGGTTCACACGACCGTATAACTCACGTCGTGAAAGTGTCGTAGTAGAAAGTCCTAAACTTTATCGAGGTGACCTTACAGTAGTGGAGGTGATCGAAACAAGCATCACTACGAAAGATACCGGATTCTGTAACTTAATTATCGTAAGCTTAAATATCAACGTTTACTAGTATATGCGAAAACGGACCGTCTAAGACTAANCATCAAACTCGTAAGAAAACGTAACGGAAAGAAACCCTAACCTTACTTTTGACTGGAAAGGTCAGGACACCGGTGACGACTCAAAAGGTTCACACGACCGTATAACTCACGTCGTGAAAGTGTCGTAGTAGAAAGTCCTAAACTTTATCGAGGTGACCTTACAGTAGTGGAGGTGATCGAAACAAGCATCACTACGAAAGATACCGGATTCTGTAACTTAATTATCGTAAGCTTAAATATCAACGTTTACTAGTATATGCGAAAACGGACCGTCTAAGACTAAGCAACATATATGAAAAATTTCTTTATTCTTATTTCCTCCCCTTTCCTTTCTTTTTTTTTCTCTCTTTCTCTTTATTCTTTCTCTTAATTTTAAAGGAAACCTTTACCCTTTGAATCCTTTTAGTGTAGTAGGACAATGATTTTGAATCTTATTAGACTTACATAACGAAGTCCATCTTTGGATTGGTTAAACTCATTGAATCGGTCCAACTCGTTCATCAAAACGGAACTGAGAACGTCGACACCGAAACTTTGTCGTTCGTTCCTAACCCCTTCTTTTACTGAACCGTATCTGACTTTGACCCTAGATTATAGTAAAAGAACGATGAGACGGGGGTTTGTTATTGTGCCAAAGAAATAAACAAGAAGAGAGTTAAAAGTTCCATTAGGTATGTGACAACCCGTCGTCCCAATTCACGTTAGATGGTGAAACAAGGACCCCATCCCTTCCGTTCTTGAACCTCTCGTCATCGTGAAGTCACTTCTGGTCATTATGTCGACTAAGATCTTTCAGACACCCAAGTCTCTAGACGTTTGAGATATTCGTCTTACTCGGTGTTTAATGGAAAAAAAATTTATTTTTTTAAAAAAACTAAACTGTTTCATCCTTGGTTAGAGTTATTTATATTACATTCTTATCTTTTTCTCTTACTGATTTAGGTTTAAAAATAAAGGAAGACTTCAAGTAACGACAAAACAAGTGGAGAGGGAAAGAGATAACGAGAGAATCATCTCACGATTTAAATATATAATTTTTTATTCACTAGGTATATTTAATAGTAAGTTTAAGAATTTCCTTTCTACATTAATTTAGTTGTCTTATATTAAAGACACCCAAGTTCTGGAGTCAACTGTCCGACCCTTAAGTGTCTCAACGTCCAGTCTTATTGTTCCTTTTTTAATGGGCATTCACAGGACCATCGTAATTAATCCTCGGTTAAAATGTCGACAGTATATCTTTTTATGTTGCTGGTTATTGTTGTTGTTTCTGTTGGACTGTAATATAAAAGGAAAATCCCGTTCACATCTTTCCTCATCAGATATGAATGCTTAACGGTATATCATTTGGGAAGACTTTTTTCGATGTAAATCCTATTATTTGGACCTTCATATTTTTTGAACCATATTGAGATATCCTAATATCTTTGTGATCGAAAAGTAGTAGTTGAAGATAGACCAGTGAACGAAATACAGTGGTCATTTTAGATCGAAGTCACAAAGAATCAAGACCGATTGTAAAGTCTAAAGGAGGGGAATGAAATACTAATTATTGTCAATCGTTTGCACTAGATTTATATAAGACATATATATATATATATATACATATATATATTTTCTTAAATTTATCGGAACACATATTTGGGTAATAATATAAAAGATTTCGTTAATGCAATTAATAGTCTACAACGACATCTAGAATAATTGTGGTGTCCAAAAAACAAAAAGAAAAAAGAAAAAAAAAATCAAAATTTAAAATGAAATAAAATGAAATGTTATGACATAACCAAAACGGTATGTAGTTGTACTTAGGCGGTGTCCAGATGTACTCAAGGGTTAGGACTTGAGCGGGAGAGTGTAGGGAGGAGTCTGGTAGAGAGACCCAGTAGGGTCACGTGGTCGGGGTTCGTAGGACATAGGACGTAGCTTGGATCTGACCTCTAAGTAAAGAATATACCATAATATGTACAAAGTTACGGTAAGAGGGTTTAGTAGGGTGGGAGAGGGAGAGGGTGTCTCAGGTTTTTTGACAAGATATGTAGACACAGAGCAAACGACAGAGCGTATTTCCTGATAGTAATGGTAGAAAGATTTAAGGTATATATACGTATCATATGACATAACCACAAAAAGAAAGACCGAATGAAGTGAGACATATTATCCGAGGTCAAAGTAGGTGGAGTAATTTTGACTAAGTTTACATAAGAAAAATTACCGACTCATTATGAGGTAACACATATACATGGTGTCGAAAGAATAGTTAAGTAGACGACTACCTGTAGATCCAACGAAGGTACAGGATCGATAATATTTGTCACAACACTACTTGTAACCCCATGTATACAGAGAAAGTTAAGACCAAAGGAACCATACATACGGGTCATCACCCTAACGACCCAGTATTCCGTCAAGATAAAGGTCAAAAATTTCCTTAGAGGCGTGACAAGAGGTATCACCGACATGATCAAACGTAAGGGTGGTTGTCACATTCTCCCAAAGGAAAAGATGTGTGGGAGAGGTCGTAAATAACGAACATCTGAAAACCTAGCGTCGGTAAGACTGACCGTACTTTACCATGGAGTAACACCAGAACTAAACGTAAAGAGACTATTACTCACTACAACTCACAGAAAAGTACACAAACAATCGGTAGGCATACAGAAGAAACCTCTTTACAGACAGATCAAGAAACCGGGTAAAAAACTAACCCAGTAAATAAAAAGACCTTAACTCGACATCCTCAACGAACATATAAAAACTCTAATCTACAAACAGTCAACGAAGTAAACGATTATAAAAGAGGGTAAGGTTTCCGACAGAAAAGTGGCACGAATATCAAAGGAAACAACACGTCTTCGAAAATTAAAATTAATCTAGGGTAAACAAATAAAAACGAAAATAAAGGTCATAAGACCCTCTACCTAGTATCTCCTAGGACGACACTACATACAACCTCTCACAAAACGGATACAAGAGGAGATCCTCAAAATATCAAAGACCAGCATGTAAATCTAGCAATTAGGTAAAACTCAAATAAAAACACATACCAGAATCTTTCACAAGATCAAAGTAGGAAAATGTTCACCAACTGGTCAATAGTGTCGTGGTTAACAATTTCTCTAACAGAAAAGAGGTAACATATAAGAACGGAGGAAACAACTTCTATTCCACAGGTATCCACACACCTAAATAGAGACCCGAAAAATAAATCAAGGTAACTAGATATAAAGACAGAAACACGGTCATGGTATAACAGAACTACTGACACCGGAACATTATCTCGGACTTCAGTCCGTCCAACTAAGGAGGTCAAGGTAAGAAGAAAGAGTTCTAACGAAACCGATAAGTTCCTAAAAAAACATAAAGGTATGTTTAACACTTTAATAAACAAGATCGAGACACTTTTTATGGCGTCTATCAAACTATTCGTAACGTAGCTTAGACATCCAACGAAACACATCATATGAGTAAAATTCATATAACTAAGAAGACTAGGTACTTGTACCATATAAAGAGGTAGATAATCACAGGAGAAACTAAAGAAAGTGGTCACAAAATATCAAAAGATATATATCCAAAATCAAAGAAATCCATCTATATAAGGATTTATAAAATAAGAAAAACAACGTTACCACTTACCTTAACAAAGGAATTATAGAAAAAGATGAAAGAGTAATAATCACATATTCTTACGTTCCCTAAAGACACACAACTAAAATATAGGACGTTTAAATGATATAAGTAACTAATCGAGGTCATTAAAAGACCACCTTAGAAATCCCAAAAGATACATCTCCTAGTACATTAGACGTTTGTTACTCTCAAAATGAAGAAAAGGTTAAACCTAAGGTAAATAAAGAAAAAGACGAGACTAACGACACCGGTTTTGAAGGTCTTGATACAACTTATCATCGCCACTTTCACCTGTGAGAACAGAACAAGGACTGAAATCCCTTTTACGAAAGTTAAAAAGTGGTAACTCCTATTACAAACGACACCCAAACAGTATATATCGAAAATAATACAACTCCATACAAGGAAGACAAGGACGAAAGACCTCTCAAAAATAATATTTACCTATAACTTAAAACAGTTTCCGGCAGAGATGTAAATAACTCTATTAGTATACCGAAAATAAAAAGTTAAACAATTACACCACTTAATGTAACTAACTAAAAGTCTATAACTTCTTAGGAACGTAGGGACCCTATTTCGGGTGAACCAGTACCACATACTAGAAAAAGTACACAACAAGCTAAGACTAACGATCTTAAAACAATTCCTATAAATGTAGATACAAGTAGTCACTATAACCGGACATCAAAAGAAAAAAACATCATAGAAACAGTCCAAAACCATAGTCCCACTACCACCGGAGTATCTTACTCAAACCTTCAAATGGAAGGAGACGTTAAAAGACCTTCGAAAACTCATCTTATCCACAATCGAGTAGAAATTTCAAAACCATCTTAAGTCGACACTTCGACAGACCTGGACCCGAAAACAAACGACCTTCTAAAGACTAATGTCAAAGTTAAAGGCACGAACACTACCCAGACAATTCTAAAAGATAAAGAAGGACCAAGTCAAAACCTTTCAACATGAAAAGATTCTTAAAAAGGTAAAGAAGGTTCAACAGGTAAAATAACCGTATATTAACGACTATCATCAGAGATACTAGGAAACATAAAGACACAACAGACAACACTAGAGAGATAAAAGTAAAGATTAACGTAACTAAAATAAAAAGAGGGAAACAAAGAACTACTCAGACAGATTACCAAACAGTTAAAATAAATAGGAAAATTTCTTCGTCGAAAACCGAAACAACTAAAAACGGTACCAGAGAAAACAAAGAAAACGTAAATAAAGACGGGATTAAAAATTCTAAAGAAAGGAAGATGATTGGGACCTCAAGAGGTAAAGAAGGAAAAGATCAACGAAATCCACAACGACGACGACGACGATTCAGTGAAGTCAACACAGGCTGAGACACGCTAGGGTCTCTACTGTCGGGTAGTCCGAGGGGGCAGGGACCCTAAGAGGTCCGTTCTTGTGACTTCACTCAACGGTAAAGGAAGAGGTTACGTACTTTCACTTTTCACTTTCACTTCAGCGAGTCAGCACAGGCTGAGTCGTTGGGGTACCTGACGTCGGATGATCCGAGGAGGCAGGTACCCTAAAAGATCCGTTCTCATGACCTCAAGTCACGGTCTCAATCCAATAAATAAACTGACAAAAGAACAAAGAACTCCATACGGATATAACGATACTTGAAAGGGGAATCGTGACAAAATGTCACAGGGTGTCAAAACCCAACAACACAAAGGTAAAAGTAAACAAAGGTACGTATAAAACTACTTAAAAAACTAAAGAAGACACTAAACAACCAATAAGTCTTCACACACCAAGTCGGAGGTATACAACCTTAAAAATTATCAAAAAAGGATATTAACTCTAGATTAGAATGACGTAATACCAGTCAAAGAGACAGGACCTCTTGCAAGAGACCCGTAATACCAGTCTTTTCTACGAACCTTGTCTACGGAGGTAATAGGATGATAAACAACGGAGGTCTCACAAAGATTAGAGTAAATAACGTAATAAGTAATATATAACTGATAAAAAATAAAGAAGATCCAGGAACAATTTGGAAAGAACGTAGAAGAGTTAGGAACAGAGGTCCGATAAATAACATAAAGGTAAAACTAAAGTTCTAAAACCTAGTAACAGTGATAATAATAAACCTTAAGAAAAAGTCCATCTAAGGGATAGAGAAGGAGAAAACAAACCAAATCACCTGTAAATAGGATAAGGAAATGGACGACACATAAGGAGACAGAGAAGTAGACAAATATAACGACGCAAACCCCACCGGAAAGACATAAGATCGTCAAACACCTCAAGAGAAATAACACCTCAAAGGAACGACACCCACCCCAACATAGTCACGGAACAGTTCCAAAGAACCAATCCCTTCGAACACAGCCTAAAGACCACTCACCTCGACCTAAAGAAGAGAGACCCCACGTTACTTCACAGGTCATTACTCAATACTCTACAGATACCAAAACCTCATTGAAACTCGACGGACATATAACTTCGAGTCCCCACACAAGGACACAACGACCTCTTAAACGCACCAAACAGAACGAGACCTTGAACAACCGGGAACACACCACGAACAAAAGTCACATCCATACCTCCGCAAACTACTCGAGGATAGGTAATTACAAGGGACCTCAGTCCTCAAGAGACTACAAGAGTCCTAAACCTGAATTCGGAGGACGAAGACCAAAAGTCAAAATAAAAATGTCATCAGAGTTCTGAAGAGGAAGATATGGTGTGGTAACTATTTTGTAGATCCAATTTCTACTTTTCAAAGAGGTGTCACTCCCTTTGGGTCTCTCCAAGTGTCTCAATGTACCTCTTCTCTTCTCCCTCCCTCAATCTCTACTGGGCTTACTCTACTCCACCTTAGATTTCTCCTCTCTCGTTCGATCGGTCATTAGTGAAGGAATACACACGAGGTGTCAGACCTGGTGAGTCTCTACAAGTGCCTCAATATGTCTCTTCACCTCTTCCTCCTTCCTCTGTCTCCACCGGTCCTCCTATTTTCTCCCCTTACTTTTCCTCTCTTTGTCTAGGTCGGTCATTAGTCAAGGGATTCACAAGAGGTGACAGACCTTCTGTGTCTCTAAGTGTCTCAATCCATCTCTTTTCTTCCCCCTCCCTCCTCTGTCTCCGCTGGACCACCTCTTTTTCCTCTCAGGTTTCCTCCTCTCTCGTCAGTTCGGTCATTAGAGTGAGAGTTCATTTTTACCCATGACTTCTAACTCAAAAACTTCCATGTTTTAACTATTGTTTATGGTTTTTCGTTTCTAATTTTTAGATCTCATGTCCAACCTAAAAGTTTTTATGTTATAATTTCTTTTCTTCTTCTTCTTTTTGTTTCAGTGTTCTTAATAATTTTTATTTATATATTTCAAACGAAATTTTTATCCCAGAAAAAAAAACTTTTCATTATCATCCAATATTTTTAATTTTAATTTCCTCTTTAGCTCCTGAATTTTTAATTTTTTACAATTTTTTTTCTTTTTCTTTTCTTCTTTTTTGTTAGTTTTTTCTTACTAGCATTTTTATCATTTCTATATAGATCCTCAAAGAGGCCATAACAACACCCGTCACACCCCAGTCAAGTAAACGCCTATCAAGGAACCAGGTCGAATATAAAGAGTTCTAGATATCCTGGGAAGGATACATCAACCATGATTACTGTCCCAAGATTAAATAACTTGGACAGTGAAGATTCCGCCAAGGGAGACAAAATCGAAGAAGACAAACGACCAGAGAAGTCACAGACTAAAGGGGGGACTATGTTCCCCCCGTCACCACCTGTCCAAAAAAATCCGAGTGAACAAGTCAGCGCGACACCCCTGTCTCCCTACGACGTTTGTTTATTGGGACCACACACGAGCGTCACAGAATCGGTACGACCCGGACGGGGATGAGTGTTACGTGTGTCGAGTCCGAGATCCAACGAGACGGTCCTTGACAGGTTCCAACCGGGACCCGAAGTACGTGGAGGGTCCAGATTCGGCGAGTTCAAGTCCGTGAGTCCATCAGGAGTCTCCGTGTCTGAACCAACCCGGACACAAAACACGGGAAAGGTCCAGGCTCATCGAGTCCACAAACCACTCGCACCAGTGACTCTGAATAGCGGAGAGGGCAGGGACGATGAGTCAAAAGACCCACATGTCGACCGCGTGGAAGAGTCCGTCTACTACTGACAGGTCTTGGGGTTCTTCAGAACCAATTGTTTCCTCGGACGAAAGTCAAACTATCTATTACAGAGAGACCCCGAAGCTAACGGGGGAAGACCGGGAAGGCCGAGACCGACGGACAGTGGCCTCCCCTTACCAGCCGTCGGCCGATTAAGACAAGGCAGGAAACAAGACACGCACCAGGACCGCCACAGAATACAATCTCGAAAAGTGCACCATCCATAGGGTGTCAGACCAAACGATCGGGTACAATCAAGCGAGACCAATGGAAGTCCCGTAGGTCCGGGCTAGGAACTTTGGGTCAAGTCGGACACGGAGGGACGGGTCGGGGACGAACGATCACCACCTACGTCCGTAGACGCGACGAAGAGGCGACCCCCTCAATGGCAACCCGAACATTAGACACCCAAAATTAAAAAATAAATAAAAAGGAGGGACAATACAACGGGAGACACGAAGGTTCCGAACGATGTCTGAGCCGTCACTCTCACAAAGGACCACAAACCTTTGAAGAGAGAAAAATTCTGAGGGAAGGACCCTACCTCGAGGGAGGGATGGAGAAAACAGAATAAAAAACAGAAAATATAAAAAAGGATGGAGAAAAGTTTCTGTTACTCGACGAAAAGACCCACGGACTACAGGAGACGGTCGTAAGTCTTCAACAAAACACCTTAAAAGAATCGCAACTTTACAAGAAAACTACTTAAACATCCCCTCTTTCACCAGAGGGATAGGATGAGGAGGTGGTAGAATCCTGGGATAAAGTTGTGGTGTCCAAAAAGTATAAGGACAAAAGAATGAACGTTAGTCATTCACTTCATTTAATCGTAAAAGGTCATAGAATCTATAATAAAAAAATTTATGTTCATTATATATGTATACGTATTAAAGGGAAAAGAAAGAAAAAATCGTAAACGTAAGTTGAAATGAACTTACAGTGTCAACTTTATATCTTATTAAAAAAGTCCTAACTGTATTAAATAAAGATTAACATTGCAATGTAATAAATCTCTGAGTAACTTAAGTCGTTTTTCCTTTTCTGACTGTTAAAATTTGGTTTCCATAAAATTTTATAAAATTGAGTAGGTACTTGTATAAAGAGTAGTGAATAAGATGTTTGACGATTTGCGATAGAAAGAATGAGAATATAAAACTGTCAAAGACATATGGGGGTTACTTTGAGTTGTTCCAACTCTAACTTTTTTAGACAATAGTATAATCGGTTGTTAAAAAGGTTCGTCCTTTTCTCTGTATTAACACGAAATTTACAGTTGATCATTATTTTGTTCGAACAATACGTATATATTCTAAGTTTTCTACCTCTTTCGTAAGGTATTATCGAGTTTGTCTTATTTATTTACTGTTCGTCTCTTATTTAATTAGTTAATCGATGTAATTTCTATAATATTTGGGTAGATACACGAAATATTCTAAAATATTTAGACTAATATGGTAATTAAAATACATAATATTTAATAACGTGAACACTACCGTAGGTATGTATATCTATTGAGATTAAATTTCATCTTCTCTTCGTCATCTTCATAATCCCCTTTCTTTTGTTAAAAACTTTGTCGTTAAATGAAAGATCTACTTTCTATATTTAACGTTGACATATAAACTGTACTGACATATAGTTTTAGAAAGGAGTTTACACCTGACTTCGGACTCGACAATTAACGTCCAGACTAATAACACATTTGCTTTGGTTTATTTTTAGTATCGTGATATGAACATTCGAAAAAGAGATTATTCGTACCTACAACTTTATAACCATTTCTAAAGTCGAAAATCCATTCTTTGACTACGAAGTTTATATCAAGTTCAAAATAAAAACACACACTTAAAAAATCGAAATTATATATAGTGTCCCGTAACATGTATGAATTCATTTAAGTGTTTGTGGTTGGAGATGATCAGTCATATAATGATATTAAGTATTTTATTAAAAAAGGATTAAAATGAACAAAAACCGTGTATTGTATGAGTTTTCTTTTCATACTGTCTCCTATAATCGAGGTTTACTTTGAAGTAATAGTTAAAGTGAAAGTCACAATACCACTTTACTAAAGACCTGGTATATGAAATTCTCAATGTGTTTCGACACTAGGTACACTAGTAAAACCAATCAAAAGACACTACCGCCAAAAGTAAGACAGACGGGAGACTACATACTCCCCTTCTCCGAAGACGTTCGAAGGACCACCCTCCTTAACCGATACCCCTTTTGACCCAGAACGAGACCACCCGTTCCGGTACGAGTTATTTAGAAATTAGGTTAAAAGACGACTACCCACCCCAACACAAAAGAGGGACATTAAACCGGACTCCTACTTGATACCATTACCATTACTGTTGGAGGAGGTTTTCCTAAATATGGTCGGTCTATACGGAGGGTCCTAACGACGACAGTCATAGGGACTGGGACGTCGTCCCGGAGACAACTGGGTCTGGAGACGACCTCTGAGGGTTTGTGAGTTTCCGTCTTGACCGAGTCAAAGAACACTACCGGTCAAAAGGAAAGGGACCCGAGACCACGTGTGTTCCAAGACAAACACGTGAGGTTCGCAGAGACCGTCCATACTCCGAATTAAAATTTGGGTTGACGCTGGGAGTACGGTCAAAAAGACACAGAAGAAGAAACGAGAATGTACACCCCATAGAAAAAAACCACCCAAGGTTGTAAGAGGACAGTTATCGACAAGTCGTCGGTCAACACTACAACCACAATAACGTCTTCTACTCGTATGTAGGAAGATGTGACGGCAGAAACTCGGTCGAAACACATTGAATTACTTTGACACTCACTACGGATCATCCCGGTGAGTTCTACCTGTCCAGTATCGTCTCTCAAGACTGTCTTACGTCAGGTAACCTCTTCCCTTACAGTTTGGTGAAGTCGTAAGAACGGAACTCTTAAGGTACTTGTCATACTTTTCCGGTTTTCTATAGTGTGACTTACTACTTTGGTCGGGGGTGGGGTCCACCCATTCACAGGTTATACGATGACCTCTTTTCACCTCTTCATCGATGTCTTCCTTACTTCACCGACTCCATTTCACCTTTGCTACGGGTCAACACCAACACAGACTACTACTTTCACTTCAGGTTACGAAATTTCTTGTTATAACGTATCCACGGACCTTCCACACCAACTATTTAGTTCGGTTTAACTTTCACCAGTCTGTCCTCTCCCGTTCTAACTTGTAACTGTAAAATCGTAAGTCAATTGATTTTACCTACCCTTACCCACTTAAATAAAATCTACTGATAATGTAGATGTTGATACCCGTTCTTAGGGAATCTTCTTCACCTCATCGGAGTATCAGTTGTTGCTCTCAGGTTTTACGTCATGAACCCACTTTAGAGTTTTTACCTTCTTAGTAGAGTCAAGTAAAGATTCCGTCTGATAAGTCATAGTGTCATTAGGTTCTAGATTCGGGATCGGTAATTACAGTTTCTTCGGCTTCAACTGACCAAGATATTTCTGGATATTCTAGAAGATATTCATTGTTGTTTCTACGGGAAAAGTAGGATCCCCTGACCTTACGTTTTCATTCTTCAGTTCTCTATGGACCTCATTGTCCGTTCGAATCGGATCTTCATGTTTTACTTCGTTCTGTTTCAGATCGTCTCAAAACAGTTCTCTGACGTGACCAGTACCTTTTGTCAGAGAAGGTTATTGCGTTTTCAACTGAGATGTGTACCTGTAATGGTCTACCAATTCTATTTTTAGTCTAACTAAAATAAGAAACGTCGACTTCTACCACTTTTACTTGTGTCGTTTTTGTTCTACTTGTCGAGTGACACTTAAGCTAGTACTTGGGGAATAACGTTTTAAGTCTGTTTAACTTCATCGTTTTTGGTGATCCGGTAAGTCCATACTGGATTTAACTTAGGTAATACTAATATGTCACCTTTGCAGTTTATCTCAGTTTCCTAATCTCGACTATCTCACGGTCTTTTGATACCTACCACCACGTATTGTAACATGTCCTATCGTACTGGTTTTGTCAGAAATTATTTTTCTTTACGTTTTTCCGTTTAACCAACAGACTCTTCCGGAATTTAAAAACTCTGTTCTTTTATTAACTTTCTATTTCATCTTTTCCTATCTATATGGGTGGACTTACGTCTAAAGGTTTCTTTTCGTTTCTCTCTATTCTTTCGGAAGTATTTACTATATATGAGTCTTTATCTCCTTTCGTTATCTTACACTTTCTATTCGCTAATGAAGTCCTTTTAATCTCTGTGGTTTCCTTGTAAAGTACACTTTACCCGTATTATTTCCTGTATTTACCATGCCTCGATTGTTTTCGTCTTAAATAATTTTTCTCTACCTTTCTTATGTGTCTTTTTGATATGTTTTTTACAGAGTTACTGAGTCTATTGCTACTACAACCGTAGTAAGTGGATCTTTATTGCAGGACATCATACTTCAGTTCACCTGGAATCCTTCATAATGGAGTTTGTTTCGATCACCTCCACTACATTAAGGTCGACGTTACAAAGTTTACGATTTTCTACTACGGCAAATTCATGACATCAGTTATACAATCGTTTAAACCTTTTGAGTCGTCACCGGTGTTGTGACCTTTTCCAGACAAAAATAGGGTCAGGGTTTCTTCCCCTTACGGTTTCTTACGAGTTTGATAACGTGTCAACGTGAGTAAAGTGTACGATCGTTCCATTACGAGTTTAAGAAAGTTCGATCCGAAGTTGTCATGTACTTTACTCTTAAAGGTCTACATGTTCGACCTAAATCTTTTCCGTCTCCTTGGTCTCTGGTTTAACGGTTGTAGTCAACCTAGTATCTTTTTCGTTCCCCTAAGGTCTTTTTGTAGATGAAGAGAAGTAACTGAAGAGATTTGGGAAACTGACACACCTACTTTTGTTTGACACCTTTTAAGAATGTCTCTTCTCTTATGGTTTGGTGGAATGGACGGAGGACTCTTTAGACATACGTCCAGTTCTACGTTGTCAATCTTGGTCTGTAATTTGTTACCTGACCAAAGTTTAACTCTTTCTTCATGTAGTTTTGACATATAACAATGAAACAAATAAATTGAAGATACGTCTCATGTAGTACATTAAGGCCCGAACTATTTTCAGTTCGACCTTGGTTCTAACGGTCCTCTTCATAGTTATCGGAGTCTATACATCTACTGTGGAGGTAATACCGTCTTTCGTTTTTCCTTGACTTCTCGGACAACTACTTCCACTTTCTCCTCTCATTTTTTCGATCGAATTTTCAGTTGTAAGTTTTTTACTTCTAGTACCGTAGACCAGGGTAGTGAAATACCATTTACCTACCCCTTTTTCTCTTGTCACTGTCCGAAATAAAAGAAGCCGAGGTTTTAGTGACTCCTATACTGACGTCGGTACTTTAATTTTTTACTAACGAGGAACCTTCTTTTCGATACTGAAAAACACTGGGACGTTTGGTGTCGGACGGTCTGAGGAAGACAGGTACTCTAAGAAATCCGTTATTATGACCTCACCCAACGGTCCAAGAGGTCCTCTAGAAAGGTTGACTCCCTAACTTGGGACCAGAGGACGTAACACAGGTGTAAGAAATGACAGACTCGGTGGTCCCTTCGGGTACTGTTTGGGTCTACTACAAAGTTTTTTGTCTCTGTAGTGAAACGTCTGGTTCCAGGTATATCAGTTTCGATACAAAAAAAGATCACCAATACATGTCTACACACACATGTCTATACTTGGTATTTCTTACGACTTGTGGTTTCTTGACTACGAAAGTTTACACCACGACTTTTTCTGAGAACTCTCACGGAACCTGTCGTTCCTCTAGTTTGGTCAGTTAGGAGTTCATATAGTTGGGACTTATAAGTAACCTTCTTGACTACAACTTCAACTTCAAGGTCATAAAACCGGTAGATTACCCTTCTCGGTTTAGTAACCTTTTCTAGGACTACGACCATTTCTAACTTCCGTCCTTTTCTTCCACTACTGTCTCCTACTCTCCGAACCTGTCGTAACGACTAAGCCACCTGTACTCAAACTCGTTTGAGACCCTCTATCACTTCTTGGTCCTTCGGATCACACAACGTCAAGTACTCCAGTGTTTCTCTGTCTGTGTTGATTCACTGACTTATTGTTATAAAATTCCCCCTTCACAAAATCATTCTTTACGGTGATAAGGAAATCTTAGAGGTCCTTATAGATGATTTAATGTTATAATATACATCAAAGATTCTTACTTTATTTTTTTCAAATATAACGATTATTAATAAGGTTCTTTTTCATTTTTATCCCACTATAAAAATTTACATTTTCTCATTCTTTTATTGAAAATAAATATACCCAGAGTCTTCGTCGTTTATATGACAGTCCCCTGTAAGTTGAAATTCCATAGGGTATACAACAAAAGAAGGAAACACACGTTAAAGAGTTCCTGAGAAACAAGAATAGTCAAGGACCTTTTGTCCTTACTCGTCTCGACGTGCGTCAAGAGTCCTGACTCTAGTACCCTTTCTCGTGGACGAACCTAAGGGAAGTCACTGGAAAGTCCTGAGAGGTAAAACAACGTGGACCACCTTAAAGTAAGAAAAATTACCGACTCATTAGTAAAATAACTCCTCTATATATGTAGTCAAGTCAAGTCAAGTCAACGAGTCAGTACAAGCTGAGAAACACTGGGGTCCTTAGCGTCGTGTGTTCCGGAGGGACAGGTAGTGGTAGAGGACCTTAAGTGAGTTTGAGTGCACGTAGTTCAGTCACTACGGTAGGTCGGTAGAATAGGAGACAGCAGGGGAAAAGGAGGACGGGGGTTAGGGAGGGTCGTAGTTTCAGAAAAGGTTACTCAGTTGAGAAGCGTATTCGACCGGTTTCATGACCTCAAAGTCGAAATCGTAGTAAGGAAGGTTTCTTGTGGGTCCCGACTAGAGGAAGTCTTACCTGACCAACCTAGAGGAACGTCAGGTTCCCTGAGAGTTCTCTGAAGAGGTTGTGGTGTCAAGTTTTCCCAGTTAAGAAGCCGTAAGTCGAAAGAAGTGTCAGGTTGAGAGTGTAGGTATGTACTGCTGACCTTTTTAGTATCGGAACTGATCTACCTGTAAACAACCGTTTCATTACAGAGACGAAAACTTATACGATAGATTCAACCAGTATTGAAAAGAAGGTTCCTCATTCACAGAAAATTAAAGTACCGACGTCAGTGGTAAACGTCACTAAAACCTCCGGGGGGGGTGGTTTTTTTTTTTTTTCAGACTGTCAAAGGTGACAAAGGGATAGATAAAGGGTACTTCACTACCCTGGTCTACGGTACTAGAATCAAAAGACTTACAACTCGAAATTCGGTTGAAAAAATGAGAGGAGAAAGTGAAAGTAGTTCTCCGAAAAATCAAGGAGAAGTGAAAGACGGTATTCCCACCACAGTAGACATATAGACTCCACTGACTATAAAGAGGGCCGTTAGAACTAAGGTCGAACACGAAGAAGGTCGGGTCGTAAAGAGTACTACATGAGACGTACCTTTAATTTATTCGTCCCACTGTTATATGTCGGAACTACATGAGGAAAAGGATAAACCTTGGTCAGACAACAAGGTACAAGTCAAGATTGACAACGAAGGACTGGACGTATGTCTAAAGAGTTCTCCGGCCACTCCACCAGACCATAAGGGTAGAGAAAATCTTAAAAGGTGTCAAATAACATTAGGTGTATCAGTTTCCGAAACCGTATCAGTTATTTCGTCTTTATCTATATATTCGTACGTAAAGACGTTTATTTCATGAGAACAAAGTGAGCTCTGAACCCAGGGGACGTAGTTGAGGTCAGGTGTCCGGGGCAAAGGTTTCTGGTACTGTCATATGTCAATGACTCTATTCGTAATTAAATATCAACTTTTAAATTTTTTTTAGATCAAAGTTCCTGATTTCTATAGTCTCATCTGTCACATCTAAACTTGTCGAACGATATTAAAATGTTTTAATAAAATAAAAATAAAATAACTACGGATTGAACTGGTTTATGATTTACTTTTATAGTTTAATACGTACTAAAATCGTAACGACCAAGTCTCCTTGTTTATTTTGGTATTGTAGTTATTCAAATCGGGTTGTTCTTCTTGTCCGATTATAAATCAGTTATCACCTTTTGTAACATTATAAGTTGATATATTATGATTAGAACCTCTTTTTTTATCAAGTCTATACTTTAATCGAAAGGACTTACAGTTCTTTTTTAAATACCTACTTCTGTAATACGAACAAGGTGTACATTATAAATATTATATACAATTATTACCTCCCAAAAAAAAAAGGTGCAAATACCGTTGACGAATCCTTTGTAAATTACTTTTTCTTTTCGTAACTTATATTTCCTTTAATTAAAAAGATAAATAAAAAAGTAAGTTATTTATGAATAATTTCCGGTCCTTGATAACCCTCATTTTATACTTATACTAGACCCTAGACAGGAATTATTATGGTGTAGAAAGTACATAGTTTGTGAATGAATTATGACTAATTAACGTAAAAGAAGAAGTAAGTTCAGAATCGAGTCAAGGTCCTCAGTGAAGAAAAGCCTACGACGGAGACTGAAGAGACCCTACCCAAATACCAGGATGTCTCACTAGTTTCTCGTCATGTAGGATCTTATTATATTGACAAAACATTGAAAATAATCGAGATGTTGAACTAAGTCATTTGTTAACTCTATATGGTAATCAAAAGTCTAATTATAGGGTAGTAGAACCGTATGAAAGTCACGAAGAGTTTAAATTATCTGTATATTTAATAGGACCTTGATATATTTTACGTCTAAAACCCCTTAAAGGACCGTCAGGTCATCAGTCCTGAAACACTAAAGTGACAGTCCCCGGAACCCAGCTAGGGTCCAACCTCTTGATTCTAGGGTGTTCGGAGAATCGTATCAGTTTATTTTTTTTTTACGTCCAGGAATAAATCTTAAATACAACATACTTGACTTTAAGGGGTAAAGATAAAACTATAACTACGACGACTAGACACCCGGTGTTTACATTGTAGTTCTCTTAACAACAACAAGTCAGTGATTCAGTACAGGTTGAGAAACACTGGGGTGCTTGACATCGTGTAGTCAGAAGGGACAGGAAAAAATAGAGGGTCTCAAACGAGTTTAAGTACAGGTAACTGAGACTCTACAGGTAACTGAGATTAGTAGTGTAGGAGACGAAGGGAAAAGAGGAAAACGGAAGTTAGACAGGGTCGTAGTCCCAGACTGTAATAATTCAATGTTAGTAAATCACTAAGTGTTTCTACTCTCCATTTATTATAAATCACCATTACTAAAATTTCTATGATATATATATATACTCTTTACTAAATTTTCTATGATCAGTTTCTGGTTATCTTTTACCAGTGGTACTTGATCGTTTACCAGTCTCTTTTATTTTAAATAAATCCAAAGACGTCGTTTCCTTCTACTAATGATGTTCTTTATAAACCTTCCAAATATCTTAAACTCGTTAATGACACATTAAGTTTCCTCCTAAATTTCTACGTTTTCATTCCAGACTTACTCCAAGTTGTTTTTATGTCGAGACAGGTAAAGAATATTAAAAACGTATACAGGAATGTGACGTCACCCCTCTTATGATCTTGTGCACGTTAGAAAGTTGTATATAAATAATTTGTTTACAAATAATACCCAACTGATTTACGGTTCTACCTCAGATATGTGCACAGTTTGTGGTTCTCTAAAGACGGGAACATCCCTTTGTTATTTAATTTTGTTCATTTATTTATTCACTTATTCATTACGTCACAGTCCATCATCAGTTTTACGATTTATTGATTATGTCGTATTTTTGTTTTCTTTAAGTCATCGGTATAATCTTTCGTCTAAAAAGATGTATCTCCTGTCACTTGTCTGTAGTCGTACAGTATTTCTTGGAAAAAAAAAAAAATTTGTCTCTAGACTTCGTATTCGCAAGGTACGACCTCTTTCACACACACTTCTCTGGAACCTGATGTACGTTCAAACTAGATAAAATTATCGTAGTTCTTTCAGTGATACTGATCTATCATAATCGTTTCCCTCTCGTGTTCGGACTCTTGAACATCCCCTAAACACCTTGTGTCTTTCCTCAAACCTGTAATGATATATTTAATACCCTTAGGAAGTCTATTTAAAATTTTTTACCGTAATTAACGAAACACAACCCCTTTGCATAAATGAATAGACTGATGTCTTAGACCCTTCTCCATATAAGGTATTCATCAGACTTAATTTACAGTCGTTTTATGTCTATACGTTTATTTAGGTCGGGACAAAATTGTTTCGGTACTTGATTCTTAGTAAAAACATGAAAATTTACTGACAGTATATTCATCTCAATTAAGAATAAAAAGTAACTAAGACATAAACGTTTAAAAGGGGGAGTGATTTTACATAAACATTACGGGTTTAGTTATGACCTTCATGAAATTGTTAGCAATCGTCTACACGTGTTACATGTCTCGTCGTCTCCTGACTCACCTTCTAATCGTAAGATGATCGATTCCAATTCACGCCGACATAAGACATAAGAACAAAATCGAGAGTAGAAAATTTGTTCGTTAAAAAAGATACAGATGAATCACGACATAAAAATACGTAAAAAACCACTAAAGTGGTACATTTTGACAAGGTCTTCATCACGATTACAGGACAAATCACAAGGTTTCACGTTCTTCAGACACTACGTGTATTACATAAAATCTATTTCATATAAGTCCGTACTTAATATCACAACAACCGAGACTCACGTACGGACGATTCAGCGAAGCCAGTACAGTTTGAGAGACGTTGGGATACCTGATATCTGGAGGTCCTGGGAGACAGGTACCCTCAGAGGTCCGTTCTTATGACTTTACCAAACGATATGGGAAGAGATCCGACAACCGAGACTTAAGTTACAATTATATAGTTACTATATGTTATTTACGACGACGATTCAGTGAAGTCAGCACAGACTGAGACACGTTGGGATCTCTACCGTCGGGTGGTCCGAGGGGGTAGGGACCCTAAGAAGTCCGTTCTTGTGACCTCACCCAACGGTAAAGGAAGAGGTTACGTACTTTCACTTTTCACTTTCACTTGAGCGAGTCAGTACAGACTGAGAATCACTGGGGTACCTGACGTCGGATGGTCCGAGGGGACAGGTACCCTAAAAGGTCCGTTCTCATGACCTCACCCCACGGTAACGGAAGAGGCTATATTATTTATTCAATGGAATTTTTTTTTTTTTTGTCTAAATTCACCGCTTACTAACTATTTTTACAACACTAGTCTCCGAATATCCGTGGATTTGAGAATAAAGGAAACCCTCGTTACACAGTCATAAACGATTAAATCGTAAACAACTTTGACATACTTTGTATTGATGACGTGTAGTGTTCGTAAAAGACATAGATATATTACCAGACTTAAAAGGGAGAACTAATCACTTCGGATTTTATGGTAACGAGGAAGGGCTTATTTAAAACGGTTAGAACCGGGTCCAATATCTCTTGTTATTATTTTTTATTTTCACTACGACCGAATACGACCTCATCTTCTACACCTCTGAAACTCCTTTAAATTTCCATCTCAGGTATTTTAAGACGTCATACATATAAATGTACCATATATTTCCATCTCCAATATATCTATAACTATAATACTTGAAATAAAAATAAGTGTAAAATATCAAGCAATCTATAACGATACTATTAAACATAATATCATTAACCTAAAGTCACTCTTATATAAAAGATGTTTTCCTAGTCTCCTTGTTGATCTCATATCCCTTCCTTTGCTAAACTCTACTCTTATTATTCACTATCTAAAGCTTTATTAAATGAACTTAATTGACTACAAAAAACGACTAGTATTTAAAAAATAAACTCTTCAAACATTTATTTTACTTCAAATTATATCAGTCTTTATTCACTTACCACTCTTTTATTCTGTATAAACACTTTCTCTTTATTCCCTATTCTATTACTCACTCCTTAGTCCAAATTTTTTTTTTCAAAATTGTAAAAGACTTCTTTTATTTCTTTGAACATAAACGGATACACAATGTGATGATTTAGTGGAGGGTACTTACGGAGTAAAAAAGTATAACACAGGGTTAGGTTACTCAATCTTTTTAAGTGAGTAACTACATAAACATCCCAATAGTAACACATGAGTAAGACATTACCTGTGTTCTTGGTCTTGATTCCTTTGTGGTGTTAACATTTCTAGACATCAGAGATGGAAACACCTATTAGACTAAGTAAGTTTTATAAACGACATAGGAATCGACGAACACTGACTTATTACCTCTTACTACTATGACCTGTGTAAGGAAACGAAGATTATATTGTGGAGTCATTATTATATAATTGTTATAAAATACGATTGATAAAAAGTATTATATAACGATAATTACGACCAAAACCGCGAAAAAAAACCAAATTTAGATAAGTCAGTTATATATACTTTACAAACTATCGATTTAATTAAAGGGTAGAAAGATTTTAAGTCAAGTTTTGTAGTGACACCGTCATAAATTTCAAGAGTTTTTTTTTTTCACTAAAAACAAAAGGAGTCGTAAGTGTAAGTAGAAATCTTACAAAACAATAGAATAAGTTGTCCAATTAAATTTACGAAGAGCAACAAACCATTTTCTACATCGTATGTAGTTACGGTGTTCATCTTGTCTAAACTGGTCCTATTAACGGAGAATGGAAAACACAACAGTATCAAAGAAGACAAGTGAAATATAACACAGTTTATTAGACTTTAGTTGGGTTAGAAAGTTTAGGATTGTGTGTGTGTGTGTGTAGAGGTCCTCTTCACAACTACTCTATCTTACCTGTCTACACTCAAACTCGAGTCTAACCCCTTCTTTCGTCCTGACCGTAGTATACTTTCGTTGTTATAAGACAACTAGTCAAGTCAAGTCAGTGAGTCAACACAGGCTGAGAAACACTGGGATATCTGACGTTATACGGTCCGGAGGGACAGGTAGTGGTTGAGGACCTCAAACGGGTTTGAGTACAGGTAACCCGGCCACTACGGTAGGTTGGTAGAGTAAGTGACAGTAGGGGAAGAAGAGGGTGGAAGTTAGAAAGGGTCGTAGTCCCAGAAAAGTTCTTGAATTACTGTTTAAAATGTACGAGAAGAACTATTTGTTCTTTAGAAAGTCATTAAATAAAAAAGGAACACTATGAAGATCGAAACATGACTTTGAACCTAGACTATAGGTCATTAAAGATATTAACGATTCGTAAATCGGTTAAGTAGTGTTACAAGATACACAAGGAGAATTTCAGTGAGTAAATTCAGACTAAAAGGAATTAAATAAGAGATTGTAAAGTAATTTTATTTAATAAGACAAGAATAATTTTACTTTTTACAATAGTTCTCTAAATATTTTCTTGTAAAAGATTAAATACGTTGTTAAAATAATTATAAAGGTTCGGTACAAGAAATTACGATAATAAAGATAATCGAATATATACAAAAAGTAATGAAATATTATGAAATATATATCATTACTTTATATGGTTGTTGATATAATTTTCAAAGTGAAAGAGAATTGTAAAAAGTAGTGATTTTAATTTTAGATTTTTAAGTTTACCCAGGTAGTCACTTATCTTTTGTTATTACGTTAGATAAAAAAAGATAACACAATTTGTTTGATAAAGGACCAAATTAAAATAGTATACAAATCATAATCTAAGTATAGAATTAAGGAAACAATGTGTGTAAGACTTTTGATCTTAACTCCTGTTTATATAGAGGATAATTTTAAGATTCCCCGAATTAGTGAAAGTTTCAATTTTTTTCTTTTTTTCGTAGTCACACACACACACACACACACACACACACACACACACACACTCACAAGTATCCATTGTTTTACAGACAATACCTTTATATTAGGAGTTATGTTGTTGTTTTTTTAGAATATCTTTATGATAGTAAAGTGTGACTAGTAATATTAGAAGATCGTAGAGAAGACGTTTTTTTACTTCTTTTTCATTATCTAAACCTGTTATCATTGTGATCGATTTGGTTACTTTTAATTTAGTCTTTATTTACATTTGAAAAAAATCTATACTTTCTCATTATTGTGTATAATCCGAAGATAAGGTACGAGAAACGAATCACTTCCTGTTAAATGAGTTCTCTTGAAATCTCTGTTATGAGCAAACGTGATTTAAATTAAAGGTTATATAATTTTACTAAAATACATTCTATAAAATTGTATGAGAAGTCAAATGGAGTAATTACTAAAATTAAAAATTTCGGAATAAATATAACACTGACCTACTACCACAGGAAACTAATATAATTGATATGAGAAATTGTATAAAAGTAATTTTTGTTTAGTGAGCTAGTCGAGAGTCTTATAGAGTTAGATTTATCAGATTATAAACGATACTGGTATTTATCAAGTATTAAGTTTTATACAGGTTAAAGTTTAGTAGGTAGGAGTTAAACGTATAAATGAATTACATAAACCTACAAAAGGGAAGTACCTATTATTAGAACAGTACCACTTCTCCGAATGAATTGAGTTACTTCGACAGTCTGTACGGTACGTCCCAGTGGGTTCTACCTGTCCGGTATTACCTCTTAAGACTGATTTGCGTCAGGTGACCCCCTCCTTTTCCGTTTAGTAAGTCCATAAGAACGGAGTTCTTGGGGTACTTGTCATACTTTACCGTTTTTCATACTATGGTCTTCTACTCAGAGGGTCCATTCTTCCACAGGTTATGTGATAACCCCTTCTCACTTCCCATTGATGATTATCTAGGTCTTTCTTACTTCTCCGACTCAGTTTCGTCTTTACTACAAGTCAACACCTACACAGGTTACCACTTTCATTTCAGACTACGAAATTTCTTGTAATATCGTATCCTTGAACCTTACAGTCCAGGTACTTAGTTTCATTTGACCTACATCAGTTCGTTCTCTACCGTTCTCACTTGTGACTGTAGAAATTCCTAGTCACTTGATTTTTCCTACCCTTACCCGTTTAAATTAAGTCTACTGGTGATATAGATGACGACTCCATCTTTAATGTATTAGTCACATCCTGAGACTCTGAAGTCAGAACAAAAGTCATTTGAAGACAAGGTAATTGGATTTTGAAATGGGAAACAGAGTTTAAGGACCTTACACAAGGACCAGACTATGTAATAGTCGTGAGTCTAGGTCCCTTCACGTCATTAATTGAAGACAGGGTATACGGACTCCCTTTTTGTTGCCCACTAGTAATTAGAATTTGGGTATGTAGATCAGGTAACTTTTTACCAGTCCCACATATTTCTCCTACCAGTGAATTAGGTTCTTAGTTCTCTTCGGTATTTCTACAATTTAATTTGTAGAACTGGAAATTTGGCTAACCAATTTTTACTACATAAAGTTCCTGTCCTCAGTGGTTTTACATGTCTAATTCCTATATTTTTGACGATATTCAGGGTGGAAACCCCCTTGAGAAATTGGGGAGAGTCACAGATACGACGACGACGACGATTCAGCGAAATCAGCACAGACTGAGCCACGTTGGGGGGTCTGTCGTCGGATGGTCCGAGGGGACAGGGGCCCTAAGAGGTCCGTTCTTGTAACCTCACCCAACGGTAAAGGCAGAGGTTACGTACTTTCATTTTTCACTTTCACTTCAGCGAGTCAGCACAGACTGAGAATCGCTGGAGTACCTGACGTCGGATGGTCCGAGGAGGTAAACACCCTAAAAGGTCCGTTCTCATGACCTCACCCAACGGTAACGGAAGAGACGAGTCACAGATATGACTCTCGAAACATGAAAGGAAGAGAAATTATTTAGGATAAGTGAACGATGGCTCTCACAAACACACAAGTACTTCAAGTCGAAACCGAGACGTTTGTTCTTGAGTCTAAGGGTAATGTAATGACACCCATTCTTAAGGAATTTTTTTTTTCTTTTTTGTTCCTCATCGGGAGCATCTCTCTCCCATCGTCCGTCCTTCCGATCCCCAGAGGTTTGTCTCCTTTATCCGACGTTCACAGTCTGTAAACAAGAGAGAGAGAATTCACCATCCTCCTTTGTTCGATGTTCACAGTCAAAAAAAGGGGAAGAGATATGTCTAAATTTTCCTTCAAAGAAAATTTTAAGACACAACGGTACTACTGTGGAGCAAGGTGGACTTGAATCGAAAAGAGTTTGGAACTCGATTGGTTACGCAAAATTTATCTTTACAAAAAGAATTCGATACAATTACTTGATACATAAATGGGATCTGAGACAGAAAGAAGTTCAACCAAGTGGACTCTGAGTCTTGGCTGAACTGTTTGGTCATAATATGAGTACGTTTACAAGAGAATTCGATACAATTATTCTGAAACGGAAACGAACCTTTGGACGGAAAGAAGTTCTAAGTACAGTTAGCAAATTACCGGGTCCTGTTGAGTGGAACACGGTCACAATTGAGTTTTACGTACGACACCCACTCCCCGGACCACGGTCGAGACTTAAAACTCTGTAGAGGAAAGAAATCAATCGTCGGACGATCATCGATATATTGTAGATCGATTTCTGATCGTCCCCCCGTGAAAAAGATGGGGGAAGACTACAGATATAGTCTTCGAAAGATATAGAGAAAATATGTAATTATTTTGAAATAATGTGTTTTCGAGACTCACTAGTTCGAAGTAGTGACCGGGACCTACCTTAAGGAGAGAAGATCTCCGGTTTTTAAGGTCGTAGAAAGTATCAAGTCGTTGTGGGATAACTTGTTGATAACTTCAGTTGTTCTCTCAGGTTTTGTGTCGTGAACCCACATTAGAGTTTTCACTGTCTCACTAGAGACACGTAAAGGTTCCGTTTATTAAGTTGTAGAGTCATTATGTTCGGATACGGGATCGGTGATCACGATTTCTTCGACTTGAACTGGTCAAGACACTTCTTGATGTCATAGAAAATCTTGTTTGTGGTTTTTTTTTTTTTTTTTTTTTTTTGTGGTAAAATAGTATCCTGTATCCTTATGTTTTCTTCCTTCAGTTCTCTATGGACTTAATTGTCCGTTGAAACCGGAACCTCATGTTTTACTTCGTCCCGTTTCCGATTGTCTCAAAACAGTTCTCTTGTGTGACCAGTATTGTTTGTGGGAGGAAGTTGTTGTGTTTTCTACTGGGATGTACGTCTGTATTGGTTGTCAGTTATGACTTAAGTCTAATTAGTATAAGAAATGTCAACTTCTACTTCTTCCGGATATGTCAGTCGTTTTTGTTCTAGATCTCAACTGACACGGAGTCTAGACAATCCCTGGTTTGCTGCCCGAGATCCTGGACTCAGTACAAATGGGCTTTCTCTGTCCTATACGTGAGTAGGACGGACCGGTTAGTACATTACGGTCGATAAGGTCATTGACTCTGTTTCTTGACGGACATATATTCGGCGGTATGAGGAAACAAGCCCCGAGAACTGACTAAGGCGACGCAGCCTACTCCGAACTCGGGATCACGTGATCTTTATTTGAAGGGAAGAACGAAAACGAAATGACACCACCTGAACAAGTGAGAGCACCAACCTAGCCTCTATGTCCGAGTCTCGTATTGTAAACCCCCGAGTAGGCCCTAGAGGAAGGAGGCCCCTCCTGTTGAGAGGACCATCTTCCCTCATTGGAGCAATCCTCTATTCTCGAGACTCGTGGGCACGATTGCAACGTCTTCGGGTCTAATTCAGGCCCCGGGTCATAGCATGACCCCTCCGTAGACCTACATTTCGCGTCTCCGTTCAGGTCGCATTCCGACCCCGGGCCAAAGCACGGCCCCTCCGTCGACCGAGACACTTGTAGGACGTCCATTCTAACTCACGTAACAGCCACCGGTGGAACACAAACAATAGACAAACAGATAAACACCACAGACGCAACGAGAAACACACGAGACAACCGAGGGTCACATGAAAAGACACTAGTACCCTGTTTGTTGAAGATGAGGAAATAGAGAATACTAATTGGTGAAGAGACTAAAGTTCAGATCTCGAGTCTTAGAAAGCAATGACCACTTCTTCTCGTTTGACCACTGAAAGACAAGGTGGCTCACCGGGTGGAAACTGTAGTCTACCGGTGTTCTCCCTTGGAAGTTACGGGTTTAATAGGTCCGTCAATTTCTCTCCCACGAATGGGGATCAGGAGGGCCCGTGGGTCTAGTCTGAGGGATGTAAGACCAGACCGTCCTAGATCACTCTTTGGGAGGCCTTACCGAATTTGGGAAACAAGAGTGAGGAAGATTTGGAGGATTTGGAGGGGCAGGGAGAAGGGGCTGAGGTTGGAGCGATTTGGGTGTCCACGATCAGTACTTTCGAAGACTTCTTTTTCTCCTTTTTGCTGGATTCGGCCACAAGGTCCTTAGAAGAAGAGACATAGGATTAGACTATCTAGACCTTTGGCTTAACAAGGGTGGGGGCATACGTCTAGGTGTAGACGGGAACGAAGGTGTCCAAGGTGTCCAAAGTAGTCCTCTTCGGGTCTCCTCTCGGCTTGGGAGTCGAGGAGGGTCCCTTTCCCCGGGGTGGGTCCCTTGAGCCCCTTCTTGTTCCCTTCACCGGTCACGTCGCCTTCTTCTTCCGGGTCTTTAAGGGAGGAGGTGACAAATGCACAAAGACCAGACCCGCCCCGGTCGGTCTCTACCGCCCCTTACCTGTATAGTCATAACCGGGAAAAGGTGATCACTAAACATGTTGATCTTTTGAGTCTGAGGGAGAAAGAGACTTTTTGACGTCCCAGAATAACTAGAAAATCTTAGATAGGAGAAATGAGTGTTAGGGGGGTGAACCCTAACACTCATTTCGTTGACAATGTCCACGAAAAGTGATGTCTCCTCACGCTCGCTTAGGACAATCTTCGAGTCTTCTTACACGGTCCCCATCTACCCTCCGGGTGTTATGTCGGGTTGGAGTAACTCCTCCCCAAGGGGAACCACGCTGGGGTGGCCCTGAAGCTTGCACGACTTCCATCCCTCGCAGAGACTCACATGGCAGTCTGAGAACACCGACCGGAAGCTCGCCGACGGTCTTTCGGTTGATTAAACCGGTTCCATTTAAGTCACTCCGTTCTCGGTTTACTCTCGGACCGTCGGAAGGAACTTTCCTATTACCTTCTAAAATCTGTCATATGAGGATACCTGGGTGTCCGTCTACTCAGAGCTCGTCGTCAATACGATCGTAAACACTTAGTCCGTCGGGGGCTATAATCCTTTTTCAATATTTTCTATCTCTCCGACCCACTTGTCAGGGACGTTCTAGATCACTCCCGTCGTCTCTCTCAAAAGTTAGTATCTCTCTGGGGTCTCCTCTCTGTCCTGACGTAATCTTCCCTTCCCTTTTTTTTTTTTTAATCTCGACTTCTTTTGGTATTCTTGGTTTTTCTCGACCGAGTCTATAAAAAGCGACCTTAATTTTTGTTTTTATCCAAGGTTTTTCCTTTTTTAGATCTGATTTTCTGACTTCTTTTTGGACGTTCCGCATTCGAACTTTTCTTGGTTACACGTAAAACATTTCTCTAATCTGTAACTTTTCTATTTACGGGGTTCTTTTTGGATTTTCTCCCCGGGGTTTTAGGGTTCTTGCTCTGAGGGAGGGACCTGTCAGTATAGGAGATGCGCCCACTCCTATCGCTGATCCCCCTAGTCCCGAGCTTCGGGGAGGAGCTCAGGACCCATTGATATTTACACCTTCCCTTTGACCAACCGAAGTACCACCTATGTCCTCGAGTTATGAGTCAGAATTTGGTTTCTCTACCTGGGTACAGATTCTTTTCATCGACCCACGTCCCTCGTTGGTCCTGATTCGCTATACCTACCTGATGTCTTGCCGTACATTTGAACCCCCGGGTGGTTCACTGGGTAAGGAAAGACCACTATGAACTCACAGGTCGCGGGAACGACCCTTCTCTAAATGACAGATTTCATTTACGGGGTTAAGTAAAGCTGGTGCCCGTTCACAGTCAAAATCTACCTTGGTCCGTAGGAGAAGTCCAGAACAGAGACCGTAATTTCCTACTTATGTCTGACATGAACGGTCTCCGGGGTCGCTGTTATTCAGGGCTTCATGTCGGTACCCAAGTCTCTATGGGAGTCCGGACCCGACTTTGTCGTCCTTACCCTGACCGGTTTGTCTCCAGGGGATAATAACACCTTGACTTTCGGTCACGGTGTGACCACTGTCACGACGTCATAGGGTACTCAGTTCTCCGAGCCGTTCCTTAATGAGGAGTGTATGTTGCGGAGGATCTACGACCCCAGAACTCTTTCACGGCCAGGGGTACCTTGTGAGGGGACGAAGGGCATTTCTTCGGACCCCCTTGACTAAAATCTGGCCAAGTTCTAGATGCTCTTCAGTTGTTTACCCACTCACTATAAGTAGGATACTAAGGATTGGGAATTTGTAACAATTCGTTGAACGGAGGTTTGATGTAAACCATATGACAAAATCTAAATTTTCTACGGAAAAGTCAAACGGAGAACGGGGGCTTTCGGTTCTCTAGAAACGGAAGCTTACCGTCCTTCTGCCACCAGTCTGGGGACACGTCGACTGTACCTGAGCGAATGGTGTCCCAAAGTTTTTGAGCGGGTGCAATAAATTACTCCGGGACCTGCTTCTGGAGGCACTCATAGCCCAACTTGTGGGATGGTAACAAAATAATGTTATACAACTACTGGAGTACGACCGTCGCCGATGTCTCTTTCTCACGGTTCTCCGTTGTCCACTGGAAGGGGTTTGGAACCCCTGAAATCCAATGTGCCGGTCACGGTTTTTCCGGGTCTAACGGTTCGTTCTCCAATGTATGGAGCCAATATTCTTTTCGTCCCGGTCTCCACCGATTGTGTCCGATGCTTTCTTTGGTAGGAGGTCTAGGGACTCGGTCGATTGGGATCTGTTCACTCTCTTAAAGACCCTTGACACCCTATAACGGCTAATACCTAGAACCCCAAACGTCTTTTCCGGACCCAGTTGCCCTATAGTACCCCCGAAGTCTGGTTTTGACTGTCCAAGGGTATGACCCTTATAATATTACCCTAGTAACAACACTCAGTTCAAAATTTTAGCCATGTTTACATATCATAGCCAGGTTTGGGGCAACTTGTCCAGGTACGTTGAGAGATGGACTGTTGGAGGGATGGATGTAGGGTCCCTGGTTGTTTTCTGGGTCTCCGCCCGGGCGAACGATTTGAACCTGTTTGTCTAGGTGATATCTTTAATCATTTCCGTCGAATACGATGGAATTTAGTTTGGGTAAGACTCCGTTGATTTAGGACAACCAATACAATGTTGAATTAAGGGGGAATAATGTTCCGTCATCCGGAGTTGCGGAGAATGCTGGACCGGTTGTCGTGGCTAGGAGGGGTTACAACTACCCCTTTTACTTTTTATCCGGAATGTTACTCTCTCGATACCCCTTTTCCCAATACATACCCGTTCTATAATAGTCTCTCCAGAGGTGACACACGCGTACAGTAACTCGGATGCCTGAACAGGTATCGGTCCACCGATTATGGTGTCTACCCTCCTACCACCCAGACAAGTGTGTACCCCGACTGAGGTACGAATGTGTCGAGTTAGAAACTGGGATTTTTTTTTTTTTTAAGACACAATACCACCGACACTATGGTTTCTATGACATAGCTGGTCTTTTTCGACATATACTAATAACCCGGGTGTTTAACTGAGAATTAGTTGTTTTTTCTCGAATATTTCAATTCTCTCTCGGGTAATGACGGTATTGGTATCGTTGATACAAGCCAGACCCTTACCGGCCCCGGCCTTGACCTCATCGTCGAGACAGGTACGTTTCAGTTCCTAAATTGAGAAATTCTCGCCGGTATCTATTTCTGTAATGGGCATATCTTGTTAGATAATCAGTAAATTTTAGTAGAAATTGAAGTGATAGACTTCACCAGGACGTTTTGTCCCTACCAAACTTAGAACCAAAGTTGTTAGGGGAACCGACTGATGGAATTAGAGGTGGAACGATCCTGGGGACGATCATGAAAATGATCACGAATGGAAACCGGGTACATAATAGTTATCTGAACGTCGGAAACATTTCCTTGCGTATTTATGTCATGTCGACAAACACGAAGTTGTTGTTATAGTTTGACACAGAGTCCTGGCTCTCCTTCTAAGGTGATATACTAGATTCCTGTCTCCCCTTACAATCCCTGGTTTGCTGTCCGAGATCCTGGACTCAGTACAAATGGGCTTTCTCTGTCCTATACGTGAGTAGGACGGACCGGTTAGTACATTGCGGTCGATGAGGTCATTGACTCTGTTTCTTGGCGGACATATATTCGGCGGTATGAGGAAACAAGCCCCGAGAACTGACTAAGGTGACACAGCCTACTCCGAACTCGGGATCACGAGGTCTTTATTTGAAGGGAAGAACGAAAACGTAATGACATCACCTGAACAAGTGAGAGCACCAACCTAGCCTCTATGCCCGAGTCTCGTATTGTTCTAGTACACGATGAATGACGTTTTAAGTTCGAATTTAACTTCTTTCATACCTTTTGTGATCCGGTGAGTCATACTAGATTTAGTTTAGAGAATGTTAATATGTTACCTTCACTACTTCTCTAAGTTCCCTAATCTAGACTATCTGTACTACGGACTTCTCGATACCTGTCTCCGGACATTGTGACATGTCCTCCGTCAACAATTTTGATAGGGGAGGAAGTTTTTTGTTTTTGTTTTTGTTTTGTTTACGTTCCTCCGTTCCCTAATAGACTTTTCCGGAATGTTTATCGACTCTTTCTTCTCTTCACTTTCCGTTCTCCCTTTCCCTTCTTCATTTCTTCACTTCAGCGAGTCAATACAGGTAGAGAAACACTGGGGTACCTGACATCGGATGGTCCGAGGAGTCAGGTACCTTAAAAGGTCCATTCTTATGACCTCACCCAACGGTAAAGGAAGAGGTCCCCTAAAAGGGGTGGGTCTCTAACTTGGACCAGAGGGTGTAACGTCCGTCTATGAAATGGTAGACTCGGTGGTCCCTTCTGACTATATAGGTTGATTTACGTCTTAAGGTCTCTTATCGTTTTTCTCTATTCTCCCAGAAGAATTCACTTGTTACATTTCTTTATTTTCTTTTGTTATCTTACCTTATCTGCATCTAAAGAAAGTCCTTTTTAACCTCGATAGTTTCCTTGTAAAGTACGTTTCTATCCTTATTATTTCCTGTCTTTACCATTCTTGGATTGTCTTTGTCTCCTCTAATTCTTCTCTACCGTGTTTATGTGTCTTGATTTGATAACCCACAGGAACCTGACTTTCCTCTAGTTCAGTCAGTAAGGATTTCCTTTAGTTGGGACTTATAAGTAACCTTGCTGACCACGACTTCAAGGTTACGAAACCAGTGGACTATAATTCTCTGTTGAGAAACCTTTTCTGGGACTACGATCCTTTCTAACTTCCGTCCTCCTCTTTTCCCGTTGTCTCCTACTTTACCAAACTATCGTCGTAACTGAGTTACTTGTATTTAGACTCTTTTGTGGTCCTCTATCCCTTCTTTGACAATAGGACCTCACGACGTCAGGTATCCTGACGTCTCAACCTATTTTGAATCCGTGACTTGTTGTTGTAAACCCACAGACTGTCTCGTCACCGACTCGGCCGTGTCCTCCCGGATCTCCTCGATACGGTGCAACTTCCACTCCTTGCCGCCGTCATTCCTCTATGGGGAGCAGGTTCCATTCCTCGTCACCAACACGAAACGACCTCGTCGGTACTTCTCTATGGGGTGTGGGTTCCATTCTCTTTAGGTTCATTCTACCATCCACAATGTTCTCCCGTAGTCTGCCGTCTGTGTGACTTTGGTATGAGTGTCTTTTGATCAGTTAGATGAGTGTGATCCTGGTGTCGGTACAGATTGAGTTACTTTGGTTCGGTGCGGACGCCCCGTTGGCTTCTGTCCTCCAAGTACCACCTCTCCAGACTGTCGTACACCAGGTGACCTCTTCCCTTACCGTTCGGTGAAGTCATAAGAACGGAACTCTTGGGGTACTTGGCATACTTTTCCGTTTTACTATCCTATGGTTTTCTCCTTGAGGGGTCCAGTAATCCACGGGTTATACAATGACCTCTAGTCACCTCTTTATTGAGGTCTTTCTTACTTCTCTACCTCGGTTTCGTTTTGGTTATGGGTTAACACCTACACTGACCACTATCTTCGTTCCAGGCTACGACATTTCTCGTTATAACGTATCCTTGGACCTTACAGTCCAGGTACTTAGTTCCGTTTAACCTTCACCAATTTGTTCTCTACCTTTCCCACTTGTAGCTGTAAGATCCTTAGTCGCTTGATTTTACCTGATCTTACCCACTTAAATTGAGTCTACTGGTAATATAGATGATGACACCCGTCCTTAGGGAGTCTTCTTTACCTCTCGGTAGTACCAGTTGTTCTCAGGTTTTACGTCATGAACCTACGTTAGAATTTTTACTGTCTTACTAGAGACAAGTAGAGGTTCCGTTTGGAAAGTTATAGTGTCAATAGGTTCAGATACGGGGTTGGTCATTGCGACTTCTTCGACTTCAACTTGCCAAAACACTTCTGGATGTTCTGGAACATCTTGATTGTGGGGGTTTTCTACAAGAAAAGTAATATCCCCTGACCTTACGTTTTCATCCTTCAGTTCTTTGTGGACCTCATTGTCCGTTTAAACCGGAACCTTACCCCTTACTTTATCCCGTTTCTAATTATCTCAAAACGGTTCTCTTACGTGACCAGTATCGTTTGTTGGAGCAGGTTGTTGTGTTCTCTTCTGAGATGTGTACCCGTAGTGGTCTACCAGTTGTGGTTTTATTCTAACTATAAGAAACGTCGGTTTCTACCTCTTCGAGATATGTCAGTTGTTTTTGTTCTGGTCCTGGAATGACACCGAGTCTAGTACTTGGGGAATAATGGTTTAAGTCTGAGTTCAACTTTTTTTATCCCTTTTGGCGATCTGATAAGCCCATACTGGATTTAGTTTGGGGAATACTAATATGTTACCTTCACTCTTTATCTAAATTCCCGAATCTAGACTATCTGTCTCACGGACTACTTGATACCTTACTCCAAGCACTGTAACATGTCCTCTGTCCCTAGTTCTGGTAGGGGTACCTTTTCTTTATGTTTTTTCGTTTTACCGACAGACCCCCTCCGGAATTGTTTATCGACACTTTTCTTCTCTTCACTTTTCGGTTCCTCTTTTTCTCTCTATATTCGTGGACTTACGTCTCAAGGTTTCTTGTCGTTCTTCTCTATTCTTTCGGAAGAAGTCGTTAGTTACGTTTCTTTATCTCCTTTTGTTGTCTTACCCTTTCTGATCTCTAGAGAAGTTCTTTTAATCTCTATGGTTCCCTTGTAAAGTACGTTTCTACCCGAACTTTTTCCTGTCTTTACCATACCTGGATTGTCTTCGTCTTTTATAATTCTCCACCGTTCTTATGTACCTTCTTGACATGTTTTTTCTAGAAGTGCTGGGTCTATTAGTGNCAAGCACTGTAACATGTCCTCTGTCCCTAGTTCTGGTAGGGGTACCTTTTCTTTACGTTTTTTCGTTTTACCGACAGACCGCCTCCGGAATTGTTTATCGACACTTTTCTTCTCTTCACTTTTCGGTTCCTCTTTTTCTCTCTATATTCGTGGACTTACGTCTCAAGGTTTCTTGTCGTTCTTCTCTATTCTTTCGGAAGAAGTCGTTAGTTACGTTTCTTTATCTCCTTTTGTTGTCTTACCCTTTCTGATCTCTAGAGAAGTTCTTTTAATCTCTATGGTTCCCTTGTAAAGTACGTTTCTACCCGAACTTTTTCCTGTCTTTACCATACCTGGATTGTCTTCGTCTTTTACAATTCTTCTCCACCGTTCTTATGTACCTTCTTGACATGTTTTTTCTAGAAGTGCTGGGTCTATTAGTGCTGCCACACTAGTGAGTAGATCTCGGTCTGTAGGACCTTACACTTCAGTTCGCCCGGAATCTTTCGTAGTGATACTTGTTTCGATCACCTCCACTACCTTAAGGTCACCTCGACAAAGTTTAGGACTCTCTACTACGAAACTTTCACGACGTGAGTCATACCGTTGTTTAAACCTTTTGAGTCGTCACCGGTGTCCTGACCTTTTCCAGTCAAAAGTAAGGTTAGGGTTTCTTTCCGTTACCGTTTGTTACGGGTTTGATGACGTGTTAACGTGAGTAGAGTGTACGATCATTTCATTACGAGTTTTAAGAGGTTCGGTCCGAAGTCGTTATACATTCGACACTTGAAGGACTACAAGTTCGACCAAAATCTTTTCCGTCTCCTTGGTCTCTAGTTTAACGGTTGTAGACGACCGAGTACCTTTTTCGTTCTCTAAAGTTCTTTTTGTAGATAAAGCCGAAATAACTGATGCGGTTTCGGAAACTGACACACCTAGTGTTATTTGACACCTTTTAAGACTTTCTCTTCCTTTATGGTCTGGTGGACTGGACGGAGAACTCTTTAGACATACGTCCAGTCCTTCGTTGTCAATCTTGACCTGTACCTTGTTGTCTGACCAAGGTTTATCCTTTTCCTCATGTAGTTCAGACATATAACAGTGGGACGAATAAATTGAAGATCCTTCTCATATAGTACTCTTTACGACCTGACCTTCTTTGTGTTCGACCTTAGTTCTAAACCCCCTCTTTATAGTTATTGGAGTCTATACGTCTACTGTGGTGGGAATACCGTCTTTCACTTGTCCTCGATTTTTCGGAGATCTACTTTCACTTTCTCCTCTCACTTTTTCAACCGAATTTCGAGTTGTAAGTCTTTTACTTCTAGTACCGTAGGCCAGGGTAGTGAAGTACCCTTTATCTACCCCTTTGTCACCTTTGTCACAGTGTGAAATAAAAACCCCCGAGGTTTTAGTGACGTCTGCCACTAACGTCGGTACTTTAATTTTCTGCGAATGAGGAACCTTCTTTTCAATACTCGTTGGATCTATCGTATAAGTTTTCGTCTCTGTAATGAAAAGGTTGTTTCCAGGTAGATCAGTTCCGATACCGAAAAGGACACCAGTACATACCTACACTCTCAACCTGACACTTCTTCCGACTCGTGACTTCTTAACTACGAAAACTTGACACCACAACCTCTTCTGAGAACTCTCAGGGAACCTGACGTTCCTCTAGGTTGGTCAGGTAAGACTTCCTCTAGTCGGGACCCACAAGAGACCTTCCTTACTACGATTTCGACTTTGAGGTCATGAAACCGGTGGAGTACACTTCTCAACTGAGTAACCTCTTCTGAGACTACGACCCTCACTAACCCCCGTCCTCCTCTTCCCCTGCTGGCTCCTACTCTACCGAACTACTGTAGTGGCTCAGCTACCTGCACTCAGACTCAGATGGGACCCACTACCGCTACCTGTCCCTCCGGACCGCACGACGCTAAGTACCCCAGCGTTTCTCAGTCTGTGCTGACTCGCTGACTTGACTTGACTTAATCGTAATAGTATCTGATTTAATGATCTGTTTGAAGTTTAAAAAGACTGTAGAAATATCGAAGTTATACGTAAACAGTGACCGTTATCCATTATCACATTTAAAGTGTGACGATGTGACTAATTACAAGAAATTGATAACAATCGTTCAATGAGAAGGAGTATGGTAGATAAGTTCGAAAATTTACGACAAAGTTTACTCAGTGAAGATCGAGTCTTAAAATAAACAAAAACTTATTCACTAACCAGTTAAGAGATAAGTTTTAGTCAACGAGATTGTAACTTGAAGAAAAAACTTTACAAGAAAGAGGAGGGAAAGGATATGAAAACGAATACAGGTATCCGTCAGATTTAAATTTCTATAGTTCAAATACGATACTATAACTTTTTTTCTTCATAGACCGAAAAACAAAAAAACCGGTTGAAATGATTAAAGACTAAATTTATCATAGAGATTTTACGGAACGAGAGTCCTAAGACAGTAAAAATTTTTTAAGATGAAATAACATTCGGAGGAGTTGGAGAGGAAAACGAAAGTTGAAATGACTGAAATATTTAAGAGTACAATGCATTACAAAAGTCTATAAGAAGCTTTTTTATGATAAGAATAAAAATTTTCAAACTACTGTTTTCGTTAATTCACGATATATAAATTTAATAAAGTGAAAAGTAATATGTTTAGACAGATTGACAAATATCCTTACTTCACATTTTTATCCTATACGTAGTTCCGTGTATATCATCAAAGGATCTTGATGATATTGTTTTATAGTGGCTGGTTCACCGAAAAAGAATTTTAATTAAAAATAACCTCATATCAATGGAATGTTGTAACAATCAAAGATTACATTCCGTTTTACTTAGTCAAATATATATATATATATAAACCTCTTTCGTTACCGTGTGGTAAGGTCATGAGAACGGACCTTTTAGGGTACCTGTCTCCTCGGATCACCCGACGTCAGGTACCCCAGCGTGTCTCAGCCTGTACTGACTTCACTGAATCGTCGTCGTCGTATATATATAATTGGGGTGGGGTGGGAAACAAAAGGGAGGGTAATTGAACCAACCGAATTTCTTGTCGATCTTCAGGTTCTAGTTATACAACCGTACCGACCAAGGAAACTTCTAATACTTACTATTATACAAGGAACGGAAAACGGATCAAAGACCATCGAATTTCGGTTTGCCGTATATAAACGTAAAGAACCACTGTTGATATGTTAGTAGTTGACTGGTAACAGAAGTAGAAGTATACCAAAGGAGAGTCATATGTAAAGAAACAAGATTAAAGGGGTAAAATACTGTCATCTGTATAACCTAAATCCGGGTGAAGACACTTGAATAGGATTGATTAGTGTAGAAGTATTTCGTATAAATCTTTACAGTGTAAAATTTCATAACCAAAACCTTGAAGTTGTATACATAAAACTCACTACCTACTTTTTAAGTTCGGTGTTATGTTACTAACAGATAATCAACATCGTTCATCTCTTCCCTTTCCTTCGACTTCAATACACGTTTCCTTAATATTTAGGGACTCGGTACCTAAAGGTAATCTTATACCTTTATGTACTTTTACCTACGTTACTTTTGGTATTTTAGTTCAATGATCACTGTAGCGAGTCAATCAACTTGGTTGTTATGTCGGTTAGACTAAACGATAATAGATAACAAGTAAACTATGGGTTATAGAAGATTTGAATGACGAAGAATATCAGTAAGGTTTGAAAACAACAAGTCCATTCTCCCATTTAAGTGAGGAGAATAAGAAAAATTGTTTTCTTTGTTAAGAATGAAAATTTTTAAGAATTTATGGAAATTCAAAAAATCCTTATGCTTCAAAGTTTCACGAGTCGTAGTGATTAATAGTCTCTTTACGTTTCGTTTGATGTTACTTCATAGTAAGTTGGGTCAGTCTTACCGATAGTATTTAATATATCTGTGTGTGTGTGTGTGTGTGTGTGTGTGTTTGGTATTCGTGACTTTTCCAATACCTCTTTTACCTTAGAAGAACGTGAGCACCACCCTTACATTTAACTATCTCGGAGATACCGTTTGTCATACCGTAAAGGAATTTTTTGATTTTTATCTTAATTGTATACTGGGTAGTTAGGGTAACGTTATGTTTATGGGTCTCTTTTGGTATAAAGTTTTTCTGTGTACATGGGGTTACAAGTAACGTTTCGGTAAATGTTATCGGTTCCGTACCTTCTTTGAACTTACAGGTAGTTACCTTCTTACCTATTTCTTCTACACCGTGTACCTATTTTATCTTGTAATGAGTGAGTATTTTTCTTTACTTTAACACAGTAATACTCTCTGTATCCATCTAGATCTGGGACAGCGGGTCTGACTTCATTTACTTTGTCTCTTTTTTGTTTTTATAAAGTTGTTACCCACCTGAGATCTTTTTAACATATCTTGAATAAACTTTTGTCTTTATCTCTGTGTCTACATGTCTTATTGATACACCTGTGTTTCCCCCCACCCGACCCTACCGAACCCTCTAACCCTAACTTAATATATGTGATAATTGACACATATTATAGTCAGTCAAGTCAAGTCAAGACAGTGAGTCATTACAGCCTGAGAAACGTTGGGTTACCTGACGTCGTCATTACGACTTCTTCGACTTCAACTTGCCAAGATACTTCTGGATGTTCTGGAAGATCTTGATTGTGTGGTTTTTCTACGGTAAAAGTAATATCCCCTGAACTTATGTTTTCATCCTTCAGTTCTCTATGGACCTCATTGTCCGTTTAAACCGGAACCCCATGTCTTAATTCGTCCCGTTTCCATTATCTCTCAAGAGGGTTCTCTTTCGTGACCAGTATCGTTTGTGACAGAAAGTTGTCTTGTTGTCTTCTGAGATGTGTACTTGTAGTGGTCTACCAGTTATGGTTTTAGTCTAACTACTATAAGAAACGTCGGTTTCTATCTCTTCGAGATATGTCAGTCGTTTTTGTTCTGACCCTCGACTGATACCGAGTCTAGTACTTGAGGAATCACGGTTTAAGTCTAAATTTAACTTCTTTCATCCCTTTTGGTGATCTGGTAAGTCCACACTGGATTTAGCTTAGGGAATACTAATATGTCACTTTCACTCTTTATCTGAGTTCCCTAATCTAGACTATCTGTCCCACGGACTTCTTGATACCCGACTACAAACACTGTAACATTTCCTCCGTCCCTAGTAGACGTTCTGGTAGATGTTCTTTTTCTTTACGTTTTTTCGTTTTACCGACAGACTCCTCGGGAATGTTTAATGACACATTTCTTCTCTTCACTTTTCGGTTCCTCTTTTCCCCTCCATATGGGTAAACTTACGTCCGAAGGTTTCTTATCGTTCCTCTCTATTTTTTTTCGGAAGGAGTCACTAGTCACGTTTCTTTATCTCCTTTCTTATCTTACCCTTTCTGATGTTTAGAGGAGTTCTTTTAATCTCTATGGTTCCCTTGTAAAGTACGTTTCTACCCGAGTTATCTCCTGTATTTACCATACCTGGATTGTCTTCGTCTTCTATAATTCTTCTCCACCGTTCTTATGTGTCTTCTTGATATGTTTTTTCTAGAAGTACTGAGTCTATTAGTGGTACCACACTAGTGAGTGGATCTTGGTCTGTAAGACCTTACACTTTAGTTCACGCGGAATCCTTCACAGTGATACCTGTTTCGATCACCTCCACTACCTTAAGGTCAACTCGATAAAGTTTAGGATTTTCTACTACGACACTTTCACGACGTGAGTTATATCGTCGTTTAAACCTTTTGAGTCGTCTCCGGTGTCCTGACTCTTTCCAGTCAAAAGTAAGGTTAGGGTTCCTCTCCGTTACCGTTTCTTACGAGTTTGATAGTGTGTTAATGTGAGTAGAGGGTACGATCATCCTATTACGAGTTTTAAAGGGTTCGGTCCGAAGTTGTCATACACTTGGTACTTCAAGGTCTACAAGTTCGACCTAAATCTTTTCCGTCTCCTTGGTCTCTAGTTTAACGGTTGTAGGTAACCTAGTAGTCTTTTCGTCCTCTCAAGGTCTTTTGTGGACAAAGAAGAAATAACTCATACGGTTTCAGAAACTGACACACCTAGTGTTATTTGACGCCTATTAAGAATTTTTCGACTCTTATATCCTGATGGACTGGACAGAGGATCTTTAGACATACGTACAGTCATTCGTTGAATTGACGTGTGCCTTGTTGTCTGACCAATGTTTAGTCCTTTCTTTATGTTGTTCCGACACATAACAGTGGGACGAATAAATTGAATGTACGTCTTATGTAGTACTCTTTGCGACCCGACATACTTCTTGTTCGACCTCAATTCTACCACCCTCTTTATAGACAGTGGAGTCTATACGTCTACTGTGGTGGAAATACCGTCTTTCACTTATTCGGTGTTTCTATCAGGACTACTTTCACTTCCTCCTCTCACTTTTTCAACCGAATTTTGAGTTTTAAGTCTTTTGATTCTAGTACCAGGGTAGTGAAGGACCGTTTATCTACCCCTTTGTCACCCTTGTCACTGTCCAAAATCAAACCCCCCCGAGATTTTAGTGACGTTTACCACTGACGTCGGTACTTTAATTTTCTTCCAATGAGGAGTCTTCTTTTCAATACTGGTTGGATCTATCGTATAATTTTTCGTCTCTGTAATGAAACGGTTGTTCCCAGGTAGATCAGTTTTGATACCAAAAAGGTCATCAGTACATACCTACACTCCCAACCTCATATTTCTTTCGAATCGCGACTTCTTAACTACGAAAACTTGACGCCACAACCTCTTCTGAGGACTCTCAGGGAACCTGATGTTCCTCTAGGTTGGTCAGGTAAGAATTTCCTCTACACAGGACCCTCAAGTAACCTCTCTGACTACAACTTCGACTTTGAAGTTATGAAACCGGTGGACTACGTATCTCGACTGAGTAAACTTTTCAGGGACCACGAGCCTTTCTAACTTTTGTCCTCCCCTTCCCCTACTCTACCCTACTCTACCAACCTACAGTAGTGACTGAGTTACCTGTACGTAAACTCATTTGAGACCCTCAATCACTACCTGTCCTTCCGGACCACACGACGTCAGGTACCCCAGTGTTTCTCAGTCTGTACTAACTCACTTGACTGACTGACTCACTGATTAGTACCACATACTCGAAAAATAACACAACGATTTAAAACAAACGTTTTTAAAACAACTCCGAAAAACACATATACAAGTATTCACTATAACCAGACATCAAAATGAAAAAACACAACACAAAAAGACTAAAACCATAGTCCCTCTACCTCCGGTACATCTTACTCAAACCTTCACAAGGAAGGACACGTTAAAAAACTTTCTCAAAATCTTCCTATCCGTAATCGAGAAGAGATTTACAAACTATCTTATGAGGACACTTCGGTAGACCAGGAGACGAAAACAAAAAACCTTCAAAAAAAAAAAAAAAAAAACAATTTTAGTGTCGAGGTCAAAGTTACGAACATTAACCCAACAGCTATTAAAGATAAAGAAGGAAGAAATCAAAATCTTCTAACTTGTAAAGATTCTTAGACAGGTAAAGAAGGTCCAATAGATAAAATAACGGTATATCAACAAACATTATCAAAGAATATTAAGAAACATAAAGACGTAACAGAAAACATTGGAGAGGAAAAAGTAAAAAGTAAAACAACTAAACTAAGAAGAGAGAAAAAAGAACTATTTAGACCGAATTTCAAACAGTCAAAACGAATAAAAGAGTTTCTTGGTCGAAAAACAACATGATTAGAAATGATAACAAAGAAAGTAAAGAAAAGTATAGACGAGTCTGGAAATACTAAAGAAAGGAAGATGAATAATAATAATAATAAACAACAACAAGAAGTAGGTCAACAAAATCCATCTTTCAATCCAACAGAAAAACTACAAAAGGACTCCATCCTAATGTAACGAGATTTGAAGGAAGAATCCTGACGAAAACGATTTTAGGTATCCAAAACTCAACAGAACAAAAGTAACAGTAAACAAAGATATTGAAAAAAGTAGAGGGAAAACTAAAGAAGTCATTGGACAACCAATCAATCTTTGCATAACAAATTAGAGGTACACGAGGGTAAAGATTGGAAAAAGAAAGAAAATTAACTATAGATCAAAGTATCGTGACACCAGTCTCTTCTACGCACTATGTTAAAGTTAAAAGAATTTAAATGATTCCAAACTAAACACTGGGTTATACATTAGATAGGACCTCTTACAAGGTACATATGAACTCTTCCACATAAGAATACGTAAACCTGCCTTACAGGACAACTATAGTAACTCTAGGTAGAGTAGATTACGTAGTAAATCCTGAACACAAAGGAATAATAAAAATACAAAACTATTAGACAAGTAACCACACTCACCCAAAAAACAATTTTAGAGACTGATAATAACGCAATGACAGTCAAAGAGTAAAATACAGGCAATTACAAACAGAAAACTAACTCCACGAGGATACAGTCCACGTATCTATAAATGTTAACAATAAAGTAGGAGAATCTAACTTAGGAACTAGTAATACATGACAGGAAGGAATAGAAAACGTTATAAGCAATAAAATTCCAGATGAAATAGACTATACTGCTAACGAGTAAACGATAACCCGAAGGGACCATCAAGTCTCCAATTTCGCAGACGGACGTTACGTCCTCTGGACCCAAGCTAGGGACCAAACCCTTCTAGGGGACCTCTTCCTTTACCGTTGGGTGAGGTCATAAGACCGGACCTCTTATGGTACCTGCCTTCTCGGACCACCCGATGTCAGGTGCCACAGCGTTTCTCAGCCTGTGCTGACTCGCTGAAGTGAAAGAAAGAAAGTGAAACTATGCTCCTAACGATGAGGTCGAAAAAAAAAAAAAAAAAGAATGTTAAACGTACCTTAAATAAAAAGGTAGGAGAGTGAAAGTCAGATATACACAGAAATCAAGACTTCACCCAAAGAACATCCGTCACATATATACCCAGAGCAAAAACATAGGTAAGTTGGTCAGACACAGAGAACCAACCTCGTAAATTAGGTAAATGTAAATTTCATTAGTAACTATATATATACAAGGATAACGGTAAAAGAACTAAACCCCCACCCCCCACTAAAACATCTAGAAAAAGGAAGAAAACATAAACAACTGATATATTCAGGGAAATTGTAAACAGTATTTAGACCAAACCACTTAAGAGAATTGAAGACGAACAGACTTTTCGAAAAATAAAGAGGTAGTCAAAACTTACTCTAGGAACGACTCATGTCATTAGTACCAACATCTAAAAAGGGAAGTCATGGAAGTTATATAAGACAGTAAAGGAAGACCGGACGTTTCAAAGACGACTTTCTAGTCGATAATTGTTATACACCGAAGGGAAATACAATGAACAACGAAGAGAGAACGACGAAAATTATAAGAAAGAAACACAAACAACGGAGAGGGAACAACGAAAATTATAAGAATGAAACACAAATCAAAAACAATCACACTAATCATATACATAACCGTACAAAGAGGAACCCAAACGGGACATACCCTAAGAATCACGGAGAACCTGAACTAAATGATAAAGGAAATAGTGCAACCCATTTAAAATTTAATATTAGAGAAGTTTTTCAAAGAGTATGAGAAAGAAAATGAGAAGAATAAAACCGGACATATTAAGATTACAACCGAGTAAACTATAACAGAGTCTCCAAAGAGTCTAACAGGAGTCAAGAAAAGTAAGAAAAATAAAAAAAGACGAGAAGTCTTCAATAAAGGTGGTAAAATAGAAGGTCCAGTGACTAAACAAGAAGACGAAATCTATAATACGATAACTAAAGAAGATCTAATAAAATTTAAAGTCATTAACACGACAAACAGAGACATTCGAATAAGAAATTAAGAAAATCCAGAACTAATTAACTAAGAATATAAAAGAAGTAAAACAAAAGTTCCAAAGACTAGTAAAAATGTGAGTAATCAGACTTAATAAAAAGTCCATCAAACGTATAAAGGAGAAGTAAATGAACCTGAAGACACAAAGATCAAAAAAGGAAGTAAACACATCATAAAGAGACGGACAAGTAATAAAAGGAAAAAACTTGAATAATACAAACTCCAGAGGAAAAGGGTCCGAAGTTTCTTAATAAAGGAACTTTTTCCAACTTAAGAAAGAAGGAAAACGAAAGAAGGGAAGATTCGAACCAGGTTACCAAACACATTCGAAAATACAAATTTTAATAAAATAAATAAAATTGACCTCTGATTAATGAAATGTTATAACACCACCAAAACGGTATGTAACTGTACTTAGTCGGTGTTCATATGTACACAGGGGGTAGGACGTTTGGTAAGGGTGGAGGGAGGGGTAGGGGAAGGAGACCCAACAGCGTCACGTGCCCGAAACTCATGAGACAAAGTACGTAACTTAAACCTGGTTAGTAGATAAAATGTATACCATAATATGTACAGGGTTACGAAACGAGACTTTAGTAGGGTGGGAGTGGAAGAGGGTGTCTCAGGTTTTCAGACAAGTAATATAGACACAGATAAAAAGGTAGAGCGTATAACCCAGTAACAGAGGTAGAAGGATTTAAGGTATACGTACGTAATTATATGACATAACCACAAAAAGAAAGACCGAATGAAGTGACACATATTATCCGTGGGCAAAGTAGATGGAGTAATCTTGCCTAAGTTTACACAAGAAAAATTATCGACTCGTAACAAGGTGATACATATACATGATGTGGAAAGAATAGGAAAGTAGACGGTTACCCGTAGATACAACGAAGGTACAGGATAGATAACATTTGTCACGACACTACTTGTAACCCCACGTACACAGAGAAAGTTAAGACAAAAAGAGTCACACATACGGGTCGTCACCCTAACGACCCAGCATACCGTCAAGATAAAGGTCAAAAATTCCTTAGAGGTGTGACAAGAGGTATCACCGACATGATCAAACGTGAGGGTGGTTGTCATATTCTTCCAAGGGAAAAGAGGTGTTGGAGTGGTCGTAAATAACAAACATCTGAAAAACTATAGTCGGTAAGACTGACTGTATTTTACCATGGAGTAACAGCAAAACTAAATGTAAAGAGACTATTCCTCACTGCAACTCGTAGAAAAGTACATAAACAATCGGTAGACATACAGAAGAAACCTCTTTACAGACAAATCAAGAAACCGGCGATAAAAACTAACCCAGCAAATAAAAAGACCATAACTCGACCAAACATATCTAACTCTAAACACGACTCAAAAAGAAAACAACAACATCAACAAACAAACGAAAAAGAGATTACCCGTTCCGAAAAAGGAAAAGGTACAACCCCTTTAAAAGTTGATATCAGAGAAGTTTTTAAAAGAGTATGACAAAGAAAAAGAGAAGAAGAAGACCCTGCCGATGTTAAGTTTACAACCATACAAACTATAACAGGGTCTCCAGAGACTCTGATAGGAGTCAAGAAAAGTAAGAAAAATGAAATAAGACGATAAGTCTTCAATAAAGGTGGTAAAAAGAGGGTCGAGTGACTAAGCAAGACGAGGAAGTATATAAGACGATAACTAGGAAGACCTCATAAAAATTAAACTTTTTAACACAACAAACAGAGACATACAAATAAGAATTAAGATGATCCAGAAACTATTAACTAAGAACACGAAAGAGGTAAAACAAAGTTCCAAAAACTAGTATAAATGATAGTAATAAGACTTAGGAAAAAGTACATCAAACGGATAAAGGAGAAGTAAATAAACCTGAAGACACAAAGGTCAAACAAGGAAGTAAACACATCGTAAAGAAAAGGAAAAGTAATGAAAAAATCGAATAACATAAACTCCAGAGGAAAAAGGTCCGAAGTCCCAACTTAAGAAAGAAGAAAAACCAAAGATGGGAGTACTCTTCTCAACCGAGTAACCTTTTTTGAGACTACTACCTTCCCTAACCCCCGTCCTCCTCTTCCCCTACTGGCTCCTACTCTACCGACTTACCGGTGTATGAGAAGGTACCTGAGCTATCTGTACTCAGACTCACTTGAGGCCCTCTACCACTACCTGTCCCTCCGGACCGCACGACACTCAGTACCCCAGCGTTCCTCAGCCTGTGCTGACTCACTGACTTGACTTGACTTGACTTCCAACCAGGTCACGAAACACATTCAAAACATATCCCACTCTAAACACGTCTCCAAAACAAACAAACAAACAAAAAGGAGACCACTAGTTCCGACTCACTCTACCATTAAGACAGTCAACTACTAACTCAAAGACAAAAACGAAACAAATAACAAATCTACACCGTAGGACGTGTCCTACGATGAGAACCAACCCACTACGCCCCAGAACATAAGTTCACCAAAGGAAACACACTCAAGAGTGATAAACTATGAGGGATACCAATCAAAAGACCATCAGATCCCACAACTTTAGTCACGAGGGTGAGGTTTCCTAGTCCCGAACTAAAAGTCAAACGTACCAAGATACATAAGAAAAGGTAACCGGTCCATGAGGACAGGTGGGAGTTGACCACAAGAAGTACGTGAAGACACGGATTACTACATAAGGACTACATAGACACCTCTCTCTACATGAGGTACAGGTGTATGAGAAGGTGGTAGAACGAGAGAGAGACGGTATGTTCTAGAGAGAGACTAGATGTTGTAATTAGACTGGTGTTCTAAGTCTATGAAATATTGAACTTTTTATATAAAATTATGAAATTGAATCGTCAATTACAAGAAATGTCAGACAAAAGAGGACAAGGAGGAACTACGTGAAGTTACTATCCGTTGACCACTTAAGAGTCGGTCCTATTCCCATAAAGTATAATAGTTCTCAAACAGGTAAGTAAAAATAGACAAGACTTATCAAAAGATGGGAGAGTTATATCAAGACTAAGACTAATATCATAGTCTTTAAGAAGATAAAGTACTGACTTAAGAGTTTTTGTTGTCGTTTTTGTTTTGTTTTGATAAAGACACTTAGAAAGAGGTTGGTGAGTCTTCCCATCGTATAAATAAAGTACAGTGGTATTGTGGAACACACAAATTAAGAACGTAATAAGTCGGAAATACGAACGACATGTCGTGTGACGAGTCTAATGTCTTCCGTGTTTTATTTACGTATAACTTTCGTATTGTTAACTCTACTTGTCAAATGAAGGGACTAAACAAGAATGGGAGACACATACAACCCTAAGGGACCGTCAAGTCGACCATTTCTTAGGTGGACGTTACGTCCTCTAGGACTAAGTTAAGGACCAAACCCTTCTACACGATCTCTTCTCTATCCGGGAGTGAGGTCATAAGAACCCGAAAACATTACCGAGTCGATGATGTCTTAGACGAACGTACCATCCCAAACTAGGGACCCATCCCTTCTAGGGGACCTCTTCCAGTTAGTCAAGTCAACGAGTTAGCACAGACTGAGACGCTGGGGTACTTAGCGTCGTGTGGTCCGGAAGGACAGATAGTGGTTGAGGGCCTCAAGTGAGTCTGAGTACCGGTAGCTCAGACACTACGGTAGGTGGGTAGAGTAGGAGCCAGCAGGGGAAGAGGAGGACGGGGATTAGGGAGGGTCGTAGTCTTAGAAAAGGTTACTTAGTTGAGAAGCGTACTCCACCGGTTTCATGACCTCAAAGTCGAACTCGTAGTAAGGAAGGTTTCTTTAGGGTCCCGACTAGAGGAAGTCTTACCTGACCAACCTAGAGGAACGTCAGGTTTCCTGAGAGTTCTCAGAAGAGGTTGTGGTGTCAAGTTTTCGTAGTTAAAAAACCGCGAGACGAAAGAAGTGTCAGGTTGAGAGTGTAGGTATGTACTGGTGTCCTTTTTGGTATCGGAACTGATCTGCCTTGAAACAACCGTTTTGTTACAGAGACGAAAAGTTATACGATAGATCCAACCAGTATTGAAAAGAAGGTTCCTCGTTCGTAGAAAATTAAAGTACCGACCTCTTCCATTTCCCATGGGTAAAGTCATAAGACCGGACCTCTTGAGGTACTTTACATTTCAGGTACCTCACCGTTTCTCATCCTGCACTGTCTCATAATTTTATTTTATAACACACAAAGACATACAGTAGTCAAGTCAAGTCAATTCAAAGAGTCAGTACAGACTGAGAAACACTGGGGTACATGACGTCGGGCGGTCTAAAGAGACAGGTAGTGGTTGAGGACCTCGAACAAGTTTAAGTACGGGTAACTCAACCACTCCGGTAGGTTGATAGAGTAGGAGACAGTAGGGGAAGAGGAGGACGGAAGTTAGAAAGGGTCGTAGTCCCAGAAAGTGTTACTCAGTCAAGAAGGGTAATCCACCGGTTTCATAACCTAGAAGTCGAAGTCGTAGTCAAGAAGGTTTCTTATAAGTCCCGACTAAAGGAAATGCTAACTGACCGAACTAGAGGAACGTCAGGTTCCCTGAGAGTTCTCAGAAGAGGTTGTGGTGTCAAGTTTTCGTAGTCAAGGAGCCGTGAGTCGAAAAAATATCAAGTTGAGAGTGAGAGTATGTGCTGATGACCTTTTTGGTATCGAAACTGATCTGTCTATAAAAAGTCGTTTCATTTCAGTGAGAGAGAAAAATTTATACAACAGATCCAACCGGTGTCAAAGAAAAAGGGTTCCTCGTTCACAGAAAATTAAAGTACCGACATCACTGGTAAACGTCACTAAAACCTCGGGTTCTTTTATTCCAAAGGGGTAGATAAACGGTACTTCACTACCCTGACCTACTGTACTAGAAGCAAAAAACTTACAACTCAAAATTCGGTCAATAAAGTGAGAGGAGAAATTGAAAGTAGTTCTCCGAGAAATCATAGAGAAACGAAAGACGGAATTCCCACCACAGTAGAGATATAGTCTCCAATAACTATAAAGAGGGTTTTAGAACTAAGGTCGAACAGGAAGTGAGTCGTACTGTACAGTGTACTACGTGAGACATATATTCAATTTATTTGTCCCACTGTTATATGTCGGATCTTCATAAGGAAAGGGTTAATCCTTGGTCAGGTAAAAAGGTTCAGGTCAAGATTGACAGCGAAGAATTGGACGTATGTCTAAAGAGTCTTCCGTCCATTCTACCAGACCATAAGGATAGAGAAATTCTTAAAAGGTGTCAAATAAAACTAGGTGTGTCAGTTTCAGAAACCACATCAGTTATTCCGTCTACATCTATAAAAGGACCTTAAGAGAACGAAGAAGAGATTAGATTCACGATAACCGTTAAACTAGGGACCAAGGAGACGGAAATTTTTAGATCGAACATGTAAACCTTCAACTGTCAAGTACATGGCAACTTAGGACCGAACCTCTTAAAATTCATAAAGAAACGATCGCACACTCTGCTCACGTTAAAACGACATTAAACTTGTAAGAAACCGTAACGGAAAGAAACCCTGACCTTACTTTTGTGGAAAAGGTCAGGACACCGGTGACGACTCAAAAGGTTTACACGACCGTATAACTCACGTCGTGAACTTGTCGTAGCACAAAATCCTAAACTTTATCGAGTCGACCTTAAGGTAGTAGAGGTGATCGAAACAAGTATCACTACGAAGGATTCTGAGTAAACTGAAGTCTGAGGTCCTACAGACCGAGATCCACTCACTAGTGTGGTAACACCCACCAACAGACCCAAAATTTTTAGAAAAAACATATCAAGAAGACACATAAGAATGGTGTAAAGGAATTATAGAAGACGAGGACAATACAGTTGAAACAAACACAGGAAATAACTAGACTAGAAACGTACTTTATGAGGGAACCATAGAGATTAAAAGAACTTCTCTAAAGATCAGAAAGGGTAACATAAGAAAGGATATAAAGTAGTGAAACTAATCACTTCTTCCGACAGAATAAAGTGGAACTATAAGAATATTGAGACGTAAGATTATCCATAAAGAAAAAAAGGAAACGAGAAAATAGTCTATAGACATTCCGAAGGAGTCTGTTGGTAAAACGGAAAAACATAAAGAAAAGGAACCCCTACCAGAACTAGTGACGGAGGACATATTATAGTACTTGGGAGACAGGTATCAAGAAATCCGTGAGATAGTCTAGATTAGAAACTTAGATAAACAGTGACGGTGACATATTAGAATTCCCGAAACTAAATCCAGTGCGGACTCACCAGATACTTACCATATACAGTACCTACTACGATAAAATTTTTCGTTGAATGTCGACTACGGAAATATGAGGGTAACAAGTTTAAACAAATTTATCGTTTTATGAAAGGTTAGACACTACTACCATTTATATTTTATTTTGTTTACTATGACGTTTATACTTTTTTTAATTAAGACACTAAAACTGAGGAAAATCTGTATGGTGTTTTAAAAGTAAAAGATAATATTTTACTAAATATAGAACATTATATTAATGGTATAAATAAAGAAGATTTTTGTCGTCATTTAAGGATTTACTGAAGGATTTGTGGTGTAGAAGGATAGTTTGTTATTTAACGATAATGTATGTACAATTTTTTTGTCAATGTTTACACATTCCCTTTATTAATACGATACGACGACGACGACGACGGTTCAACGAAGTCAGCACAGGCTGAGACACGCTGGGGTATCTACCGTCGGATGGTCCGAGGGGGAAGGGACCCTAAGAGGTCCGTTCTTGTGACCGCACCCAACGGTAAAGGAAGAGGTTCCGTACTTTCACTTTTCACTTTTACTTTCACTTCAGCACAGGTTGAGAATCGCTGGGGTACCTGACGTCGGATGGTCCGAAGAGGTAGGTACCCTAAAAGGTTCGTTCTCATGACCTCACCCCATGGTAACGGAAGAGGCTTAATACGACATTGTGATTGAAATTCTTATATAAGTGTAAAGTGTAAACCGTACTCTCCGGACACACAAACACACACACACACACACACACACGCACGAGTCACTACAAGTTGAGGAACGCTGGGGTACCTGACATCGGATGGTCCGAGGGAACAGGTACCCTAAAAGGTCCGTTCTTATCACCTCGTCCAACGATAAAGGAAGAGGTCCCCTAGAAGGGTTCGGTCCATAGTTTAAACGTAGAGTGTAGAGGACGTAACCGTCCACCCAGGAAATTATCGACTCGGTGGTCCCTTCGGTCTCCGGATAGCATTTAAATTTTTAAATAGTACTCAATACTGGTACATCAATGACAGAGTTATATTTTATTTACTTCATGTTTTCTCTATTTGTCAAAAGAAAAAATGATATAGTAAGTTATAAGAACTACTTTTCTATTTCTATATAATTCTTCCTTTTGATTAAAACTACTAAATTTAAATTTATAATTGTATTTTGAATGAACAATGAAATTAATTAAAGTACATTGATATTTTTTATAACATCTCTTTCGTTTCGTATTAAAATTATTTAAACACTTTTATTAGGTGTACTACAAAAGTAATTAATTCTATACAGTGTATTAGTTACGATCATACTTAGTGTTCATCAAAATGTAACTTCCTAAACATAAAAGTAAAAGAATCATCATTTCCCCTAGATAATAGAAGTAACATAGAGAGTCACTATTCATATAAAAGAGTTCAACGTAAAACAACCTTTAACTGATTCTAGATATAGTGCCTTACTTCAAGGGATAAATATTATATTTAAATTATTCACTTTGATCTTTCAGTGATACATTAAAGTTGTACTGGTTACTTTTACCTATCTTAAGTCCTCATTTTATATTAAATGTGTACTGTACTTTCTAGTACTAGATCTAGTTTTATCTTATCGCTAAATAACTTTGTGTCCACTTCTTTTTAACAAAACGTCTCCTTTTAAAAGTAAAATATCAGTACTTTTTTGTTACTGAAACCACTGTAAAGTTTCAAAACTGTGATCATAAAGACTTAGTCGGAAGTAATCAGTTTGATTATGTTCATACGATTTGACTCTAAAAATCTTTGTAGGAAATTTTTACATGTACTCTACACCTCTGGTTTTTCGAATTTTATTATCAGGTATTTTAACACTCCTTACTTTTACCCTCATTCATATCTTAAAATTTTTTACTTTCCAATTATTTAAAAAATAAAAATAAAAACACTAATACTTGTAAGGGGTATCCGTGAGAGATAAAAGTACGTCGACTTTTAATTTTTTCCTTTATTAACAGACCCGTATTATGTCTAATAAACGAAAAAAAAAAAGGAAGACAGAAGTGATATTTTGACAATAAAAACCCCTTCGACATTTTATAGTTAAAGACTATTAGAAGTCCCTTTTAATTCGAAAAGAAGACCTACTGGTAATAATAAAAGGGACAAAGATATCTCTCAAAACGTAGAAAGGAAGCATTATTTTTACTGTATACCTAACTAAAAGTTAACAACAACAATTAAGTGAGTCCACATAGACTAAGAAACGTTGGGGTACCTGACGTCATCCGGTCAGAAGAGACTCGAAGCGATAAAGGACCTCAAACGAGTCTGAACACAGGTAACTCAACTACTACGGTAAGTTAGTAGGGTCGGAGACAGTGGTAGAAGAGAAGAACAGGTGTTAGAAAGGGTCATAGTCCCACAAAAGGTTACTCAGCTGAGAAGAGTAATCCACTGGTTTTATAACCTAGAAGTCAAAGTCGTAGTCAGGAAGTTTACTTATAGATCCTAACTAAAGGAAGTTCTGACTCACCAAACCAGAGGAACTACAGGTACCCTGGGAGTTCTCCGAAGAGGTCATGGTGTTAATCTTTCGTAGTTAAAAAGTCATGAGTCGGAAGAAATACAAGATTTGGAGTGTAAATATGTATTGCTGACTTTTTTTATATGTCGAAACTAATATACCTGAAACAATCGTTTCTCTACAGAGACGGAAAGTTTTGTGACAGATCCAAACAGTGTCGAAAGGAAGGTTCCTCGATGACGGAAAATTAAAGTACAGACGTCAGAGATAGGTGTCGCTAAAACCTCGTGTTCTTTTAATTCAGACAGTGACAAAGGTGACAAAAGGGTTGATAAACGGAAATTCACTACCCTGACCTACTGTACTAGAATCACAAAACTAACAACTCAAAATTCGGTCGAAATAGTGGTAGAAGAAAGTGTAAGTAGTTCTCTGAAATCAAGGAGAAGTGAAAACCGGTAATCCCATCACAGAAACCTATAGACTCCAATAACCATAAAGAGGGTCGTTAGAACTAAGGTCGAACATGGAGTACGTCGGGTCGTAAAAGACACTACAAGAGATGTATATTCAATTTATTCGTCCCACTGTTGTATGTCGAAACTACATGAGGAAAGGGTTAAAACTTGATAAAGAAAGAAAGTATAGACCAAGACAATGAAAAACTGGATGTATGTTCAAAGAGTCCTCCGTCTATTCTACCAGACCATAAGGGTAGAGAAATCCTTAAAAGGTGTCAAACACGACTAAGTGTCAATTTATGAAATCTTATCAGTTACTCCGTCTTCATCTACGAAAGACGTTAGGAGAACGAAAAATATACTAAGTTGTCTACAACTGTTAAACTGGAGACCACGGAGACGAAAAACATTCAGGTCAACATGTAGACCTCAAAGAGTTAAGTTCATGACCACCTTGGATCGAACTTCCTAAAACTCGTAATAGAATGATCATACATTTTCCTCGTGTTAACACGATATCAAACTCGTAAGAAACCACGACGGGAGGAAACCCTAACCCTACTTTTAACTGGAAAAGATCAGGATATCGGTGACGACTCAAAAAGTTTGACCACCCGTATAACTCATATCGTAAAGATTGTCGTAGTAGAAAGTCCTAAACTTTATCGAATGAACCTTAAGGTAGTGAAGGTGATCGAAACAAGCATGATCACGAAGACTTCTGGGTTAACTGAAGTGTTAGGTCCTACAGATAGAAATCCACTCACTAGTGTAGTAGCATCGATAGGTCCAGTAACACTGGAAAATAAAAACATGTCAAAAAGAGACATAAGAACAGTGGAGAATTATAGAAGACGAAGTCAATACAGGTATAGTAAAGACAGGAAAAAACACGGATACAAACGTACTTTACAAGGGAACCATAGAGATTAAAAGAACTTCTATAGAGACCAGAAAGGGTAAGATAATAAAAGGAGACAAAGAAACGTAAAAGTAAATTCTTCCCAAAGAATAGAGTGGAACTATAAGAAATCTTGAGTCGTAAGTCAATCCATATAGAAAGGAAAAGAGGAAACGGAAAGTGAAAAAAAGAAAAGAGTCGATAAACATTCCGGAGGAATTTGTTGGTAAAAAGGAAAAGAGTAAAGAAAAAAACCTGTACAACTATCAAATGTCACTTGTCACGGTCTTAGGCACCAGAGGTTTTCTCTTTTAAAGTGAGACCTTAGGTTTTCTGCGTCAGAGTCAGTGCGTCTCGAAACCCATTGTTTCAAATAATCTCACTTTTCCTATCTCTTGCGGAGGTCGTTTTCCGTGACCTTCCCCCATCCTCTCATGGACGGAATGATCAAATTCATTTCGTAATATATAAAAAGTTGACCGGTGACTTTTATCTATTTTTCTTATGAAGTTCAAACGTTCTCAAGGTGGTTTGGGAAAGGGTTCTGTATATAGGACTCTGTTGAAGCCGTACTCTAATTGGTCCCTCTGGTCCAAGGTCCGTTACACGGAGACCCACTCTATATAACAACTCTTTGTTCAAGTATCCGTTCTAAACAATGTTAACATTAGTGATTGTATCTCGGATTCCTTTTTATTACATTAGATACTTTTCGTAAAAGGTACTCATTCTATATAATGACGACATATAAGTAATCAAGGTCTGGATTTCTTACCGGTCAAGAACCCGTTCTAAGTAACAACGTCTTCCGAATTCCGTTCGTACTCACTCTTACAAGTGAATGAGGAATTTTACGGAACCTAACGGACGGACTCGGAATTGAGAGAGTCACCAAAACCAGTAGCAAAGGACATATTACAATACTTGGAGACGGGTGTCAAGAAGTCCGTAGACAGTCTAGATTAGGGAACTTAGATAAACAGTGAAGGTGACATATTAGTATTCTTTAAACTAATTTCAACATGGACTTACCGGATGAGCAAAAGGGATGTAAGAAGTTAAATTCAGACTTAAAACGTTATTCCACAAGTACTAAACTCGATGTCAGTCAACGTCCAAAAAAACAAAAAAAAAAGTCTATCATATCGTGAAGAGTTAGAAACTGACGTTTCTTATGTGGTAGTTAGACTAAAACCATAACTGGTAAAACACTACAAGAACACATCACAGTAGAAAACACAACGACGTTCACCCACAAACAATGTTGGTTATGCAAGAGAACCGTTTTGGGACAATCGGAAACGGGACGAAGTCAAACGTAAGGATCCGGTTGAACGGACAATGAGGTATATAGAGAACTAAAGGATAAAACATAACTGTTAAGAGAATATGATATATTTATTTGTTCTTCTGTATTAAAGACTTTAATTACATGTCATGAATCTTAAAGAACTTATGTCCTCCTTTTAATAAAATTACTATTAACTAGAGTTTCACTACACTCTTATGTCTTCTTTGGATATTTTTAGTACTTTGAGAGGTGTGTTCCGAACGTTTACTCTACTTTAAATTTGGTTCAAATTTTCTTGGTGTCCTTAAGAGGTACTCTCTCCCTTAATAATATAATTACTCCGTCTACTTATGATTTACGACTTAATTGTCTTCCTAAAGTGTACAAGTTTCTAATGAACGTTATAAAACAATATCACCACGGGTCTTACGTTAGACGTCCACTATTATTCCTCCTCTGACCTTTAGAACTTTACCCGGTACAGACTTTATTAATTAATATATTAAGTCTTCCTGAACCTAAAATAGAACAGTACGTATCCTCAGTAATTCAACAAAACCCGGTACTCTAATGTGCCTTCAAAAACGTAAAGTTTTTATATTGAAATTGGAATCCTATGTGTCGTACTCTATTAACTCCCGGTCCTCTTATGATTTCTTCGGTAACTTTACTCTGATCACTTTCTTAACCAGTTTAGATTGTGTGTCTCCACTCTCTGTTTTTCACACCTCCGTAATCTCTTTCAACTCTTCATCTCACTGGTAGAAAGATCACGAGAATTTTGTAAAGACTTTTAATATCTGATTAAAATAATGATTTTCTGTTTTTATATGATTTTACCATATATATCTTTAATATAATATTTAAGGTAATAGATATCACATGTTTAATATACGATATTTACCTCCTCTCTGATACTAACCTTTCATATCTCCTGACCCTCTTCTGTAACAATTGTAATACGTTTAGGACTCGAGGACCTTATGTCATTACCATTTCACTGAAAAGATTTCTGGGGGTGTGAAATCATAAGACTTTTTACCGAATTACATCTCTTAGTAGTAGAAAGGGCACCAAATCTATCCTACTTACCTACAAAGACAGGAGGACGAATTAATGAATACTGTTACAGTCTGTAGTAGAAGGTTTAAGGGTAAGAAACGAATATTTAATAGTTGACTTGTCAAACATGAGTGACTAGGTAGTCCTTTTCGCAAGTGGTAACGACAAAATGGTTTGAAATCAGTCTGAAAAGAAGGTCAAGAAACTTGAGATCAGGTATGAGTCAGACTCATTCGTGACTTGTACTTTGTGGGAAGGAGAATAACAGAAAGGGATTTTAACCGTCTGTTTTTCTTTCTATACAGGACTAGTAAACAGACACAGACTAAGAAAGATCGGAACAAATGAAGAGGGACATTTTCCTTTGAAGAGAGGACTGACTGTAGACACTATCAACGTCTAGGGTACCAGTTTCCAAAAAGAATGACGGTATTAGAGAGAAACTGATAAATTTATTGGAGGGAAAGAAAAAACTTTACTATAAAAGATTCTTTCGGAGAGGAATGGTTTCGAAAAAAAAAAAAAATTTAAATGTATCTTTTTTTAACCATAACCTCTTAAATGTCGATATTTAATTGAAGTGTGTATTCCAAAATGGGTAATCCTTGTAATAAAAATCGTTAAATCCAATTGTAATACCCCTATTCCTTACTTTTCTTTTTTTAAACAGAGATTTATACAAAATTTAATTAACGTGATATAATTTACGTTTTATACCTATGAGTAAAATAATAAAGTGAAGAAAAATAGAAAGAAAAAACCTCCTACCCCCGTGAGTAGAATTTACGGTTGTAATCGTGTATATCAGTTCATTCAGTAAAGAACCTGTACAAGTCCATGGGAAATAATCAAGGGACTAAGTCTAAGTCTGAGTTTGTCCTCCTTGTCAAAGTTTTCCACTATTGAAGGAAAAGAAAAAACCCCGTTTTAGACCGAACTGATGGATTGGTCCACACTTATGAGTGACTCCACTTTTAAGTAAAGACATGTTATCTTGTCGAGGACCGAGTGGGGACCCTTTTATTGTTGACTAGTTCTGACTTTATAAACTTAAGTCAAAATTTTTGTGAATAATAAATTTTTTATTTTTAAAATTTTCGTTTGTTCTTTCGTAACGACCCAATTGGACGTCTAATACTAAGGAAATCTTATACGTACGGAATAAAACTGAATTGGGTCCTCATCCAGACCAGTAAGTTATATCTCTATAAACTTCTAAAACAAGATAGTCTAGATACGAGGAGTTATTGTTAATTTAATATATATCTATGTATATAGTCGACTTCGTCAAAGTGAGAAAATCATCTCAAACGGGAAATTTACCTATGGTAGGATCCCTAAGGAAAATGTACTTTACTAACTTTTCTTTGAGTAATGACTTATTACTTAAATAAGTCACCAAAAATGACCGAAGATTTTTCCTATGATAGTATTTTAGACAGAACAAGTCTCACTATTCTTAGACATTTTATGTATATTAACAAACAATATGATAAAATAACGAGTTTTAACAGTTGTATACTGTTTCATCGAATTCTCATTTCCAGGTAGTCAAAGAAACACATCTTGGTCTTATACCGTCGTTATAACACCTATGTCCAATCATTCAAGTCAAGTCAAGTAAAGTCAGTGAGTCAGCAAAGACTGAGAAATGCTGGGGTACTTAGCGTCGTGCGGTCCGGAGGGACAGGTAATAGTTGCGGGCCTCAAGTGAGTTTGAGTGCAGGTAGCTTAGACACTACGGTAGGTCGGTAGAATAGGAGACAGTAGGGGAAATGGAGGACGGGGGTTAGGGAGGGTCGTAGTCTCAGAAAAGGTCACTCAGTTGAGAAACGTACTTCACCGGTTTCATGACCTCAAAGTCGAAATCGTAGTAAGGAAGGTTTCTTGTGGGTCCTGAATAGAGGAAATCTTACCTGACCAACCTATAGGAAGGTCAGGTTCCCTGAGAGTTCTCAGGAGAGGTTGTGGCGTCAAGTTTTCCCAGTTAAGAAGCCGTGAGACGGCAGAAGTGTCAGGTTGAGAGTGTAGGTATGTACTGGTGTCCTTTTTAGTCTGGGAACTGATCTGCCTGGAATCAGCCGTTTCATTACAGAGACGAAAACTTATACGACAGATCGAACCAGTATTTAAAGGAAGGTTCCTCATTCGCAGAAAATTAAAGTACCGACGTCAGTGGTAAACCTCACTAAAACCTCGGGGGGTTTCATTTCAGACTGTGATAAAGGTGACAAAGGGGTAGATAAAGGGTACTTCACTACCCTGACCTCCGGTACTAGAAACAAAAGACTCACAACTCGAAATTCGGTTGAAAAAGTGAGAGGAGAAAGTGAAAGTAGTTCTCCGAAAAAGTAAGGAGAAGTGAAAGACGGTATTCCCACCACAGTACACGTATAGACTCCACTAACTATAAAAAGGGCCGTTAGAACTAAGGTCGAACACAAAGAAGGTCAGGTCACAAAGAGTACTACATGAGACGTATCTTCAATTTATTCGTCCCACTATTATATGTCGGAACTGTATGAGGAAAAGGATAAACCTTAGTCAGACAACAAGGTACAGGTCAAGATTGACAACGAAGGACTGGACGTATGTCTAAAGAGTTCTCCGTCCAGTCCACCAGACCATAAGGGTAGAGAGAGTCTTAAAAGGTGTCAAATAACAGTAGGTGTGTCACTTTCCGAAACCGTATCAGTTATTTCGGCTTTATCTACCAAAGGACCTTGAGAGAGCGAAAAAGGTACTAGGTCGCCTACAACCGTTAAACTAGAGACCAAGGAGACGGAAAAGATTTTGGTCGAACTTGTAGTCCTTCAAGTGCCGAGTGCATAACGACTTCGGACCGAACCTCTTAAAACTCGTAATGAAATGATCGTATACTCTACTCACGTTAACACACCATCAAACTCGTAAGAAACGGTAACGGAAAGAAACCCTAATCTTACTTTTGACTGGAAAAGGTCAGGACACCGGTGACGACTCAAAAAGTTTACACAACCGTATAACTCACGTCGTGAAAGTGTCGTAGTAGAGAGTCCTAAACTTTATCGAGTTGACCTTAAGGTAGTTGAGGTGATCGAAACAAGCACCACTACGAAAGATTCCGGGTGAACTGAAGTGTAAGGTCCTACAGACCGAGATCTACTCACTAGTGTGGCAACACTAATAGGTCCAACACTTCTAGAGAAAAACATGTCAAGAAGACACATAAGAACGGTGGAGAAGAATTATAGAAGATGAAGACAATCCAGGTCTGGTAAAGACAGGAAATAGCTCGGGTAGAAACGTACTTTACAAGGGAACCATAGAGATTAAAAGAACTTCTCTAGAGATCAGAAAGGGTAAGACAAGAAAATGAGATAAAGAAACGTGACAAGTGACTTCTTCCGAAAGAGTAGAGAAGAACGATAAGAAACCTTAAGACGTAAGTCTACGAATACAGAAAGGAAAAGAGGAAACGACAAGTGAAGAGAAGGAAAGTGTCGATAAACATTCCGGAGGGGTCTGTCGGTAAAACGAAAAAACGTAAAGAAAAGGTACCCCTACCAGGACTAGGGACAGAGGACATGTTACAGTACTTGGAGTAAGGTATCAAGTAGTCCGTGAGATATATACTCTAGCTCCGGTAATTTAGATAAAGAGTGAAGGTGACATATTAGTATTCCCTAAACTGGATCCAGTATGGACTTACCAGATCACCAAAAGGGAAGAAAGAAGTTAAACTCAGACTTAAACCATTATTCCTCAAGTACTAGACTCGGTGTCAGTCGAGAGACAGAACAAAACGACTTACATATCTCGAAGAGGTAGAAACGGACATTTCTTATATTAGTTAGACTAAAGTCACAACTGGTAGACCACTACAGGTACACATCTCAGAAGAGAACATAACAACCTTCTCCCACAAACGATACTGCTCACGTAAAAGAACCGTTTTGAGATAATCAGAAAAGGGACGAAGTAAGACGTAAAGAGGTTAATCGGATTGACCTACAATTATAGGAGATTTTACCTATTAATATAATTTTAAAAATTATATCATCCTAATAATTTTTTACAACAAATTGTACGGACTGTTGACTTTTACTTTCGTAATATGAACAAATCTATTCAGTTATTGACACACAATATTTTGTAAAAATACTAATTCATTTTTTATAAAGGAATGTTTTATTGAACATTTAAAAATAGACTTTAGTATAATTACTCTATTAAAAGTCAAATAATAGATGATTTTCCAATCAATCTTTTTACAGATTTTCAAACCTATATAACAAATAAAATAAATAAATAAATAATAAAAATCCAAGAAAAATTTTATATTTACATAAAATTAACCTCCAATTAATAAAATGTTATCACATAACCAAAACGGTATGTAGTTGTACTTAGACGGTGCCCATATGTGGACAAGAGGTAGGATATGGGGGGAGGGAGAAGGGTGAGGTATGGTAGGGAGACCCAGTAGGGTCACAGGGTCGGAGTCCGTAGGTCTCAGTACGTAACTTAGACCTGACCGCTAAGTAAAGTATATGCTATAATATGTACAAAGTTACGGTAAGAGGGTTTAGTAGGGTGGGACCGGGAGAGGGTGTTTCAGGTTTTCCGACAAGATAGGTAGACACAGAGAAAACGACAGAGCGTATGTCCTAATAGTAATGGTAGAAAGATTTAAGGTATATATACTCAATCATATGACATAACCACAAAAAGAAAGACCGAATGAAGTGAAACATATTATCCGAGGTCAAAGTAGGTGGAGTAATCTTGACTAACTTTACATAAGAAAGATTACCGAATCATTATGAGGTAACACATATACATGGTGTCGAAAGAATAGGTAAGTAGACGACTACCTGTAGATCCAACAAAGGTATAGGACCAATAATATTTGTCACGACGTTACTTGTAACCCCATGTACACAGAGAAAGTTAAGACCAAAGGAGCCACACATACGGGTCGTCACCCTAAAGACCCAGTATTCCGTCAAGTTAAAGGTCAAAAAATTTCCTTAGAGGTGTGACAAGAGGTATCACCGACATGATCAAACGTAAGGGTGGTCGTCACATTCTCCCAAGGGAAAAAAGGTGTGGGAGAGGTCGTAAATAACGAACATCTGAAAACTCAGCGTCGGTAAGACTGACCGCACTTTACCATGGAGTAACACCAAAACTAAACGTAAAGAGACTATTACTCGCTACAACTCGTAAAAAAGTACACAAACAATCGGAAGACATACAGAAGAAACCTCTTTACAGATAAATTTAGAAACCGGGTTAAAAACTAACCCAGCAAATATAAAGACCTTAACTCGAAGTCCTCAACGAACATATAAAAACTCTAATCAACAAACAGTCAACGAAGTAAACGATAATAAAAGAGGGTAAGTCTTCCGACAGAAAAGTGGAACGAATATCAAAGGAAACAACACGTCTTCGAATTGAATGGTTGCCGTAAAAAGTGTCTCGATTTTGTTTGTTAAAGTGTTAAACACACCTTTATATTTTTTGGAATTTATCGGTTTCGTTAGAACTCTTTCTTCTTACCTGGACCTCCTTAGTTGGACGGACTGAAGTCCGAGATAATGTTTCGGTATCAGTAGTTCTGTCATACCATGACCGTGTTTCTGTCTTTATATCTAGTTACCTTGTTTTATGTTTCGGGTCTCTATTTAGGTACGTGGATGCCTGTGGAATAGAAACTGTTTCCTCCGTTCTTATATGTTATCTAATTTCTGTTAGAGAACTTGTTCACTACGACCCTTTTGACCAGTTGGTGAACATTTTCTTACTTTGATCTTGTGAAAGATTGTGGCATGTGTTTTTATTTGAGTTTTACCTAATTTCTAGATTTGCATTCTGGTTTGATATTTTGAGGATCCCCTCTTGTATCCGTTTGCGAGAGGTTGTATTTAGTGTCGTCCAAGGAGATAATGGGTGGAGGGTCTTATAACCTTTATTTTCTTTTTCATTTGTTTACCTTGGATTATAACAAAGAAAATTTAATTCTTTATGTTCTTCTTTTTAACGATGAGAATATATCAGTACTCTAAAAATAGATGAGTGAGTTGTACATAAATCAAAGAAAATTATTGAAATGGGCAAGAGTAGTTCTCTTAGTAGGTTTACCACTGAATTACTATTAATTAAAAAACTTTAACACATATAATCCTTTACACGATGTATGGACACATTCTCTAATAGGTCTCAAAAACACCTTTATTTCGTCAATGTTGGATTTTCGAACTAGATAACCCTCACGTATAATTTTTCTATTTTACTATTTTATTATCGTCTTCCTCATCTTTGTTGTCTGATTAAGGTTGTGGGTCCCAGATTGTCCGAACGACGACGACAACCACGATTCACCGCGGTCAGTACAGGCTGAGACACGCTGGGGTATCTCCAGGTGGTAAGACCGAATTTACTAGTGTCTACAAGTAAATTACCGTGAGTTCAATCGCATCTTCGTTCAATCACATTTGTCCTTTTACGACCGATATTTACGTCTCCAATATAAATTAATACCTTGGTGTCAACTACTTTTATAATTACTATTAAGATATTATTTACCATAATTGTTTCCGTACTAGAATGCCGTTCGGAAGATTTTTTAACAAGTCAAGTCAATCCAAGTCAAGTCAGTGAGTCAGCACAGACTGAGAAACACTGGGGTACTTGACGTTGTATAGTCCGGAGGGACAGGTAGTGGTTGAGGACCTAAAGTGGGTTTGAGTACATGTAACTCAGCCACTACGGTAGGTTGTTAGAGTAGGATAGAGTATAGGAAGAGAAGGACGAAGTTAGAAAGGGTCGTAGTCCCAGAAAAGTAAACTCAGTCGAGAAGTGTAGTCCACCGGATTCATAACCTCAGAGTCGAAGTTGTAGTCAGGAAGGTTACTTGTGGGTTCTTACTAGAGGATATCCTACCTGACCGAACTAGAGAAATGTCATTTTCCCCGAGAGTTCTCAGAAGAGGTTGTGGTGTCAAGTTTTCGTAGTTAAGAAGCCTCGAATCGAAAGAAATGTCAGGTTGTGAGTGTAGGTATGAACTGATGACCCTTTTAGTATCGAAAGTGATCTGCCCAAACAACTGTTTCATTACAGAGACGAAAACTTATACGACAGATCGAACCAGTATTGAAAGGTTCCCCAGTCCCAGAAATTAAATTAGCCACGTTAGTAGTAGACGTCACTAAAACCTCGGGGGGTTTTAGTTCAGACGGTGACAAAGGTGACAAAGGGGTGGATAAAGGATACTGCACTACCCTGGTCTACGGTACTTGAATCAAAAGATTTACAACTCGAAATTCGGTTGAAAAAGTGAGAGGAGAAATTTAAAGTTCTCCGATAAATCAAGAAGTGAAAGACGGTATTCCCACCACAGTAGACGTATTGACTCCACTAACTATAAAGAGGTTCGTTAGAACTAAGGTCGACCACGAAGAAGATCGGGTCGCAAAGAGTACTACATGAGACGTATCTTCAATTTATTCGTCGCACTGTTATATGTTGGAACTGTATGAGGAAAAGGATAAACCTTGGTCAGACAACAAGGTACAGGTCAAGATTGACAACGAAGGACTGGACGTATGTCTAAAGAGTTCTCCGTCCAGTCCACCAGACCATAAGGGTAGAGAAAGTCTTAAAAGGTGTCAAATAACCCTAGGTGTGTCAGTTTCCGAAACCGCATCAGTTATTTTGTCTTATCTACAAAAAGACCTTGAGAACGAAAAAACTGATAAGTTTCCTACAGTCGTTAAACTAGAGACTAAGGAGACGGAAAAATTTTAGGTTGAACTTGTAGACCTTCAAGTCCCAAATGTATGACAAATTCGGACCGAACTTTTAAAACTCGTAATGAAAGGATCGTACACTCTACTCACGTTGACTCACCATCAAACTCGTAAGAAACCGTAACAGAAAGAAACCCTAACCTTACTTTTGACTGGAAAAAGTCAGGAAACCGGTGACGACTCAAAAGGTTTAAACGACTGTATAACTCACGTCGTGAAAATGTCGTAGTGAAAATCCTAAATTTTATCGAGTTGACCGTAAGGTAGTGGAGGTGATCGAAACAAGTTTCACTACGAAGGATTCCGGGTGAACTTAAGTGTAAGGTCCTACAGACCGAGATCCACTCACGAGTGTGGTAGTACTAATAGACCCAACACTTCTAGAAAAAACATGTCAAGAAGACACATAAGAACGGTAGAGAATTATTGAAGACGAAGAAAATTCAGGGATGGTAAAGACAGGTAATAACTCGGGAAGAAACGTACTTTACAAGGGAACCATAGAGATTAAAAGAACTTCTCTAGAGAACAGAAAGGGTAAGACAACAAAAGGAAATAAAGAAATGTAACTAATGACTCTTCCGAAAGAATAGAGAGGAACGATAAGAAACCTTGAGACGTAAGTCTACGAATACAGAAAGGAAAAGAGAAAACGAAAAGTGAAGAGAAGAAAAGTGTCGATAAATAATCCGGAGAAGTCTGTCGGTAAAACGGAAAAACGCAAAGAAAAAGAACTCCTACGAGAACTAGGGACAGAGGACATGTTACAGTGTTTGAAGGTAGACATTAAGTAGTCCGTGAGATAGTCTAGATCAGGGAATTCAGATGAAGAGTTAAGGGGACATATTAGTATTCCCTAAACTAAATCCAGTATGGACTTACCAGATCACCAAAAGGGGTAAAAGAAGTTAAAGTCAGACTTAAACCGTTATTCCTCAAGTACTAGACTCGGTGTCAGTCGAGGACCAGAACAATCGTTATATCTTTATTGGAATAAATTAAGAGTTTCTTGGTATCCTCTATTATACTATAAAAGACGTAAAAAGTTTAGTTCGTCACTTCCGAGTTTATCGAATTTGTTTACAAGGTTCAATTAATAAATTATTTATACTCTCGGTTCAAACTGGTCAATAGTTCTGAAGATTGGTAATATGACACCGAAAAGAAAAGAAAAGAAAAAAAAAAAAAATGATCTTCCGTCTCTAGGTTCCGGGTCCGTTGGCGTCGTAGTACAAAGATAAAGGTTTCTATAGAAACGACAAGTAGTTTTGAACTACCTTGTCTTCGTTGGTCCCATAGGAAGTCATCTACTATTGCATTTCTCAAAACCTATTTAAATTCGTTGTATTAAAAAATTATAACTTTTCCTTGCGTAATGGTTTAATACTTTTGTATACTTTTCTGTTGGAATATTGTGATTCACTTTCTTCGATTAGACTTCTCCTAATTATACTTTACTCAACTTGAGTCAATAGGAGACCATTTTCGTTTTGATATCTGTCATTTTAGTCAACGTTTCCCAATCCAAGTCCCCGTCCTTACATATTCGTTTACTGTCTCCTATAAAACCCGTCCTTGTATGAGACATACCATGGTATTACCACTTATCTACGATAGTGTATTTACAGTTTTGAATTTTTTTACATGGTGTGGGTCTTTTTCTTACTTGAGATCTTATTCGTTACCAGAAACCCACTAATAGTATATAGTTACATCCAAGTAGTGAACGTTGTTCACATGGTCAAACCACTCCTTACAACTATTACCCCCTATCTAGATATGTACAAACTTCCGTCCCTTTTATACCCTTTAGAGACATGAGAGGAGAGTTAAAAAAACACTTGTATTTTAATGAGACTTTTCTTATCGGAAAATAAATAAAAAAATACCAAAAAAAAAAAAAAATGATGTACTTTCACGAAAATAAAATAAAAAAATGAAATGTTATGACATAACCAAAACGGTATGTAACTGTACTCAGATGGTGTCCACATGTACTCAAGGGTTGGCACTTGGGGGAAGGGTGGAGGGAGGGGTATAGAAGAGAGACCCAGTAGGGTCACGTGGTCGGGGTTCGTAGGACATAGGACATAGTTTGGATCTGATCACTAAGTAAAGAAAGTACTATCATATGTACAAAGTTACGGTAAGAGGGTTTAGTAGGGTGGGAGAGGGAGAGGGTGTCTCAGGTTTTCAGACCAGAAATGTAGACACAGAGAAAACGACAGAACGTATGTCCCAATAGTAATGGTAGAAGGATTTAAGGTATTTTTTACTATCGTGACCACTATCTATAGTAAAGGAATACCGTCCATATTTATGAGATCTTGAGTAGGATGTTTACAAATTTAATTTACTTAATGGATTTCCCTTAAAGAATTTGACTAAAGTCAGTCAAATTCTTAATAGATCTGTCGAACAGTTTTTACTTCTAAGGATCTCTTTATACTAATTGATCATGATCTCGACCCGAGTACTTATAACAGTAAGTCAACAATTCAGAACAGGATGAGAAACACTGGAGTATCTGACATCGTATAGTTAAAGGTACAGGAAGTGACAGAGGGTCTCAAACGAGTCTAAGTACAGGTAACTCAGTTACTACGTCAAATTCGTAGATCAGAAGACGACGAAGGAAGAGGAAAACGGAAGTTATAAGGATCGTAGTCAGAAAAGGTCACTTAGTCAAGAAACGTAGTCCACCGGTTTTATAATGTCAAAGTCGAAGTCGTACTCAGGAAGGTTACTTATAAGTCCCGAATAAAGGAAATTATAACTGACGAACTAGAGAAAAGTCAGGTTCTCTGAGAGTTCTGAAGAGGTCGTAGTGTTAAGGTTCCGTAGTAAAGAAGTTACGAGTCTTAAGAAATACCAGTTTGAGAGTGTAAGTATGTACCGATGACTTTATTTGTATCGAAATTGATATACCTTGAAATAACCGTTTTATTACAGAAACAAAAAATTATGTGACAGACCCAAACAGTGTCGAAAGGAAGGTTCCTCGTTCATAGAAAATTAAAGTTATCACGTCAGTGGTAGAAGTCCCGAGTAGTTTTACGTTCAAATTTACCATTTTCAAATAACTCTGTCCACTAAATACCTACTGTGGTATTCTTTATACTGGTAATTTAAAAAATTAAGCGATCTCTAAAAGATCAAAAATTGACTTAAAGTGTTAGAATTTGAATTTTTAGACAGAAATATTTTATTGTTTTATCTTTCTATTTTTAATAGTGATGTTAGAAATAAAGAAAAGATTATAACTTTAAATTGGTAGACTTAAGTGAGAAGGTTCCGTAACCAAACTCCCCCTTTTTCTAAGTTTTATAAAAACAAAATTAGTAAAAGTTTTATTTTGTATTAAATATGAGAATGATAACAGTCAGAAAATATAATTTGTATTACAAAAGGTATCACTAACCATTATAAGGTGTACTACTCGTGAGGTTTTCGGATCTAGGAATGTCATTTTAATGACCTTTTTAATATGTACTCTTTATTCTGAACCAAAATAAAAAACGATAATAACAACGATTTAATATTGAAATCGGGAGGTACTAACTATAATTTAATACATATACTAAGAGAGAAGATAGACTTACTAACGTCCTCTGTAAACCTTAAAAAACTGATAGGTAGTTAGTTTAGGATTTAGGGAAAGAGATGATGGGGAATAAGGTAAATGCATCCTACTATAAAAATCCTCTCGTAACAGAACTTGACGTCTTTGTGTACCCCTACTAATGGGGAAAGGAACGAGACCGAGTCGGACCCTCCTCGAGTTCACAAACTCAGATTCCGTTAACCTTTACTAAGTCTTTTAAAACCAAAAACTCACTACCGTCTAATTCGACAAGGTCTTCGTCGAGAAAGTTATTGTCGAGAAATATTTTGAAAAGTCTTAATAAAAAAGGGTCGTACAAAAGGTCCAACAGTTATCGGTCTGCCATCAATCTTAATTTTATTAATACATACATAAAGTAATAGTAATAATAAATTTTGAACGTATAATTCACACTTAGAACGTTGGGTCTTGAAACTACCTCTGATAAATAAAATTTTTAAGAATAAACTCCTTATGGAATTTTACTCAAACGACAACAACGACAAATCAACGCTTCAGTACAGGTTGGGAAATCAGTGGGGTACATTCCGGGTCGTTCTTATGACCTTACCTAACAGTAAAGTAAGAAGTCCATCTCACTCAATCAGATAAAATATGTAAGTAAAAAGAGAGTTAAAAGAATGTTTCTTTTTTTACAAACTCTTAAAAAATTTCATTGAACAATAAACCTTTTAGTCAGTTAAGTATAGAAGAACCTTATCGTTACATAAAATTCAATACATTTACGGATGATAAAATGTAAGGTACATAGTAGTATGAAGTCAATAGGAGTTATATGAAAGTTTATAATTTGAAAAAGGAACTGTGATAGATTAAATGTCGGTATAGAACGAAAATCGGTAACACAAGAAGGAAGAATTACAAATTTATACTTTTTCCTTTACAAATGTAGTATGAGAACATTGAGGTTACAACAACCTCAGACTAAAACTTGTCGCAATCTTCAGTATAGATGTAAGACAACGGTCAAATTTGTTAATTTACAGACCTTATACAAGATTCTATATTGGTTCTCACTTTTAAAAATAATATCAACAAAAGGAAATAACACTATTTATTAAAAAGTAAAAAAATTTAAAATTTAAAACGAAATAATACGAAATGTTATGACATACCCAAAACGGTATGTAACTATACTTAGTCGGTGCCCACATGTACTCAAGGGTTAGGACTTTGGGGAGGGTGAAGGGTGGGGTATAGTAAAGAGACCTAGTAGGGACACGTGGTCGGGGTTCGTAGGACATAGAACATATCTTGTATCTGACCGAAAAGCAAAGAATGTATTATCATATGTACAAAGTTACGGTAAGAGGGTTTAGTAGGGTGGGAGAGGGAGAGGGTGTCTCAGGTTTTCTGACAAGATATGTAGACACAGAGAAAGCGACAGATTGTATGTAATGGTAGATGTAATGGAATAGTAATGGTAGATTTAAGGTATATATACACAATCATATGACATAACCACAAAAAGAAAGACCAAATGAAGTGACACATATCAACCGAGGTCAAAGTAGGTGGAGTAATCTTGACTAACTTTACATAAGAAAAATTACCGACTCATTATGAGGTAACACATATTCATGGTGTCGAAAGAATAGGTAAGTAGACGACTACCTGTAGATCCGACAAAGGTACAAGACCGCTAATATTTGTCACGACGCTACTTGTAACCCCATGTGCGCAGAGAAAGTTAAGACCAGAGGAGCCACACATACGGGTCGTCACCCTAAAGACCCAGTATTCCGTCAAGATAAAGGTCAAAAAAATTCCTTAGAGGTGTGACAAAAGGTATCACCGACATGATCAAAGATAAGGGTGGTTGTCACATTCTCCCAAGGGAAAAGAGGTGTGGGAGAGGTCGTAAATAACGAACATCTGAAAACCCTGCGACGGTAAGACTGACCGTACTTTACTATGAAGTAACACCAAAACAAAACGTAAAGAGATTATTACTCACTACAACTCGTAGAAAAGTACACAAACAATCGGTAGGCATACAGAAGAAACCTCTTTACAGATAAATCAAGAAACCGGGTAAAAAACTAACCCAGCAATAAAAAGACCTTAACCCGACGTCCTCAACGAACATATAAAAACTCTAATCAACAAACAGTCAAGGAAGTAAACGATAATAAAAGAGGGTAAGTCTTCCGACAGAAAAGTGGAACGAATATCAAAGGAAACAACACGTCTTCGAAAATTAAAATTAATCTAGGGTAAAAAATAAAAACGAAAATAAAGGTCATAAGACCCTTCACCTAGTATCTCCTAGGACGACACTAAATACAGCCTCTCACAAAACGGATACAAGAGGAAGATCCTCAAAATATCAAAGACTAGAATGTAAATCTAGAAATTAGGTAAAACTCAAATAAAAACACACGCCACAATCTTTCACTAGATCAAAGTAAGAAAATGTTCACCAACTGGTCAAAAGGGTCGTGGTGAACAATTTCTCTAACAGAAATTAGGTAACATCTAAGAACGGAGGAAACAACTTCTATTCCACAGGTATCCACACACCTAAATAGAGACCCGAAACATAAAACAAGGTAACTAGATATAAAGACAGAAACACGGTCATGGTATGACAGAACTACTGATATCGAAAAATCATCTCGGACTTCAGTCCGTCCAACTAAGGAGGTCAAGGTAAGAAGAAAGAGTTCTAACGAAACCGATAAGCTCCAATAAACATAAAGGTATGTTTAACACTTTAATAAACAAGATCGAGACACTTTTTATGGCGTCTATCAAACTATCCCTAACGTAATTTAGACATCTAACGAAACCCAATATATGAGTAAAAGTGATATAACTAAGAAGCCTAGGTACTTGTACCATATAAAGAGGTAGACAATCACAGGAGAAACTAAAGAAAGTGGTCACAAAATATCAAAAGATACACATCCAGAAATCAAAGAAATCCATCTATATAAGGATTCACAAAATAAGAAAAGTAACGTTACCACTTACCTTAACAAAGGAATTAAAGAAAAAGAAGAAAGAGTAAAAATCACATATCCTTACGTTCCCTAAAGACACACAATTAAAATATAGGACGTTTAAATGATATAAGTAACTAATCCAGATCATTAAAAGACCACCTTAGAAATCCCAAAAGATACATCTTCTAGTACAGTAGACGTTTGTCACTCTCAAAATGAAGAAGAAAAGGTTAAACCTAAGGAAAATAAAGAAAAAGACGAGACTGACGACACCGGTTTTGAAGGTCTTGATACAACTTATCATCACCACTTTCACCCGTGGGAGAAGAACAAGGACTGAAATCCCCTTTACGAAAGTTAAAAAGTGGTAACTCCTATTACAAACGACACCCAAACAGTATATATCGAAAATAATACAACTCCATACAAGGAAGATAAGGACGAAAGACCTCTCAAAAATAGTATTTACCTATAACTTAAAACAGTTTCCGGCAGAGATGTAGATAACTCTATTAGTATACCGAAAATAAAAAGTTAAACAATTACACCACTTAATGTAACTAACTAAACGCCTATAACTTCTTAGGAACGTAGGGACCCTATTTCGGGTGAACCAGTACCACATACTAGAAAAATTACACGACAACCTAAGACTAACGATCTTAAAACAATTCCTAAAAACGTAAATACAAGTAGTCACTATAACCGAACATCAAAAGAAAAAAACATCATAGAAACAGTCCAAAACCATAATCCCACTACCACCGGAGTATCTTACTCAAACCTTCAAATGGAAGGAGACGTTAAAAGACCTTCGCAAACTCATCCTATCAACAATCAAGAGATTTAAAAACCATCTTAAGTCGACACTTCGGCAGACCTGGACCCGAAAACAAACGACCTTCTAAAGACTAGTGTCAAAGTCAAAAGCACGAACACTATCCAGACAATTCTAAAAGATAAAGAAGGACCAAGTCAAAACCTTTCAACATGAAAAGATTCTTAAAAAGGTAAAGAAGGTGCAACAGGTAAAATAACCGTATGTTGACGACTATCATCAGAGAATACTAGGAAACATAAAGACACAACAGACAACACTAGAGAGGTAAAAGTAAAGATTAACATAACTAAACTAAAAAGAGGGAAACAAAGAACTACTCAGACCGACTACCAAACAGTTAATATAAATAAGAAAACTACTTCGTCGAAAACCGAAACAACTAAAAACGATACCAGAGAAAACAAAGAAAACGTAAAAAAAGACGGGATTAAAAATTCAAAAGAAAGGAAGATAATTGAGACCCCAAGAGGTACAGAGGGAAAAGATCAACGAAATCCACATCTCAATCCAATAAATAAAAGGAAAAAAGAACAAAGAACTCCATACGGACGTAACGATACTTGAAAGGGGAATCGTGATGAAAATATCACAGGGTGTCCAAAACCCAACAACACAAAAGTGAAATTAAACAAAGATATGTATAAAACTACAGAAAAAACTAAAGAAGACACTAAACAACCAATATGTCTTGACACAATAAGTCGAAGGTATACAACCTTAAAATTTATCAAAAAGAGGACATTAACTCAAGATTAGAATGACGTAATACCAGTCTTTTCTACGAACCTTACTAAAGTTAAAAAAAACTTAAATAGTTCCAATCTAAATACCGGGTCCTTCACTAGATAAAACTTCTTCCAAGGCACTCGTGAACTCTTTTTCCACTTTAAGTAACAAACCTCACTTTACAGGATATCTATAGTTAATCCAGATTAACCAGATAACATAGTAAACTTCAAACGTAAAGAAAAATTTAAAAGACAAATCAACTAGACAGGTACCTACACTCACCCCATAGTTTCAGAGGGTGATAATAACACAATAACAATTAAAGGGGAAAGTATGAACAATCGGAAACAGAATGTATAACACCACGAGGATACTACCCACGTATATATAAATATTAACAATATAGAAGAAGAACCTAACTAGGAAACTAGTAATCCATCACAGGAAGAAACAGAGAAAAGTGTCGGAAACAAAATTTCAGATAAAATAGTCTATACTCATAACGATGAGGACGAAAGAAAACCAGAGATAAACGCACCTTATAGAAAAAGGTCTGGAAGTGAAAGTCAGACATACACAGGGAACAAAACTCCACCCAGAGAACATCCGTTGTATATATCCCGAGAACAAAAACATAGGTAAGTCGGTCAGAAACGGAAAACCAACCCCGTAAGTTGTGTAAATGTAAATTCCTTTAATAACTATTCATACTAGGGTAACGGTAAATAAAACAACAATACCCAAGACCAAATATACGGGAAAAACACAAAGGATAGATCTCTTATAGAAAATCTTAAACAACCTCTCGACCAAACCACCACGATTTAAGAGAGTCGAAAACGAAAAGACATTTCGAAAACTAAAAAGGAAGTATAAACTTACTCTAGGAACGACCCATGTCATTAGAACCGACATCCAATAAAAGAAAGTAGTGAAATTCATACAGAATGGTAAGGGAGGAACGGACTTCTCAAACATAACTTTCTAGTCGACAATGGGAATACCCTTAGGGGAACACACAATAAACAACAAAAAGGGAACGACGAAAATTATAAACAAGAAACACAAACTAGAAACAATTAAACTAATTATACACAGAACCCCACAAAGTGGAACCCAAATAGGACAAACCTTGAGAGACCGAAAGAACCTGAAACCACTAATAAAGGAAAGGGTAAAATCCCTTCAAAAGTTGATAATAGAGGAGTTCCTAAAAGAGTACCAGAAAGACAGGAGAAAAGACCCTGAGAATATTAAGTTTACAAACTCGCAAAGTATAACAGGACCTCCAGAGACTCTAACAGGAGTAAAGGAAATTAAGCAAAAAGAAAAAAGGAGAGACTAAGTAAATAAAGATGGTAAGATAGAAGATAAAGTGATTAGGATAGAAGACGGAGTCTATAAGATGATAAACAACGGAGGTCTCACAAAGACTGGAGTAAGTAACGTAATAAGTAATATATAACTGAGAAAATATAAAGAAGATCCAGGAACAATTTGGAAAGAACGTAGAAGAGTTAGGAATAGAGGTCCGATAAATAGACACTAAGATAAAACTAAAGTTCTAAAACCTATTAAAAGTGATAGTAATAAACCTTAAGAAAGAGTCCATCTAAGGGATAGAGAAGGAGAAAACAAACCAAACCACCCGTAAAGAGGACAAGGAAATGGACGACCCATAAGGAGATAGAGAAGTAGAACCAATATAATGACGAAAACCCCACCGGAAAGACATAAGACCCTTAAACACCTCAAGAGAAATAATACCTCAAAAGAACAACACCCACCCCAACATAGTCACGGAACAGTTCCAAAGAACCAATCCCTTCGAACACAGCCTCAAGACCACTCACCTCGACCTAAAGAAGAGAGACCCCACGTTACTTCACAGGTCATTACTCAATACTCTACAGATACCAAAACCTCATTGAAACTCGAAGGACATATAACTTCGAGTCCCCACACAAGGACACAACGACCTCTTAAACGAACCATACAGAACGAGACCTTGAACAACCGGGAACCCACCACCACGAACCAAAGTCACATCCATAGATCCGTAAACTACTCGAGGATATCTAATTAAAAGGGACCTAAAAATGTCATCGGAGTTCTGAAGAGGTAGATGTGACGTGGTTACTATTTTGTAGATCCAATTTCTACTTGTCAAAGAGGTGTAACTCCCTGTGGGTCTCTTCAAGTGACTCACTGTACCTCTTCTCTTCTCCCTCCCCCATCAATCACCACTGACCTTACTCTACACCACCCTAGTTTTCTCCTCTCTCGTTCGATCGGTTATTAGTGAAGGAATACACACGAGGTGTCAGACCTGACGAGTCTCTACAAGTGTCTCAATATGTCCCTTCTCCTCTCCCTCCTTCCTCTGTCTCCACCGGTCCTCCTATTCTCTCTCTTTACTTTTCCTCTCTCTGTCTAGGTCGGTCATTGGTCAAGGGATTCACAAGAGGTGGTAGACCTTGTGTGTCTCTAAGTGTCTCAACCCATCTCTTCTCTTCCCCCACCCTCCTCCGTCTCTGTTGGACCACCTCTTTTTACTTTCAGGCTTCCCCCTCTTTCACAAGTTCGGACATTAGAGTGAGAGCCATTTTAACCCATGACTTCTAACCCAAAAATTTACATGTTTTAACTTTTGTTCATGGTTTTTCGTTTCTAATTTTCAGATCCAATTTCCAACCTAAGAGTTTTTATGTTATAATTTCTTTGCTTCTTTTTTTTTTCAGTGTCCTTAATAATTTGTTGTTGTTGTTGGTGTTTTTTATATGCTGCAAACGAAATTTTTATCCCAGAAAAAAAAAAAAAACTTTTCATTATCATCCATTATTTTTACTTTTAATTTCCTCTTTATCTCCTGAATTTTTAAATTTTTTCAATTTTTTTTATTCTTTTTCTTTTCTTTTTTTTGTTACTTTATTGTAGTTGTTGTTTTTTTCCTTTTCTTTCTCTTACCAGTATTTTTATCATTTCTATAAAGACACTGAAAGAAACCACAACACCCGTCACACCCCAGTGAAGGTTCCGCCAAGGGAGACAAATCGAAGAAGACAAACGACCAGAGAAGTCACAGACTAAAGACGGAACAGTGTTCCCTCCGCCACCACCTGTGTAAAAGAAAGAAAAAAAAAAAATCCGAGTGAACAAGTCAGCGCGACACCCCTCCCTCCCTACGACGTTGTTTATTGTGACCGTACACGAGTGTCACAGAGTCGGTGCGACCGTACGGGGACGTGTGCCGCGTGTGACGAGTCCGAGATACAACGAGGTGACTCTTGGTAGACTCCGGTCGGGATCCGACGTACGTGGAGGGGCCAGATTCGGCGAGTCCGAGTCGAGAGTCCATCGGGAGTCTCCGTGTCTAAATCAACCCGGACACAAAACGTGGGAAGGGTCCTGGATCATCGAGTCCACAAACCACTCACGTCAGAAACTCTGAATAGTCTAAAGGACAGAGACGACGAGTCAAAAGACCCACATAACGACTACGGGGAACAGTCCGTCTACCACTGACAGGTCCTGGGGTTCTTCAGAATCGTTTCTTCGGACGAACGTCAAACTATCCATTTCAGAGAGACCCCAACACTAACGGGGAAAGGTCGGGAATACAGACCGACGGACAGTGGCCTCCCTCTACCAGACGTCGACCGATAAAGACAGGACAGAAAACAGGACACACACCAGGACCGTCACAGAATACAATCTCGAAAAACGCACCATCGATAGGGTGTCCGACCATACGATCGGGTTCAATCAAGCGAGACCAATGTGAGCGCCGTGAGACCGGGCTAAGAATTTTTCGCGACGGAGGGTGTGGAGGGACGGGTCGGGGGTGAACGATCACCGCCTACGTCCGTAGACGTGACGAAGAGACGACCCCCTCAACGGTAACCCGAGTATTAGACAACCAAAATTAATAAATAAAAAGAAGGGACAATACAACGGGAGACACGAAGGCTCCGAACGGTGTCTGAGCCGTGGCTCTCAAAGGACCACAAACCTTTGAAGAGAGAAAAATTCTGAAGGAAGGGCTCTGTCCTGAGGGAAGGACCCTGTATCGAGGCAGGGAGGGAGGAAACAGAGAAAAAAACCAGAAAATATAAAAAGGATGGACAAAAGTTTCTGTTACTAGACGAAATGACTCACGGACTACAGGAGACGGTCGTGAGTCTTCAACAAAACATCTTAAATGAGTTACAACTTTACAAGAAAACTACTTAAACACCCCCTCTTTCACCAGAGGGGCAGGATAAGGAGACGGTAGAAGCATTAAAAAGTATTGCGGTAAAAAGTAACATCAAAAGTAAACAAATTAATTATGAAAACAAAACTTTGTACCACGAAAAAGAGTAGGAGAATTTACTTAGAGAGAGAGAGAAAAAAAAAATTTTCAGAGGAGGACTAGAGATATTTATTACCAACAGAGAACCCGATACAAACGAATATAAGACATAGATTACGGTGACGGACACTTTATGTTCTTTCGGTACCCAAATTTATTTAAAGGATGACTTAAAGTCTTAGTATATAAGTCACCAGATGAGTGGTAGGAACAACTCAAAGATTGAACAAAAACAATAACAAGTCGGTGAGTCAGCACAGTTTGTGAAACACTGGAGTATGTCTCGTCGTGTGGTCCGAAGGGACGGGAAATCATTTGTGACTCATTCACTCGCTTTCAGCGAGTCAGTACAGGCTGAGAAACGCTGGGGCACCTGACATCGGACGGTCCGAGGAGACAGATACCTTAAGAGGTCCGTTCTTATGACCTAACCCAACAGTAAAGGAGGAGGTCCCCTAGAAGGGTCGGGTCCCTAGTCTGAGTCGAGAAGTCAAAATAGAAGAAAATCAAAAAGAAGGAAAACAGGAAATGGGATGACCCAGAAACCCTTGACACACATACACATTGTTGTAGATGGTATGCAGAAGTAAAATCGAATCCGACCTAAACTTCTCGGTTTTGTCCTTTTGTGAATTCCTCGGGGCTCTGGGAGTGTCTCTTTATTTAATCTCGTCGACAAAGAAAATCGAATCGAAAGGACAAGAAAAAATAAAATTAGCGAGGAAAATAGTTGGAAGTAGTAAAGTATGACATTCGTTCATTTTGACGACTTCCGTTTATTGGAATACTTAGACGACTCACATTTCTCTTTTCCGGTATCTTATCTAATTATCTAATCCTCCCTCTGTGGATCGAGGTCCCCAAATGTCAACTATTTTTGAGTTCGAAACAACATGTTATTCATAGTAATACACAATGGGTTAATGACCCATGACTAACAAACGTCACTATGTTCGTGGTCGTTGGGAAGTTATAACTCATATTTATATTGTTCTTTGTTTCGTTATACCTTTTTAAGTCTTTACAAGTTTATAATGATAAAGAACCCACTTTGAGATGACTAGTCATCAACCCAAGAGGTTCTTTACACTCTTGTTTTCTTGAAATCTTTCGCTGTTAAAATTTCTTTACTTTCGATACCTTTTACGTGACGTCAGTAAGTAATATATCAAATGTTTAAACTCTTTTCTTTAGATCCGACAATTAAGTATTAAGACCTTTTATAAAAAGGTATGTCACTTAGATATTGTCGTTGACAATGTGTCAGAGAGAGGGAACGAGAGGGACTTATCAGAACCACAGTGATAAACGACGGTCAACGAAGTGTTCGGTGAGAATTGGGTGGGGACCTTGATACATATTTTCGTAAATTACACACGATTACTTTACTCGTAAATGTGTTTTAAGTTCAGGTAACTCAGTAGATAGAGTAGAAGACAACGAGGGAAGAGGAGAACGGAAGTCAGAAAGGGTGGTAGTCCCAGAGATATAAAACGTGTGAAAAATCATATAATAAAACAGGAATAAGGGGTTTATATAAAGGTCTAAAAATTAGTAAATAAATCTACAAACTTTGGTCTTAAGATATAGAACCCCGTCGGTCAGGAAGAAAATTAGTGTGGACTATGGATTTAGTTTAGGGAATACTACTATTTGACCTTCACTGTTCGTCTAAGTTTTTAATCTAGACTATATATGTCTCTCGTGAACTTTTTGATACCTACCTCCAAGTACTGTAACATGTCATCCGTCACTAGTTCTGGTAGGGGTTCTTTTTCTTTACGTTTTTCCGTTTTCCAACAAACTCCTCCGGAATGTTTATGGACTCTTTTCTCCTCTTCGATTTCCGTTTCCTCTTTTGCTTTCTATATGAGTAAACTTACGTCTCAAGGTTTCTTGTCGTTCCTCTCTTTTCTCAGAAGGAGTCATTCGTCACGTTTCTTTGTCTACTTTTGTTTTCTTACCCTTACTGATCTCTCGAGAAGTTCTTTTAACTTCTATGGTTCCCTTGTAAAGTACGTTTCTACTTGTGTTATTTCCTGTCTTTATCATACCTGGGTTGTCTTTGTCTTCTATAATTCTTCTCCACCGTTCTTATGTGTCTCCTTGATATGTTTTGTCTAGAAGTACTGGGTTTATTAGTGCTACCGTACTATTGAGTGGATCTCGGTCTGTAGGACCTTACACTTCAGTTCACTCGAAATCTTTAGTAGTAATACTTATTCTGACCACCTCCACTACTTTAAGGTCGACTCGATAAAGTTTACGATTTTCTACTACGACACTTTCACGACCAGAGTTATACAGTCGTTTAAACCTTTTGAGTCGTCACCGGTGTCCTGACCGTTTCCAGTCAAAAGTAAGGTTAGGTTTCTTCCCGTTACAGTTTCTTACAAATTTGATGGTTCGTCAACATGAGTAGAGTGTACGATCCTTTCTTTACGAGTTTTTAAAGTTCGGTCCGAAGTTGTCACACACTTGGAACTTGAAGGTGTACAAGTTCAACCTAAATCTTTTCCGTCTCCTTGGTCTCTAGTTTAACGGTTGTAGACGACCTAGTAACTTTTTCGTCCTTTCAAGGTCTTTTTGTAGATAAATAAAAAATAACGGACCAGGTTTCGGAAACTGACACACATAGTGTTGTTTCACACCTTTTAAGAAATTCTCTACCCTTATGGTCTGTTGGAATGGACGGAGGACTCTTTAGACATACGTCCAGTTCTTCGTTGTCAATCTTGACCTACACTTTGCTGTCTGACCAAGGTTTAACCCTTTCCTCATGAAGTTCCGACATATAAAGTAGAACGAATAATTTGCATGTAGGTCTCAAGTCAAGTCAGGTCAGTGATTCAACACAGGTTGTATGAGTTTCAGTACAGGTAACTCAGCCACTACGGTAGGTCGGTAGAGTAGGAGACGACAGGGGAAGAGGAGGGTGGAAGTTAGAAAGGATCTTAGTCTCAGAAAAGTTTACTCGGTCAAGAAACGTAGTTCCTCGGTTTTATAACCTCAAAGTCGAAGTCGTAGTCAGGAAGGCTACTTATAAGTCCTGACTAAAGGAAATGCTAACTGACCAAACTAGAGGAACGTCAGGGTCCCTGAGAGTTCTCAGAAGAGGTTGTGGTATCAATCTTTCGTAGTTAACAACCCACGAGTCGAAAGAAATACAAGGTTGAAAGTGTAATTTTGTACTACTGATCTTTTTTGTATCGAAACTCATATACCTGATAACAACCGTTTCACTACAGAGATGAAAAATTAAACGACAGATCAAAACAGTATTGAAAAGAAGGATCCTCGTTCACAGAAAATTAAAGTACCGACGTCAGTGACAGGAGTAACTAAAAACCTCGGGTTCATTTATTTTGTACGGTGACAAAGGTAAAGGGGGGGTAGATAAAAGGTACGTTACCGTGGGGTGAGGTCATGAGAACGGACCTTTTAGGGTACCCGCCTCCTCGGACCATCCGACGTCACGTACCCCAGCGACTCTCAACCTGTGATAAGTCACTGAAGTGAAAGTGAAAAGTGAAAGTACGTAACCTCTTTCTTTACCGTTGGGTGAGGTCACAAGAACGGACCTCTTAGGGTCCCTGCCGCCTCGGACCACCCGACGGTAGATACCCCAGCGTGTCTCAGCCTGTGCTGACTTCGCTGAATCGTCGTCGTACAAGGTACGTCACTATTCTGACCTACAGTCCGACGACGATCCAGCGAAGTCAACACAGGATGAGACACGCTGGGGTATCTGCCATCGGGTGATCCGAGGAGACAGGGACCCTAAGAGGTCCGTTCTTATGACCTCACCCAACGGTAAAGGAAGAGGTCCTACAGTCCTACAATCGAAATACTTACAAATTAAAAGCTGGTCGAAAAAGTGAGAGGAGAAAGTAGGAGTTGTTCTCCGATAAAAACACCATGTATGTTAGTTTCCGAAATCACATCAGTTACTTTGGTTTCATCTACACGATAAACCTTAATGGAACGAAAGACATACTAGGTTACTGACGACCGTTAAACTAAAGATTAAGGAGATGTAAAAGATTTAGGTCGAACATATAGACCTTCAAGAACATGACGTCTCGAATAGAACTTCCTAAAAACTCGTAATGGAAAGATCGTACACTTTATTCGTGTTAACACGATGTCAAAATTGTAAGGAAACGTAACGGAAAGAAAACCTAACCTTATTTTTAACTGTAAAAGGTCAGGGCACCGGGAACTACTCAAAAGGTTTAATCGACCGTATAACTCATATCGGGAAATTGTCGTAATAGAAAATCTTAAACTTTATCGAGTCGGTCTTAAGGTAGTCGAAGTGATCGAAACTAATGACATTACGAAGGATTCCAGGTGAATTAAAAAGACGCATAAGAACGGTCGAGAAGAATCGTAAAAGAAGAAGACAATCCAGGAACAGTAAAGACAGGAAATAACACGGGTTCCTCTAGGTTGGTCAGGTAAGATTTCCTCTAATCAGGACCCACAAGAAACCTTCCTTATTACGATTTCGACTTTGAGGTAATGAAATTGGTGGAGCACACCTCTCAACTGAGTAACCTTTTCTGAGACTACGACCCTCCCTAACTCCCGTCCTCCTCTTCCCCTACCGACTCCTACTCTACCGACATACCGTAGTGGCTGAGTTACCTGCACTCAACTCACTTGAGACCCTCAACCACTACCTGTCCCTCCGGACCACACGACACTAAGTACCCCAACGTTTCTCAGCCTGTGTTGACTCGCTGACTTGACTTGACTTGAACGTACTTTACACGGGAACGATAGCGGTTGCAAGAGTTTCTCTAGAGATCAGAAAGTATAAGATAACAAAGAAAAAAAAGAAAGATCACAAGTCCACTCTTTCCAAGAATATAGTGGAACAATACCAGACCTTGAGACGTAAGTAAACCCATATAAAAAGGGAAAGAAAAAGTGAAGAGAAGAAAAGAGTCGATAAATATTCGAGGGGAATCTGTTGGTAAATTAGAAGAACGTAAAGAAAAAGAAATCCTACCAAAACCAGTGGTGTAGGACATGTTTTAATTCTTGGAGACAGGTATCAAGAAGTCCGTGAGACGGATAATCTAGATTGGGGACATTAAATATTAAAGGTGACATATTAGTATTTCCTTAAATAAATCCAGTGCATACTCTCCGGATCACGAAAAGGGATGAAAGAAGTCAAATTCAGAGTTAAAATGTTACTTCTCAAGTACTAGACTCGGTGTCAGTGAAGGTACAGAACAAAGACGATTGACGTATCTCGAAAAAGTAGAAGCCGACGGTTCCTATATTAGTTAGACTAAAGTCACAACTGGTAGACCACTACAGGTACACATCTTGGTAGAGAACACAACAACCTTCACACACAAACGATACTGGTACATAAGAGAACAAACATGAGGTTCCGGTTGGAACGGACAATGACGTTCATAGATTGAAGGATGAAAGTATAAAGATAGACGATACTATTTTTCCTGTAGAGAAAAACCACAATCAAGATCTTTCATAATCTTCAGAAGTATCTTGTCAAGTCAAAGTTGAAGAAGTCGTCACCAACCCCGTATCTGCACCTAATGACGATCCAATTTACCCAAACGGAACCTTTCCTTGACACAAGTAAGAAAAACTCTAACGTGGGTTCATGACATAAAACCTGAAAAAACAACCAATACTCCATATGAGGTTAAAAAGATTTTCTAAGAATGGGTGTCGTTATCTATATTACCAGTAGACTTTATTTAATCGGGTAAGAGTAGGTAAAAATCAAGTGACTAAAGATTCTATAGCTACAAATGAGAACGGTAGACGACGAACTGGTGAAGGTCAAATGGAACTAAGTACCTGGACTGTAAAGTCCTAGTATACGTTATCACAAGAAATGTCGTCAAATAAAAATGGTAGTATGTGTAGGTGTCGACCTACAGTAAAGGTGAAACCGGGTCAGAGAAATAAGAAAAACCTCGATAAAGAGGGGAGACGAGGTCATCGTATAATCTGTAGATACCTGACCCCCCCGAATAGAAGGTCATAGTATTAAAAAACGGAAAAGTATGGTAACTACCCCAAGAGTTCCGTTCTTATGACTTCACCAAACGGTAAGGGAAGAGCGAAGACTGTTTTACCGTTTATGAAACAATCGTGAGAGGTGGTACTGGACGGACAGAATCCACAGGGATATACGGTAAAGGGTCTCGAAACAAATTCAATCCTTAAAGGTTTTCCCTTAAAATTTAAACTGTTCTATTATTTATCAAGAACTTGACCATATGGTAACTCTTCCAAAAATACCAAAGATTACAAATATTATTTCAAAATATCCTTTTATAAAAAGAAATTTATTTGACTACTTCTGAAGGGATATTCTATCTCTCGGTAATTCCTATTGTGTCCGTTCATTATATGACACCCTGATCCAATATGAACCCAAAGAGAATGGAACCTCCACCCCCATAGAGAAGTGCCGACGAGGTCGTTTCGTGTCGACGACGAGGAATGGAACGGCGGTGACAAGGACTGGAAGTTGCACCCTATCGAGGAGATCCGGGAGGACGCGGACGCGTCGGTGGTGAGGAGCCCAACGAGGAGGGTCGACGTCCGGTGACCTGAGTCTACACCCCATCGAGGAGAGCCGACGGCGGGACTAGAGTCTGCGTCCCATCGAGGAGAACCGACAGCGGGGACTGGAGTCTGTGCCCCATCGAGGAGAGCCGGTAAGGACGCGACAGCGTCGGACAGTGAGATCCGACGACAGGGACTGGAGCCTGCACCCCTCGAGGAGAGGCGGCGCGAATCACCACTCGGCCGAGAGCGTCGTGGGACGCGAATCACCACTCGGCCGAGAGCGTCGGGACTTTCGGTTCATTCTACCATCCACAACGTTCTCCCGTAGTCTCCCGTCTGTGTGACTTTGGTATAAGTGTCTTTTGATCAGTTAGATTAGTGTGATCCTGGTGTTGGAACAGATTGAGTTACTTTGGTTCGGTACGGACGTCCCGTTGGGTTCTGTCCACCCAGTGCCACCTCTCCAGACTGTCTTGCGCCAGGTGACCTCTTCCCTTACCGTTCGGTATAGTCATAGGAACGGAACTCTTGGGGTACTTATCATCCTTTTCCGTTTTACTAAGGTTTTTTCCTTGAGGAGTCCAGTAATCCACGGGTTATACAATGACCTCTAGTCTCCTCTTTATTGAGGTCTTTCTTACTTCCCTACCTCGGTTTCGTTTTGGTTATGGGTCAACACCTACACTGACCACTATCTTCGTTCTAGACTACGACATTTCTCGTTATAACGTATCCTTGGACCTTACAGTCCAGGTACTTAGTTCCGTGTGACTTTCACCAGTTTGTTCTCTACCGTTCCCACTTGCAGCTGTAAGATCCTTAGTCACTTGATTTTACCTGACCTTACCCACTTAAATTGAGTCTACTGGTAATATAGATGATGACGCCCGTCCATAGGGAGTCTTCTTTACGTCATCGGTAGTACCAGTTGTTTTCTCAGGTTTTACGTCATGAACCTACGTTAGAGTTTTTGCTGTCTTACTAGAGACAAGTAGAGGTTCCGTTTGGAAAGTTATAGTGTCAACAGGTTCAGATACGGGTTTGGTCATTACGACTTCTTCGACTTCAACTTGCCAAAATACTTCTGGATGTTCTGGAACATCTTGATTGTGGGTTTTTTCTACAGGAAAAGTAATATCCCCTGACCTTACGTTTTCATCCTTCAGTTCTTTGTGGACCTCATTGTCCGTTTAAACTGGAACCTTACGTCTTACTTAGTCCGGTTTCTGATTATCTCAAAACAGTTCTTTTCAGTGACCAGTATCGTTTGTGGAAGAAGGTTGTTGTGTTCTCTTATGAGATGTGTACCTGTAGTGGTCTACTAGTTGTGGCTTTAGTCTAACTAATATAAAAAACGTCGGTTTCTACCTCTTCGAGATATATCAGTTGTTTTTGTTCTGGTCCTCGACTGGCACCGAGTCTAGTACTTGAGGAATAATGGTTTAAGTCTGAGTTTAACTTCTTTCTTCCCTTTTGGCGATCTGGTAAGTCCATACTGGATTTAGTTTAGGAAATACTAATATGGCACCTTCACCCTTTATCTAAATTCCCTGATCTAGACTATCTATCTCACGGACTACTTGATACCGGACTCCAAGTACTGTAACATGTCCTTTGACCCTAGTCCTGGTAGGGGCACCTTTTCTTTACGTTTTTTCGTTTTACCGAGAGNTCCCTTTTGGCGATCTGGTAAGTCCATACCGGATTTAGTTTAGGCAATACTAATATGGCACCTTCACCCTTTATCTAAATTCCCTGATCTAGACTATCTATCTCACGGACTACTTGATACCGGACTCCAAGTACTGTAACATGTCCTTTGACCCTAGTCCTGGTAGGGGCACCTTTTCTTTACGTTTTTTCGTTTTACCGAGAGACCCCTCCGGAATGTTTATCGACACTTTGCTTCTCTCCGCTTTTCTTTTCCTCTTTTCCTTTCTATGTCCGTAGATTTACGTCTCAAGGTTTCTTTTCGTTCTTCTCTGTTCTTTCGGAAGAAGTCGCTAGTTACGTTTCTTTATCTCATTTTCTTGTCTAACCCTTCCTGTTCTCTAGAGAAGTTCTTTTAATCTCTATGGTTCCCTTGTAAAGTGAGTTTCTACCCGAGTTATTTCCTGTCTTCACTATCCCTGGATTGTCTTCGTCTTCTATAATTCTTTTCCACCGTTCTTATGTACCTTCTTGACATGTTTTTTCTAGAAGTACTGGGTCTATCATTACTACTACACTAGTCTTTAGATCTTGGTCTGTAGAACCTTATACTTCAGTTCACCCGGAATCTTTCGTAGTGGTGCTTGTTTCGATCACCTCCACTACCTTAAGGTCAACTCGACAAAGTTTAGGACTTTCTACTACGACACTTTCACGACGTGAGTTATACGGTCGTGTAAACCTTTTGAGTCGTCACCGGTGTCCTGACCTTTTCCAGTCAAAAGTAAGGTTAGGGTTTCTTTCCGTTACGGTTTCTTACGAGTTTGATGGCGTGTAAACGTGAGTAGAGTGTACGATCATTTCATTACGAGTTTTAAGAGGTTCGGTCCGAAGTCCTTATGTACTTGGCACTTGAGGGACTGCAAGTTCGACCAAAATCTTTTCCGTCTCCTTGGTCTTTAGGTTAACGGTTGTAGGTGACCTAGTGCCTCTTTCGTTCTCTCAAGGTCTTTTTGTAGATAAAGACCAAATAGTTGATGCGGTTTCGGAAACTGACACACCTAGTGTTCTTTGACACCTTTTAAGACTTTCTCTACCCTTATGGTCTGGTGGACTGGACGGAGAACTCTTTAGACATACGTCCAGTCCTTCGTTGTCAATCTTGACCTGTACCTTGTTGTCTGACCAAGGTTTACCCTTTTCCTCATGCAGTTCCGACATATAACAGTGGGACGAATAAATTGAAGATACGTCTCATGTAGTACTCTTTACGACCTGTCCTTCTTTGTGTTCGACCTTAGTTCTAACGAACCTCTTTATAGTCAGTGGAGTCTATACGTCTACTGTGGTGGGAATACCGTCTTTCACTTGTCCTCGATTTTTCGGAGAACTACTTTCACTTTCTCCTCTCGCTTTTCAACCGAATTTCGAGTTGTAAGTCTTTTGCTTCTAGTACCATAGAGCAGGGTAGTGAAGTACCCTTTATCTACCCCTTTGTCACCTTTGTCACAGTCTGAATTAAAACCCACCGAGGTTTTAGTGACGTCTACCACTGACGTCGGTACTTTAATTTTCTGAGAATGAGGAACCTTCTTTTCAATACTGGTTAGATCCATCGTATAAGTTTTCGTCTCTGTAATGAAACGGCTGATTCCAGGCAGATCAGTTCCGATACCAAAAAGGACACCAGTACATACCTACACTCTCAACCTGACACTTCTTCCGACTCGTGGCTTCTTAACTACGAAAACTTGACACCACAATCTCTTCTGAGAACTCTCAGGGAACCTGACGTTCCTCTAAGTTGGTCAGGTAAGATTTCCTCTAGTTGGGACCCTAAAGAAACCTTCCTTACTACGATTTCGACTTTGATGTCATAAAACCGGTGGAGTACGTTTCTCAACTGAGTAACCTTTTCTGAGACTACGACCCTCCCTAACCCCCGTCCTCCTCTTCCCCTGCTGGCTCCTACTCTACCGACCTACCGTAGTGCCTGAGCTACCTACAGTCAGACTCACTTGAGACCCTCAACCACTACCTGTCCCTCCGGACCGTACGACGCTAAGCACCCAGCGTTTCTCATTCTGTGCTGACTCGCTGACTTGACTTGACTTGACTCCAATATGATCTTTACCCAGAAACCTATGCAGTTTCCTCAGAACATTCTAGAACATTCTAGGGCATATATCAGTTTTATAAACCTTCCTGAAAACAGTCATACATTGTTTTTGAATACTACACACAGTAAACTAGAGTACTTATGGAAAGCCTTTATGTATCCTTTCGTACCTTTATTTATATTGGTTTATGTTTGACGTTATAAACACTTCACTTTCTGAGAAACACCAGGACACCTGACATGTCAGGTACCTTAAGAGGTCCGGTCTTATGACCTCACCCATCGGTAAGGGAAGAAGTCACCTAGAAGGGTTGTCTCACTAGTTTGGGTCCAGAGGGTGTAACGTCCGTCTAAGAAATGGTCGACTCGGTATTCTCTTCGGGTTCTTATGGTCACCCCATTCCCATCGGATAGGGAAGAGGTCGTCTAGAAGGACTGGGTCCTTATCTTGGTCCCAGAGGACGTAGCGTCCGTCTAAGAAATGGTTGACTCGAGAGTCCCTTACAAACATTATCCCTATTTTATATCCAAAATTTATAGACAGTCGACTCCTTAAAAATAGTATTATTAGGATCTGATCCCTCATTACACTTTATAAATAATTTGTGTTCCAAAATATATAAGGTTTTTTATTTTGATCACTAGTACTATATAAAGTTCACCCTTCTATTACACGTCATAAGTCACATAAGAGAAGGTTAATAATGGAAACAAGTACAAATGAAGTTTGGGTAACGATTTATAGACTTTTCCCACGACGTGACAGTTGTGACGAACAAAGACCTGGGACCTAACTTATATTCCCCTCTCTTCGGGAATGCATGTGTGTTGTACTTAAAATAAAAAATTTTTAGACGTAATAAAACTTTATTTTATTTTCGATATCATAAAAAGACATAGAATAGAACATGAGTTGAAAAAAATTACTACCTCTGATATCAAAAAGGAAAACACAAATCGTAGGTGTCTTATTAATCGTATAGTAACCCTTTCATTTCTTAAGGTTTAGTTACAAGAGATTTGACATATCGTTATTACTGTTACAAGAAATTTGACAAATCGTTACTACTGGAACGATACGACATACTGTATACGTACGACATACTACATACTGTAAAATATCACTATGATAAAATAGTGGTAAATGAGTGACAAGAAAATAATTTATTATCTGTCGAGACCCTGATAAACAACAACGTCCTAAGTTGTTTATATCATGAGATATATCATTTAAGAAAAATATGAAGAATTTTGAAGATAGAGAAGTTATTGAACATTAATACAGGACGTCACGTATTTCAAAATATAAAATAACTAATTATTTATAATAATTATTTAATTACTTAAAGTGTTTATTAAAAAATAAAAATTATTTGTAAATTAACCTCCAATTAATGAAATGTAATAACATAACCAAAACGGTATGTAGTTGTACATAAACGGTGTCCATATGTGCACAAGGGTAGGACTTGGGGGAAGGGAGGAGGGAGGGGCATGGTAGGAAGACCCAGTGGGGTCACGTGGTCGGGGTTCGTAGGTCATAGTACGTAACTTGGACCCGACCACTGAGTAAAGTATATACTATAATATGTACAAAGTTACGGTAAGAGGGTTTAATAGGGTGGGAGAGGGAGAGGGTGTCACAGGTTTTCTGACAAGATAATTAATAATTGATTGTTTTAACTGTATAGAAATACACACTGATATATTGACTATCTATCCGTTAATTATTCGTATTAATTATTGACACGAAGGTATTGTTATACATTTTAGTTACAGTAATGAAATATCGGTATGGAGAATTTCATGATTCACCTCAAATTTATATCGTAGATAAACATGAAAAATTTTATATTTAACGTATTAATAAACATATTAATTACTATAATAATTTACAGTAGTGGAATATCTATTTATCGTAAACAGGACAACGTTATACATGAAAATTGTACACATTATCTTAAAAAAAGTCAAATAGTATTGTATTTTCCTAACTTTAATTTTTTACACGATTGTATGTTATTTGGAATTCTTGTCTGGATACATAGTAGTAGGACCCTACTAACGATTATTAAGAAGTCAAACATTTATCGATAAGAATCAAGTTTAAATGTCTTATACCCTTGTTATGTAAGACGACCAAACTCCTTTTGAAACAGAATATAAGTCTTCCACAAGGTACATCGTCATAAACATGGAAACTTCAATTAAAAGTCCGTCTTTATCTTGGTCTCTATTTGTCTCCAGTATGTATGTATGGATAGGTAAATTCAATCTCTTACAACAACAACAACAAAAAAAGAAAAAAACCAAAATGAGTCCTCAATAAATAAATAAAAAAAACTGTCACCTTAAAAAATTTTTAAATAAAATTAAATAAAAAATTAAAAAAATTAAAAAAATTAAAATTTTAGAAATTAAGAATGTCCACAAGGGTTTGTACTTGGGGGGAGGGTGGAGGGAGGGGTGTTGTAGAGACACCCAGTAGGGGTACGTGGTCGGGGTTCGTACGACATAGGACGCTGTATCTGACCGCTAAGTTAAGAATGTACTATCATATGTACAATCTTACGGTACAATAATAATTGTTTGAGTTTTAATATCACCAAATTGTATGTTTTTTACATAAAGAGGTAGTTCGGTCAAGTGTCTACTTAACATATAGGGAGTAGATAGAACTTAAATATGGTAGACCTTGGTTACGGTAAGTTCAAAAGTCAGTACTTTCTCTGTATCGTCCCCGTTTATTTCATAATTACCGGAGATTGTTCTTCAACCTTACATAGTAATCCGAGAACCTACTAATTGGTTACGATCAGTATACTAGAGTTAGAGTAAGGTTCTTTCAGATTGTTTATCTCCTTTCGTGTTCATAAACAAATCGAAATTAATACAAATGGTATGGTACCTCGATTTAGTCCCTTTCACACTATTTCTTGTAATTATATATTTGATGTTCTTTTCCGACGGTTTATAAACGTATGTAATGACCACCGTCTTCGTCTTGTATCTGTCGAGGATACATCCATCTTTGATATTAAGACACCCGGTCTATCTTTTAATCAGTTCATTTACGTCATTTTCACCCTACATCTTTTTGTTCTGATATCTTAGAGGCAAGGGTAAAGGCAACGAATAGATCGAAGAACACAAAGACACTGAAGTAGACCTTAGTGTTTCCTTTCCTAAGAGAAAGGAAAACGGACTTTTTTTTTACATATAAAATTAATAATAATCATATAAACTATTTATATAGTCAAAATGAAATAAAACTTTTATAAAAATTATAATTGAAATCAAAACATTGAAACATAACCCATCTCTTAAGATACCATATTCAAAAGTAAAGTATAGAAATTCATCAAGAAATTTATTCAGTAATATAGTAGAAGATCTAAAGGATCTAGTAAACTTTACAACCAAAGTTCAGAAGAATAATAAGTAAACTTCTATTACATACGAAAGAAAGACTAACGAAAATCTGAAAAACGAAAATCGTCAAAATGATATCATACGGTTTCACGTCGTAAAGAAAGAAGGGAGGAAGAGAGGGAGTGAAGGAAGGAAGGAAGAAAAAAAAAAAAAAATTAAAATAGTGAACACAATACTCCTTAACGTTCCGAGGAATTCAGATGTACAACTATAGAAAGTAGTACCTTTTAAGAGTCGTTAGTAGAAGACTTTGTGATGAAGACGCAACAAAGAGTGAAGAGGAAATTCCTAAGTTTAATGTATATGTATGGGGAATACGAGAAAAGAGATAAATTTTAAAAGAAAATAAAGGAAATCAGATGTATAAAAGATATTTTTACATAAATCTAATTGATAAAGAGAAAAAAAAAGTTACATATTCGACGACAATTTGGTTTTTAACCCAATAGTATAAACCGAAAACATATAAAATCAGAATCTTATAGGTAAAGTACGAAGTACATATTATAGTATATTCTTTACTTAGCGGTCAGACCCAAACTACGTCCTATGTCCTACGAACCCCGACCACGTGACCCTACTGGGTCTCTCTACCATACCCCTCCCTCCACCCTCCTCCCAAGGCCTAACCCTTGTGCACATGTGGGCACCGTCTAAGCACAACTACATACCGTTTTGGTTATGTCATAACATTTCATTTTAAAAATTTTTTCTAATAAAAGCATATCTTTAGAAGTGGAAAACTTAAATAATAGAAATAGAAAATAAGAATAAAATAATTAGTAGAATTAAATAAGAAATTTAAGTAGGACTACGATCGATTCACGAACTAAAAGTTCGTAAATTAACATAGAGAAGTATTAGGATCATTAAAAAAAATTGATACATTTTGAGTTTTAGAATCTTCTGAAACTAAAGAATTAGGAGGTATTTCCTAAGAAAAAAAAAAAAAGGGGTGGATACATCAACTTCCCGTCTGTTAGGGGAACTAAGTTAGTCTCAGACGTGATTAATCATAAAACTGTTAAGACTATAGTCAAACGGTAAAGAGGGTACCAAGTCGAGAACAAATATAAACATTCACTTTCGGACCAGTCTTCAAAATAGACCAGAAGAGTCGTACACTTTTTGTTCGTCTTGGAAACTCGAATCTAAAAGACGGAAGACACGATTTTTCTTATACCTTCTACATATCTCTCCTTTTATCCGTGACAACTAAATAAGACCGGGGAAAAGAGTGAGTAAAGAGTGGTTCTGAAACTATAAGTATTATAAATAGATGGAGACAAAGAGAGAGATAGGGAGATAGACAGTAGAGTGACAGATAGATAGGTAGATAGTAGAAGAATAGTAAAATCGAGACACGTCGAGGGTTTTCAAATGGAACAAAGAGACGTTCCTAACAAGAGACTGTGAAGTGAATTAAGAAGTATAAAAACGGGGAATGTGTGTTAGTTGTTTACATGATTCCTTTTTTTTTATGTGTGTGTGTGTGTTGAGTGTCTTCTTACAACAAACGAGTACAGGGAGTCAAGTAAGGAGAGACATCAACAACAAAAAAGAAAAAACTTGTTTGTCAACGGAGTTGTTGAATGAAAAAGAAAAGTTTTTTAAACAAAAATTTAAGCGGGACGAATGAAAAATTACTTAAAAGTGTAAATATTAACGAATTTAAAATGTTTTTTTCTATTGTATCATGTCTAAAGGGGTATATGAATTATAAGTTTAAAGAGGATAACAAAAGGGTCAAATAACTCTATATTAACTGTAATCATTCACATTTCACATATCGTCCAACTATACTATGTAAATATACAACGTGATACTAATCAAATCTATTGTGTAAGAAGTGTAGTCTATTAATGTTAAACAAAAAATACCAGTCTTGTAAATAATAGATGAGAGAATTGTTAATAGATGGTAGTTGATAGATGAGAGAAAGGGTTGTGAACAATAGAGAACAGAAATATTATTATCAGTGAGAATATTCATACTCCACTATAAAGTACCGAAACTTACATAAAGGGATAGTTAGTCACTAAAACTCATAAAAAGGTACATGAACAAACGGTAAACCTACAGTAAAATCTTTTTACAGATAATTTAATGAGACAAAATTAACCTACAAGAAAGAACAATAAATCAACATACTCAAGAAACATACAAAACCTATAATCAGAATATTCTATTTACCGAACGTTTACAAAAGATGGTGAGAGATCCAATAGAAATTTACAAAAATAACGAAGAAAACTACATGTTTTCTAACAATCGAACTACGTTAGGGTGATAAAAGTAAACGGAAAGAACGAACACGAAAACAACAATATATTTTTTCTCTTCTAGTAACGGTTCTCGTTACAGTCACTCGTAAAGGGGATGTAAAGGAAATTCTTCAAAATGTCAATGTCTAGTAAAAGTGGATAATAATTGTGAGATTTAATAATGTATGTCAGTAGAAAACAGGAATCCGAGTAGAACCGATACCTTAAAGGACTCGTCGAAAATTTAAAGAGGTTTGTATAAAAACATGAAACAGTTCGAAAATATTGACAAGAACCACTTCACTTCACTTCTTCTCTTCAGCGAGTCAGCACAGCCTGAGAAACTCTGGGGTACCTGACATCGGGTGGTCCGAGGAGCAAGGTACCCTAAAAGGTCCGTACTTATGACCTCACCCAACAGTAAAGGAAGAGGTCCCCTAGAAGGGTTGGGTCCTAGCTTGGACCCAGAGGACGTAACATCCGTCTGTGAAATGGTAGGTTCGATGGTCCCTTCGGGGGAGTAACAAGAAGCATCGTCATTAATAAACGAATTACTATTAAATAGTATATGTCCTAATATGTGTATAATCTCGTGACTAAAAGTCCTAACGAAAATCCTTCGTATCATTCTTTATTGAGTATATCGTATTATTGTGAATAGTACGAACACCCGACACGAATCAACGAGTCAACACAGAGAAACGCTGGGGTACCTGATGTCGGGTTGTCCGAGAAGACAGGTACCCCTAAGAGGTCCGTTCTTATGACCTAACCCGACGGGAGGAGGTCCCCTAGAAGGGTTGGGTCCCTGACTTGGGTCCAGAGGGTGAAACGTCCGTTTATGAAATGATAGACTCGGTGATCTCTTCACGTTCTTAAGAAGTCCCCTGGAAGTTCTGGTTCCTTAGTTGGTCCCAGAGGACGTAACGTCCACCTAAGAAATGTTCGACTCGATGGTCCCTTCGGAGATAGTACACAATCTATTATATTTGAAAAAAAAAAAACTATGTGAAATTCGAGTTTCTATTTGGTACTCACAAAAAGGTTAATAGTAGTGTAAAATATCACCTTTCGTCCCAAGTTTAAAACATTGATTATTTTCCATCTTGGACCCAGTCTTAGATCCTTAGTACAGAGATCTTAGTCTGACCATATTGACTACTTTTAGAAAGTCACTCATTGAGGTATTATGTATATTTTTAAATTTACGAGTCTATAAGGGGTTCGTTCTTATGACCTCACCCAGTGGTACGAAAGGAGGTCCCCTAACAGGGTTGGGTCTTCAATTTGAGTACAGACGGACGTAGAGGACGTAACGTCCACCTAAGAAATAGGTGACTTGGTGGACCCTTCGGGTGTATGATCATATTAATTATTAACTATGATTATATGTATTATCAATTATGTGACACTACAAATAATGTGAGTCTGTAAGGGATATTTAAAAACGAAACATTATACCTATATTTATAGTGAATAATAACAACAAGTCAGTGAGTAAACACAGAGTGAGGTACCTAACGTCGTGGGGTCCGGAGGGACAGGAAGTGGTAGAGAGTCTCGAACGGGTTTGGGTACAAGTAACTCAGTCACTACGGTAGGGTGGTAGAGTAAAAGACTCCGTCACCGTTGTATTAATAGTATCCAACTCCAGGGTGGTAGAGGAAGAGACTCTGTCACTGTTGTATTAATAGTATTCAACTCCTAAAAAATTTTAGTAAAAAAACCCTTCTATTAACGAAATGTTACAACACAACCAAAGACGGTATATTGTTATACTTAGTCAGCTTTCATATGTAAAGAGGAGGGGGGAAACTTTGAGAGAGGGAGGGGTGTGGTGTAGAGTTGTGAGATGTAACAGTGTCTCATGGACCAACTCGAGGAACACAATATGTCGTTAAAGGGTAATCGATAGATAAAAGACGTACCGTTACATATACAAAGTTACGATGACAGAGTTAAACAAGGTGGAAGAGAAAGGGTGACGAGATTCAGACTAAGAATACAGACGTAGAGATAAAGACGGGACGTTTATCAAAATAAACATGGTAACGGATCTAAGGTTTTGTATACAAAATTACATATTATAAATCAAAAGTAAAAAAAACCGATTCGATATAAGACGATATTTATATTTATATATATAATATATATAATATATATATATTTATATATATATATATTATATATAATATATATATATATATTTAAGGAAATAGGTCAGTAAATAGTCCCCTGTAGAGATAACGAAGGTACAGGACTGACAACATTTATTACGACGTTACTTGTGATCCCATGTACACGTTCTAGGAGAAACTGGGTAAAGGATCGTATTACCTTTATTCTCGTTTTCATTTGTTCACCCTGAATTAATTTGAATTTTCGAAAACGTGTTCCCTTTGTTATTTATCCTAATTTGTTGTCGGGTAGTATTACCCTCTTTTATTAATGTTTACTTTGATGACTATTTCCTAATTAGAGGTTTTATATGTTCGTTGAGTATTAGTTTTGTACCCTCCTTCTGGATTTGTCTGAAAAGAGGTTTTATTTGTATGTCTACCGGTTGTTTGTGTACTTTTATATAAGTCGTAACGAGTAATAATCTTCTTATGTTTAGTTTTGATGTCACTCCATAGTAGAGTGTGACCGGTCTTACCGGTAGTATTTTTTGAGATATTTGTTAATTCCGACCTCTTCCATTCCTCTTTTTTCTTGGGAGAACGTTGACAACTATCCTTACATTGAACTATGACAGTAACACCTCTTGTCATACCTAAGGAATTTTTCGATCTTTGTTTTGACGGTGTACTGGGTCGTAAGAGTAATACCCGTATATGGGACTCCCATAAAATCTGAAGTCAAGTCAAGTCAAGTCAGAGAGTCAGTACAGGCTGAGAAACACTTGGGTACTTAACGTCGTGCGGTCCGGAGGGACAGGTAATGGTTGAGGGTCTCAAATGGGTTTAAGTACAGGTAACTCAACCACTACGGTAGGTCGGTAGAGTAGGAGACAGCAGGGGAAGAGGAGGACGGGGATTAGGGAGGGTCGCAGTCTCAGAAAAGGTTACTCAGTTGAGAAACGTACTCCACCGGTTTCATAACCTCAAAGTCGAAATTGTAGTCAGGAAGTTACTTGTGGGTCCTGACTAGAGGAAATCCTACCTGACCAACCTAGAGGAACATCAGGTTCCCTGAGAGTTCTCAGAAGAGGTTGTGGTACCAAGTTTTCGTAATTAAGAAGTTACGAGTTGAAAGAAGTGTCAGGTTGAGAGTGTAGGTATGTACTGGTGACCTTTTTGGTATCGGAACTGATCTACCTGGAAACAACTCTTTCATTACAGAGACAAGAAATTATACGATAGATCCAACCAGTATTGAAAGGAAGGTTCCTCATTCGCAGAAAATTAAAGTACCGACGTTAGTGGTAGACGTCACTAAAACCTCGGAGGTTTTTATGTCAGACAGTGACAAAGATGACAAAGGGGTAGATAAAGGGTACTTCACTACCCTGGCCTACGGTACTAGAAGCAAAAGACTTACAACTCGAAATTCGGTTGAAAAAGTGAGAGGTGAAAGTGAAAGTAGTTCTCCGAAAAATCAAGGAGAAGTGAAAGACGGTATTCCCACCACAGTAGACGTAAGACTCCACTGACTATAAAGAGGGTCGTTAGAACTAAGGTCGAACACAAAGAAGGTCGGGTCCCAAAGAGTACTACATGAGATGTATAGTCAATTTATTCGTCCCACTGTCATATGTTGGAACTGCATGAGGAAAAGGATAAAATCCAAATCATTTTACGTATTGAGAGTTTTGACATTCTCCTTACAATGTCTGTCGAATCAGTCAAGGTTCACCTAACGATTTCTTTCACTTTTTCTGAACGTACTTTTTTTATAAAATTTTTGATAAACTAAAGTTTAAAAAAATTCCTTATTTAAAGTAATAATTTGAATCTTTAATTCTTTAAGTCACGACCACCTGACTACATTAATATTCGGATATCGGTAAAATTTTTATCTTAAGTACCATCTACATACAAGATAGGTCAACTACACGAAGTTTTTCCTGATTTATTAGTACAACGTACCTACAATAATTTGGGTGTACGTGACTGAGAGGTCTCGATTAACACGTGGAGAAGAGTTTAGTATACTATAACTATCGTCGAATTTTAGGTGATACCACCTTCGTAAATGTCTTATTAATCATTTAAGATCTTCGGTATCGTGAAGTCAAACGAGGAACTTTTCAAACAATTTGTAAATGGATGAGTGTTGACTGATATTGACACTACCTCAAATCTTAAACCTCAGTAAGAGGTATCGAAACAAAAGTTCAAGACGGTGACTCTTCGACCCAATGGAAACGGTGAAATGGATTGTGGAGGTCCAGATGAAAAGGAATTTTCCTTTTATTATATTGTGTGAACTGTGAGACCCGACAACCTTTCTAAGTCATTCAATGTATATATTACACGAATTTCTATCACACATGGCGTATCAATTTAAGACTTATTTTTAAATAATAAAATGAGGTTTTAAGGGGAGAGAGTGTAAATTAGGTCGATAGAATAACAAAAAGAAAATATCATTACTTACCCTTGTTACACCTGAAGGGACTATCGAGTCTTCCATTTCTTAGGAGGACGTTACACCCTCTGGACCCAAACTAGAGAGTCAACCCTTTGGTGGACGTCCTCTCGTACCCTTGGGTGAGATCATAATAACGGACCTCTTAGTGGTACCTTCCTCCTCTGACCGTCCGATGTCGGGTGTCCCATCGTTTCTCAGTGTGTGTTGACTTACTATTCGTGTGTACCCTTGTTACGTCTCTTTGTAATAATTACGAGTTTTAATAATTCACGACTTTTTTTACGGTGGAATATGTACTTAGTTTAATTAAATGAAGGAACGTCTATTAGTAACGATCCTTCCCTTTCTTCTGTAAAAAGAAATTTAAGGACAATCGTATGGACAGGTAAAATACAGAGATGTCAACATTCAACGTCATTAATGTTTAATCAACGAGGGTACATTTAAAAATTGTATTCTTTATTGGTGAATACTTTTAAATAAGAGGGGGGGGTGGGGCCATAGACGAACTTCTCTCTAAACAGTAGTACTGAGACGGTTACTATCCATTGTGATTTAGGTTCTTTTCACTGTAATATTCTGTACCACCCTAAACTTTTTTATCTCATGTTTTTCTCTCTAATAATATAATCAGTTTTTATATATACAAACGATGAACATGATGATACAATTAACAAAATATTTATATAATTAATAAATGTCACATTTTAAAATTGGATTTTTCTTTTGTAATATAAATAAATAAATAAAACATCTTTTATAAATTTCAAGAATTTATACCACCAGAATAATTTTAAAAGGAACTACAATCCTTCGACCACCGTTAATTTTATAGAGACTGATGTAAAATTTCTACATTCTTTACGTATAAAATAAACAAATATACAAGAGAAATTTAGTCTCAAAACGGAAATTATACCTTCAGGAATTAATACTTTATGAAGATAAGGAATAATAGAATCAGTGAGTCAGTACAGACTGAGAAACGTTGGGGTACCTGACATCGGGTGTTCCAAGAAGACAGGTAACTCGAGAGGTCCATTCTTATAACCTCTCCCATCAGTAAGTAAAGAGGTCCCCTAGAAGGGTTGGGTCTCTAACTTGGACCCAGAGGACTTGAGGACGTCTGTATAAGAAATCCGGAAGACTCGGTAGTCCCTTCACTCTTAGGACCTTACTCATCGGTACGGAAAGAGGTCCTCTAGGTACCCTAATGGAAGAGGTTACCCGAAGGGAATACCGAGTCTTCCATTTTAATAGATGGATATTACATTCTCTGTACTCAAACTAGGGACTAACCCTTCTCGGGGACCTCTTCCCTGAACGATGGCTTAGGTCATAAGAATTGATCTCTTGAGATACCTGTTTCCTCGGACCCCCAAATGTCAGTTGCCCCAGAGTTTCTCGACCTGTAAAAAAGTTAGACAAGAAGTATTGAATTATTTTACCTTTTATTTTAATGATTTTAGACCGTCATGTGAATGACTTTTGTTAATTACATTGAGTATAAGAAACGGGTATGAAGGAAGAAGAAATACAGGGTGGTGTCCCGGTCGTCGACTAGGTGTTCTTCTTCTACAAACTGACTATTTATTGTGTCTACCATTACAGACCCGATGTTGAAAATGGTAATTGTAGACACAGACACGTTTCGAGAACCGACGAAAGCTAAAACTACGAACCGACCCTGACAAACCAGACTACTGAAGTGACGACTTACACGAGTATATACTCATAGTCTGAGATTACTGGACGACTCATTAAGTCGATAACTGTTTGATCAATTTTTAAGAACTAGGACCCTTACACAGTAGAAACAAGGGAACTATAAGATATAGGTATCCTTGAACTGGGACTATCGAATGTCACTTGTTACAGTCTAAGTACTAGAGGCTTCTTCTTCTAAATCGAAACCCTGGTCCCCGAATTACTGAGTTCTCGAAAACACATCGTCTCAAAATAATTTCATTCTTTTCCCTGTCTCTTTCGAAGACTGTATTTGTAGTCTTCCCCCTACCTCTTACGGGGGATTGATCAGAATAATTCCAGAATATATGAAAAAAAGTCTGGGTGAGGGTGTTGTATGTGGAATTTAATTGTTCTAATCTTACTTGTTGTCTTTCTTGAATGGTCTTAGTGAGGATATTATACGTAAAATTCTACTGTCTTAATCAGTCTTCCAAGGACAATTCCTCTTTGTACAGGAACTCATTCTATGTGACAATATAACTGATTCTGTTTCGTCACATCTTTTCTTACAAACAGGAAAAGAGTAACTCTCGGGGTCTGGGGAAAGAGGAAGAGTTTCCCAGACCTGGTTAAAGAGGAGGAGTCCTTGGGACCTGAGGAATAGTTAGATGGATCCTTAACTGAGAGAGTTAGAGTTAATCACTTTCATACGATTTACTTTCAGTAGATATTCATAGTACATCTTTCCTTTTATTTCGTGTAATTCTTAATTGTACAATTAAGTTATCAGAAACCTACGAGTAAAAGTGTTCTGAAGTTTTTATTTATCGATATTTGGTGTAAAAAAGTCATGATCCTTTAATTAATTAAACATTAGTTTACGGTCCGTTGATATAAGACTTTCCTACATGAAAAGGATAATAATCTTTTAGTATATATATATATATATATATATATATATATATAGTGAAAACCTCTATGTCTTCCATATAATGTTTTAAACGTTGTTTAAAGTTTGTAACTGAGTTAAGTGAAATAGTATAAAATAATGTAAGTTCAGTTTTTATACAACTATACGTAAATATTTTTATTTATGTCTCTTAAAAGTAGATTTCAAAATGATCTTATAGTTAATTCATTTATAAAAATCCTTTTGGTTCAATTATAAAAAATTTTAATCCTTAAGGTTTTAGTATACGTTATACTTTTATAAATAGTTTTCTAGAGTTATAACTTGTTTACTCTTTAATTCACAGTTATAATGATCATTATAATGATCATTGTCAAGTTCTTTTTATTGAATCAGAATTTATAATTGACAAGGGACCAGGACTAACGTATAAGTTTTATTTATTTTTGGAGTGAATTACAAAGACGAGTCCGGGTATAAAAGGAAACACGAAACGTAAGGAGAACATAAAAGGTCAAAGAATGAAATTTTATGTCATTTGACTCAAAGTGACTAAAATAGTTCAAAAACCAAATTTCTAATTTTTTTTATTTTCGTTACTTTTTATATTTTGTCTGTGAGTCAGAATAGACTTCGTTAAGGGATCTTTTCGATGGAGAGACTAAAACAAAAACAGTATGGGATGTTCTTATTACCCAAATTTTTCATTAAAATACATGAAACTTCTAACCATAATTCTGTGTGAGTCAAGGAGACTTGGTTAGTACAATTGGCTAATCCCTTAGTGAAGAGATGGTATTAAAACCCTCTCCCTCACCCCGAGTCCTACCCCTTGTGCACATATGGACACCGCCTAAGTACAACTACATACCGTTTTGGTTATTTTATAACATTTCATTTTTTTTTTTTTCAATGAATAGTTTTACTTTTATTTCGTGTACATTTTTCAATAAACGATAAAAAGTTTTGATTTGAATTTTTGTGTCGTTTCAATAATTTCATATAAAAAAATGTGGAATTAGATAAGGAGTTTCTGATTAATGTAAAATCGAAATTACGATAAGTTGACCCGAAAACACACGAATCCAACAAACTTTTATAACAGAAGGTTTCACACCTCCTTAATAAACCTACCATGACATTCGAGGACTACGGTTCAACCTTTGAAAAGAAGGTTCGTGTCGTACAAAAAAACCGTTTAGAGAACCACCAAAAAAGACGTGAAGATCCAGACAATTTACCGACCGACGAAAACTCTTGGTAAAAGATCAAATGACTTTAGTTCCAGATATTTTTAGTCACTTTGTGACTAAAACGTTACAACTAAATCCATCATCGAATCTTTGATTCCGAAGTATATATTCTATTTGTATTATAATGACTACACAAATACGATTAGTCAGGGACAAAGACAAAAACGTTTACAGACCTTGACGATTTATGTATTTTACTTATTCGAATAATATACAAGTTATCTTTTTTATAAACTTTCAGTAACTATAACTAACTTTTAAATAAGAAATGTGTAAGTCTTCTATTAATTAACTCTTAATAGTTTGTCTTCTCTCAACAAGTCCTAGACGATCAGTGAGTCAGTACAGGTTGAGAAAAGTTGGGGTACATACGTTGGGTGGTCTAAAGAAACAGGTACCTTAAAAGGTCCACTATTAAGAACTCACCTATCGATAAGGGAAGAGGTCCCTTAGAAAGGTTGGGTCCCTAACAAGAGGGATTAAAGTCTGTCTAAAAAAATGGTAGACTCGCTGGTCCCCTCGGAGACCGGTTCATGCTTTACTTTATTTTTGAGGAGACTAAGGTAATTGAGTAAAACTGGAGTTCCATATCTTTGAACATGAAATGTTTTAATTATTCCTTTAATCCTTTTCTTCCTTAAAGGTCTCTTTACGTTTATGTTCAATTTACTATTCATTCGTTTTTCTATACTGAATTGATAATGTCCTAGTGTCTACAAGTTGAATGAGAAGAAACTGTTTTGTTCCCTTTTAAAATCATTTCGTTATAATAATCTAGACTCCAAAAGTATAGTCTCCAAAAGTTCTTTATTTTTAATAACTATCCTGTAAGGTCTTCCAATTTTTCAGTTCATTATTACTTTCAAACCCTTTGAGTCCTATCTATCTATTATCTATCTTTATACATATATATATGTATATATACGGTGTGGGGGTGGTCGTAACTTTCTAGTCACCAAAGGTCGTCTTTTATGACTGTTTTTGAACTTAAATTGTCTCTTTTAGTCTTTGGTTTTGGAGTGGTCGACAGTTCTAGTTTTTTCTTAAATATTAAATCCACCGTAATAACCAATTTTTTTTTTTTTAGGTGGACGAGGTTACATCCTCTCCGTCCTCTGGACCCAAACTAGGGACCCAATCCTTCTAGGGGACCTCGTCCTTTACCATTGGGCAAGGTCATAAGAACGGACCTTTTAAGGTACCTGTCTTCTTGGACCACCCGATGTTACCCCGGTGTTTCTCAACCTGTGTCGACTCTAGTTGTTCATAACTTATGAGGTATCCTTTGATAACCTAGAATGAGTTAAAGGGACAATAGTGAACGACAAAGTCAAGTCAAGTCAAGTCAAGTCAGTGAGCCAACACCGACTGAGAAACGCTGGGGTACTTGGTGTCGTGCGGTCCGGAGGGACAGGTAGTGGTTGTGGACCTCAGGTGGGTTTGGGTACAGGTGACTCAGCCACTACGGTAGGTTGGTAGAGTAGGAGACAGCAGGGGAAGAGGAGGACGGAAGTTAGAAAGGGTCGTAGTCCCAGAAAAGTTTACTCAGTCGAGAAGCGTAGTCCACCGGTTTCGTAACCTCAAAGTCGAAGTTGTAGTTTGTGAACAACAAATGACCAAGTATTTTAATACATAGATATCAATGTACGTAAAAGGAACCTTTACCCAGTGAAGAGAATTCCTTGATTTTCCGTGTATAAGATTCCAGTTTCCGTTTAACAATCATTGTTACACTAGAACCGAAATCGGGAAAGACTCGATATCAAAAGAGTGAAACTTTCAGTCATTTAAGTGCCCCCTATAATACTCTTAATTTCAATCATCCATACACAGTCTTCTGAAAAATTGTATCATGCACAGATTATAACCCGAAGGGTCCACCGTGATCACCATTTCTTGGACGGACGTTTACGTCCTTTGTATTCTCTACACCCAAACTATGGAGTCAGTCCTTCTATGAGACCTTCACCTGTATAACTGGATGAGATCGTAAGAACGGATCTCTTAGGCTACCTCTCTCCTCGGACCTTTCGATGTCAAGTATCCCGGAGATCCTCAATCTGTTCTAACTTAGTTGAATCGTGTGAACGTACGTACAGATTATTGTAACATATAGTAAAAATGATAATAGATTTTAGATACAGTCCCAAAGATTAGTATAGTTTACGGTCTATAACCTAATTCAAAGAAGATAAAGGTACACACTAGATGACACTACTAAGTCAAACGGTAGGACCTTAAAGAGTTGTACCTAAAAACAGGACTTAGTTTTGTTTCATTAAAACATGTCTCCGATCATCAGGAATGGAAAGATTAGATAGTGGGTCCGAAGAAGGTTGGATCATCTTCAAGGGTGTAGCCGAGAAGGTTACTAAACTAACAAGTTATAATTTTTTACTATGAAGATTTTGTATTGTCAGTAAATATTATTATTTGTTTCGAAAAATTTTGTTTTCTTAATATAATTGTATATTATGCTCCCTTATGTCAAAACAATCATTGTTATTCTTTTTTCCTTGAATTTTACACAACATAGAGACACTTCTTATAATGTCCTAATGTTTCTCTTTTTTATTTTTACAGAATTTATCCTTAAAGTTAATATCATAAATTACCTTTTATTTTTAGTTATATTTTCCTATACTTAAACATGTATTTTTCTTACACTTGAAGTTAATATACGTTATTCAAAAACACTCATATATTGAACGGTTTTATTAAAACATCAAGTAGACCTTTGTAAATGTTCTTTGAAAACTTTTTATTCTCTAGAGTATTACATTATTCACAAATTTTACAGGTGTAAACTTAAACCATGTTAACAACGAAATAACAGAGGACAAGGAAATGAGGAGAGACATAATACATTGAAAGATCCCTGATGGTGAGACTAGGACCCTGGTCGGTAATAAAACCGATTAGACAAGAAATTTTTTATATCGTTTCAACCTTTCGAAATAATAGAGAGATAAACTTAAAAAACACGCAGACTGATAAACACTAGGGTACTTCATATCGGTTAGTCGGATAGACAGGTACCCTAAAAGGTCCGTTCTTATGACCTCACCCAACGGTAAAGGAAGAGGTCCTCTATAAGGGTTGGGTCCCTAACTTGGGTCCAGAGGGTGCAACATCCGTCTGAGAAATGGTAGACTTGGTGGTCCCTTCAGGTTTGGGCCTAAGGACGTAACGTCAGTCTAAGAAATGGTAGACTCGGGGGTCCCTTCTTGGTTCTCTGATACAGACCCCAACAACTACAAGTCAGTGATTACTTCACTTCAGCGAATCAGTACAGGCTGAGAAACGTTGTGGTACCTGATATCGGGTGGTCCGAGGAGGTAGGCACCCTAAGAGGTCCGTTTTTATCACCTCACCCAACGGTAAAGGAAGAGGTCCTCTAGAAGGGTTGGGTCCCTAACTTGGGCCCAGAGGGTGTAACACCCGTCTGCGAAGTTGGAGACTTGATGGTCCCTTCGGGAATCAAGTCAGTGATTTAGTCCATGTTGAGACGTTGAGAACCCGAAATCGTACGGTCCGAAGGAACAAGAAGGAATATAAGACCTCAAAAAAGTTAGAATACAGGTAAATCATCCACTACGGTACATTGGTAGAATAGGAGACAGACCCGATTCGATAACTTATTACTCCCTATACATATCTGTTTAACATGTCGGTTTCAGGGAGAGTCAAGTCAAGTGAAGTCAGCGAGTCAGCACAGACTGAGAGACACTGGGGTACTTGTCGTCGTGCGGTCCGGAGGGACAGGTAGTGGTTGAGGGCCTCAAGTGAGTCTAAGTGCAGGTACCTCAGTCACTACGGTAGGTCGGTAGAGTAGGAGACAGCAGCGGAAGAGGCGGACGGGAGTTAGGGAGGGTCGTAGTCTCAGAAAAGGTTACTCAGTTGAGAAGCGTACTCCACCGGTTTCATGACCTCGAAGTCGAAATCGTAGTAAGGACGGTTCCTTTAGGGTCCCGACTAGAAGTCTTACCTGACCAACCTAGAGGAACGTCAGGTTCCCTGAGAGTTCTCAGAAGAGGTTGTGGTGTCAAGTTTTCGTAGTTAAGAAGCCACGAGTCGGAAGAAGTGTCAGGTTGAGAGTTTAGGTATGTACTAGTGTCCTTTTTGGTATCGGAACTGATCTACCTGGAATCAGCCGTTTCATTACAGAGACGAAAAACTTATATGACAGATCCGACCAGAATTGAAAAGAAGGTTCCTCATTCGCAGAAAATTAAAGTACCGACGTTAGTGGTAGACGTCACTAAAACCTCGGGGGGGTTTTATTTCAGACCGTGACAAAGGTGACAAAACGGTAGATAAAGGGTACTTCACTACCCTGGCCTACGGTACTAGAAGCAAAAGACTTACAACTCGAAATTCGGTTGAAAAAGTGAGAGGAGAAAGTGAAAGTAATTCTCCGGAAAATCAAGGAGAAGTAAAAGACGGTATTCCCACCACAGTAGACGTATAGACTCCAATAACTATAAAGAGGTTCGTTAGAACTAAGGTGAACACAAAGAAGGTCAGNGAAAATTAAAGTACCGACGTTAGTGGTAGACGTCACTAAAACCTCGGGGGGTTTTATTTCAGACCGTGACAAAGGTGACAAAACGGTAGATAAAGGGTACTTCACTACCCTGGCCTACGGTACTAGAAGCAAAAGACTTACAACTCGAAATTCGGTTGAAAAAGTGAGAGGAGAAAGTGAAAGTAATTCTCCGAAAAATCAAGGAGAAGTAAAAGACGGTATTCCCACCACAGTAGACGTATAGACTCCAATAACTATAAAGAGGTTCGTTAGAACTAAGGTGAACACAAAGAAGGTCAGGTCACAAAGAGTACTACATGAGACGTATCTTCAATTTATTCGTCCCACTGTTATATAACTGAACTGCATGAGGAAAAGGATAAACCTTGTTCAGACAACAAGGTACAGGTCAAGATTGACGACGAAGGACTGGACTTATGTCTAAAGAGTTCTCCGTCCAGTCCACCAGACCATAAGGGTAGAGAGTCTTAAAAGGTGTCAAATAACCCTAGGTGTGTCAATTTCCGAAACCATATCAGTTATTTCGTCTTTATCTACAAAAAGACCTTGAGAGAACGAAAAAGGTACTAGTTCGCCTACAACCGTTAACCTAGAGACCAAGGAGACGGAAAAGATTTTGGTCGAACGTGTAGTCCTTCAAGTGCCAAGTGTATAACGACTTCGGACCGAACCTCTTAAAACTCGTAATGAAATGATCGTACACTCTACTCACGTTAACACGCCATAAAACCCATAACAAACCGTAACGGAAAGAAGCCCTAACCTTACTTTTGACTGGAAAAGGTCAGGACACCGGTGACACCTCAAAAGGTTTAAACGACCGTACAACTCACGTCATGAAAGTATCGTAGTAGAAAGTCCTAAACTTTATCGAGTTGACCTTAAGGTAGTGGAGGTGATCGAAACAAGCACCACTACGAAAGGTTCCGGGTGAACTGAAGTAAAAGGTCCTACAGACCGAGATCTAATCACTAGTGTAGTAGTACTAATAGACCCAGCACTTCTAGAAAGGAACATGTCAAGAAGACACATAAGAACGGTGGAGAAGAATTATAGAAGACGAAGACAATCCAGGTATGGTACAGACAGGAAAAAGCTCGGGTAGAAGTGTACTTTACAAGGGAACCATAGAGATTAAAAGAATTTCTCTAGAGATCAGAAAGGGTAAGACAACAAAAGGAGATAAAGAAACGTAACTAACGACTTCTTCCGAAACAATAGAGAAGAACGATAAGAAACCTTGAGACGTAAGTCTACGAATATAGAAAGGAAAAGAGGAAACGAAAAGTGGAGAGAAGAAAAGTTTCGATAAACATTCCGGAGGGGTCTGTCGGTAAAACGAAGAAACGTAAAGAAAAGGTACCCCTACCAGAACTAGGGACAGAGGACATGTTACAGTGCTTGGAGTAAGGTATCAAGTAGTCCATGAGATAGATAGTCTAGATTCGGGAATTTAGATAAAGAGTGAAGGTGACATATTAGTATTCCGTAAACTAAATCCAGTATGGACTTACCAGATCACCAAAAGGGAAGAAAGAAGTTAAACTTAGACTTAAACCATTATTCCTCAAGTACTAGACTCGGTGTCAGTCGATCGAGGACCAGAACAAAAACAACTGACATATCTCGAAGAGGTAGAAACCGACGTTTCTTATATTAGCTAGACTAAAGCCACAACTGGTAGACCACTATAGGTACACATCTCAGAAGAGAACATAACAACCTTCTCCCACAAACGATACTGGTCACGTAAAAGAAGCGTTTTGAGATAATCAGAAATGGGACGAAGTAAGACGTAAGGTTCCAGTTTAAACGGACAATGAGGTCCACAAAGAACAGTAGAATGAAAACGTAAGGTCAGGGGATATTACTTTTCCTGTAGAAAAAACCCACAATCAAGATGTTCCAGAACATCCAGAAGTATTTTGGCAAGTTGAAGTCGAAGAAGTCGTAATGACCAACCCCGTATCTGAACCTATTGACTATAACTTTCCGAACGGAACCTCTACTTGTCTCTAGTAAGACAGTAAAAACTCTAACGTAGGTTCATGACGTAAAGCCTGAGAAAACAACTGGTACTACCGATGAGGTAAAGAAGACTCCCTAAGGACGGGCGTCACCATCTATATTACCAGTAGACTCAATTTAAGTGGGGAAGGTCAGGTAAAATCAAGAGACTAAGGATCTTACAGCTACAAGTGAGAACGGTAGAGGACAAGCTGGTGAAGGTTACACGGAACTAAGTACCTGGACTGTAAGGTCCAAGGATACGTCATAACAAGAAATGTCGTAGCCTGGAACGAAGACAGTGGTCAGTGTAGGTGTCGACCTATAGCAAAAACGAAACCGAGGTAGGGAAGTAAGTAGTCAATAAAGACGTGACTAAAGGTCATCGTAAAACCCGTGGATGACTGGACCCCTCAAGGAGAAAGTCAAAGGATAGTAAAACGGAAAAGTATGACAAGTACCCCAAGAGTTCCGTTCTTATGACTTCAACAAACGGTAAGGGAAGAGATCACCTGGTGTAACTACGGTTATAAAAAATTTAATTTAGTTAGTCATCAGTCGGAGTGATTGGCATACTTAGTTGGGTACACTGAACTATTTTTAGACTGTTTACCTCAAAAAGGTTTCAACGACTGGTCGTATGGACATTCGACTTATTCACAAATATAACTACATAACAACAAACGGTTTATATTCACGAATATGACTGCATAATAACAAATGGTTTTCTATTATGTGAAATAAAATTTTATAGTTATATCAGAGATTAAATCACCATAGACATCTGAATAAACTTCCTCAATCCCGAGACTATAAATTTATTGACTGAACTTAACGTCTAGACGACATCTCTGAACTTCAGACCCGTATAACTTATAAGTTTTGAAAAAGAAATACCTACTTTACCCGTATTATTATAGATAATAAATCCTACGAAGTTCTTAATTAAATCTTCATATATTTACAAACCCGTACATAATTATAAAGTTACCTACACTCTTACCAACATATCTAACTTTTTCTTTATACTTAGTATCTATATATTTGTATAAAGGGATATCCCTCTCTAATTCTATAATATCAGTAACATGGTTATTTATTGAACTGGAAGGAAAAGACTGAGTATAAAAACTTATCAAAGGTGAAATTTATTGTTCTTAGGTATTAAACTAGAATTAAACTTGTGGTTTCACACATCAGTTTAGGAATAACAGGGTCGTCATTGATTAAAACACTAATCTCAAAAAAGACATCGGTCTTTCAGAAGTTTTAGGTTTTCTACCCATTAATACCTACTCCATTTCTTTTAAATTCATGTGATCGGGATCCGATAATTAGTGAAAGATGTATTAAACCTTATGATACAGACAAAACTAACACTCTAATTACATATTTCTAAATATTTTTATTAATATTAATAGTTAAATAAAACTAATAGCTTAGAATAGACCTTTCTAGTAAATCAAATTCTTGTATCTTTAAGATGATCTCGAGTGATGTCATAATCGTAAACAAATCCCCTATATTATTGCAAATTTATAACATATTTTTTCTACGTAATTTGATCTTTTTCTCCTTTTTTACTTTTGGTGCCACCGTAAAAATGAAGTGTTTTATACACGTAATTAAATCAAAGATTTGATAAAGTATTTTACAAGAAATTATTTGAATAAAAGAGAACTCTTAATAATTTTGAACTTGTACACTTATAAACTCTATAGTTTAAGTTTCAATAATATCAAAACGTTAAAAAGGATCATCGTCGACGTGACTTTTAGAAAATAACCATTCGGCTGAAGGACATTTTATAAAATTTATATATACACGAAATCATTTCGATAATTACTAACGATTTTACAAATACGATTGTAATAAACCATGACTCCTTTTCCACTTTTTGACTGTATAATAGTCTACAAATTACATTTACATACTAATTATTTTAATATCAACAAAATTTTAAATTCTAAAGCTTAAGAAAAATACAGAAGGAAGGAATATTAACTAATAAAAATTACAATAAATAATTTTTTTATCATTCGCAGTGCGTAGAACCATTAGTAAAATGTGTACGTGTCAGTAAATCGGGAGTGTTATTAGCTAATTCATCAATGATAAGAAATTAGGACTAAAACTTCTTCTATTTTTACTGTGGTCTTTAGAATTTTACGATTTTGTACAATCTCATTTCCATTTTAAGATAATCTGATTTAGGTCTCAGGTATAAGAACTGTGAGTGTGACTTTAAGGATAACGATCTAATGTTTATGTCAGTAGTGACGTCTCCTAACCAAAGTCCTGGACAATGGGTTAAAAAGTTCTTTCTGATTACTAACAATTAAAAATAAGTAAGTGAGTAGACCTTTTATATTTGACTGACCGAACCTTTTAATAAAATTTTCAATTTATCAAACACAAAATAACGTAAAGAATTACTAAAAGAACCACACATAGGAATTTATTAATGTGTGAATCTCACTTTTCCACTGTTATTTCTTCGAGAAATAAAATTTCGTTGGGAGTGTTATATACAATGTCCTAACACCTTACAATTTTTAATTGGTTCCCTTTTCACAATATGTTAGAGTAATTTCACATGTAAAAAAGGAGAGTGATAAACGTCTACTGTAGTTTTATATATATCTTTTAGGATTCCTATGATAGTCTTTTAATGATCTCTATTTGTCACTCAAATCATTTCAAGGTCCTATATTTTAGTTATGTGTCTACAGGGAATGTAGGGATATGTGATTGTTACTTTTTAGTCTTTCTTTAATTCCTTAAGTAGGGTAACGTTGTTTTTCTTATTTAATGGATCCTTATTTGGATGGATTCCTCTGTCTCCTCTATATATGTCTTTTGACAAATTCTGTGACTACTTTCTTTAGTTTCTGTTGTGTATGTCTACCTCTCTGTATGGTACAAGAACTTAGTATTCTTAATTATAATATTTTTACTGATATGATGGGTTTCGTTGGATGTCTAAGTCACAGTAGTGATAGTTTAATGACTAATGTGAAAAAAAAAATTGTTTTAATCTTGTTTTTAAACCGTTAATCATATTTTTGCATTTTCTGGGGTTTCGTTTATCGGTTTAGTTAAAACTCTCTCTTCTTACCTCGACCTTCTTAGTTGTAAAGACTAAAGTCTGATATGATGTCTAACGTTAGTAGTTCTGACATACCATGACCGTGTTTTTGTCTTTATATCGGGTTACCTTGTCCTATCTTTCGGATCTCTATTTGGGTGTGTGGATACCCTTGGAATAGAAACTGTTTCCTCTGTTCTTATATGTTACTTCTTTTCAGAGAAGTTACTCTCCACGACCCCTTTGACCTGACAATGTACATTTTTTATTTTAATCTTGTGAAGGATTGTGGTATATCTTTCTATTTGATTTTTACCTAATTCCTGGATTTGTATTCTAGTCTTTGATATTTGTCGAATCTCGTTTTATATCCGTCTTATGAGAAACTGTATTTAGTGTCGTTCTAGGTGATTCTGAGTGGACGAACTTATTACCTTTATTTTTGTTTTTATTTGTTTACCCTGGATTAATTTGAAAACGTGTCACTTCCTTTGGTATTTGTGTTACTTTTCTGTCGGAAGTCTTACCCTTTTTTATTAAAGTTTACTTCGTTGACTGTTTCCTAATTAGAGGATTTATGTATTCGTCGAATACGTTGAGTTGTGGTCTTTTTGTTTGTTGATTTAGTGTTTCACCCGTCTTCTGGATTTGTCTGTAAAGAAGTTTCTTCTGTGTGTCTACTACTTATTTGGGTTCTTTTTTACGAGTTATAGTGAATAATAATCTCTTTACGTTTAGTTTCGGAGTTACTCCATAGTGGAGTGTGACCAGTCTTATCTGTAATAGTTTTTTAAATGTTTGTTATTTTCGACCTCTCCTACACCTCTTTTCTCTTGGGGGAACGTAGTACCTACCCTTACGTTTGACTATTTTGGTGATACCTCTCATCATACCTCTAAAGAAATTTTTGATCTTTATTTTGTTGTACTGGTTGTTAGGGTGATGACCCGTGTATGGGACTGTTTTAGTATTAACTTTTTATGTATACGTGGGGTCACAAGTAACGTCGTGATAAATGTTATCGGTCTTCTACCTTCGTTGGATCTACAGGAAGTTATCTACTTACCTATTTTTTCATCACCATGTATACATGTTACCTTACAATGATCGGTATTTATCCTTACTTAGACTCAGTCTAGATCTCACCACCTACTTGGATCTCGGACAAGATGTCTTACTTCATTCTTTTTTTGTTTATTAACGTATAATTGTGTACATATACCTCTTCCTTTACCGTCAGGTAAGGTGATAACAACGGACATTTTAGGGTACCTCGTTCCTAAGACCACCCGATGTTAGGTACCCAACGTCTCAACCCGTGCTGAACCGTCGATTTGTTGTTGTTCATATACACATACACATATATATATATATATATATGTGTTTGTATATATACCTTAGATCTTTATACCATGACTACTTGGATAAACTTCCTGTCTTTATTCCCGAGTCTGTATCTATCTTTTGTCTGAATACCTGTGTCACCCCAGTCCACTCCCACTCTACTTAACTCTCTCATCGTAAACTTTATATGTATAATAACAAATCAACGATTCACGACAGACTGTGAAAGTCTACGATGCTTGACGTTGTGTCGACCTAAGGAACAGAAAGTATCAGAGGGTCTCAAACGAGTTTAGGTACAACTAACTCAATCACTATAGTAGGTTAGTAGATAGGAGTCAGTGGGGGAAGAGGAGAACGAGTTAGAAAGGGTCGTTGTGACTGTAAAGGTTACTCAACCCAGAACGTATTCCCTCGGTCTTATAGACTCGAAGTCGAAGTCGTAGTCAGGAAGGTTACTTATAAGTCCCTAATCAAGAAATCCTAACTGACCAAAGTTGAGGAACACAGGTTTACTGAGTTCTCAGAAGAGGTCGTAGTGTCATACTTTTGTAGTCAAGAAGTCACGAGTCGAAAGAAATACCAGTTTGAGAGTGTAAGTATGTCCCGATGACCTTTTTGGTACCGAAACTGATACACCTGGAAACAGTCGTTTCATTACAGAAACGAAAAATTTACGTAACAGATCCAAATAGTATCAAAAAATGGGGACAGTGACAGGTGTCACTAAAACCTCGGGTTCTTTTATTTTAGATAGTGACAAAGGTCACTATCCTTTTTGATAGACAAACAGTATTTCACTACCCTGACCTACGACACTATAATCAAAAAACTTACAACTCAAAATTCGGTCGAAAAAGTGGAGGAGAAAGTGTAAGTAGTTCTCCGAGAAATCAAGGAGAAACTAAAGACAATAATTTCACCAACATAACAAGTAGAACGAGTACTGTGATTAACAGAGTGACATAGACGAAGGGACCACCGAGTCTGTCATTTCACGGACGGACGTTATACCTTCTGTACCCAAGTTAGGGACCCAACCCTTCTAGGGGACCTCTTCCTTTACCGTTGTGTGAGATGATGAGAACGAACCTTTTAAGGTACCTACCTCCTTTGACCATCCGATATAAGGTACCCTAGCGTCTCAGTCTGTACTGACTCCTTGAAGTGAATAGTGAATAGTGACAAACGTGGTAAACGACTCGGGTCCTATCCGTTCCACACTCGATTCTCCAAACTTCCTCTGAGCTCTCCGGTATCTTTGACGTCTGGGAAAATAAGAGAGGACCGACTACGTCGTCAGTATTGTTGTCTGTCTAACATTAGAGATGAGAGGACCGATTGGGTTGTCTGTGTGGGAACTACGTCATCATTTTACGGTGACGAAAAATCCGTCTCGAGTATATCCACATAGTGTGTGTTTTGGGTATTGTTTCACTTACGGAGTACTAAGTATACACATGACGATATTTACTAGAGTCGACAACGTGTCAGTAATAAATGTCTTGTACCCGTTCTATCGGACTTGTACTGAAGAACCGATTAAACGAGAGAGGGGTGTCGCTATAGTAGACGTATAGACTTCAACCATAAAGAGGACTGTCAGAACTAAGGTCGGACACTCAATAAGTCGTAAAACGTACTATGTGAGACGTATATTTAATTTATTCGTCCCACTGTTATATGTCAAAACTTCATGAGGAAAGAGTTAAAACTTGATCAGGTAACAAGGTGCAGGCCAAGAGAGACAACGTAGAACAGGACGTATATCCAAAGAGTCTTCTACCCATTCCACTAGATTATAAGGGTATACAAATTCTTAAAAGGTCAAAGAAAACTAGGTGTGACAGTTTCCGTGAACGTCTGGGTGACTTCATTTTCATCTAATTTTTTTTTTAGGGAAAACAAAAAGATAATAGATCAAATACAACCGTCAAACTATAGACCAAGGAGACGGAAAGGTCGAAGATATAGACCTTCAAGAACAAAGTTCTAGGCAACTTCGAATAGAACTTCATATAACTCGTAATAGAAGGATCGTACACTTTAATTACTTTAAATACCATGACTCGTTCACTTGACTTGACTTGACTACCATTAAAATCGTAAGAAACCGTAACGGCAAGAGACTCTGGCCTAACTTTTGACTAGAAGAGGTCGGAACACCGGTTTAAACGACCGTATAGGTCATATCGTGAATTTCTCCTAGTAGAAAATCCTCTACTTTATCGAGTCGACTTTAGGGTAGTGGAGGTGATCGAAACAAGTGTCATTACGAAGGATTCCGAGTGAATCCTTCATACGAGTTTTATGAGATTCGGTCCGAAGTCGTTATGCACTTGACACTTGAAGGTCTACAAGTTCGACCAAAATCCTTTCCGTCTCCTTGGTCTCTAGTTTAACGGTTGTAGACCACCTAGTAGTTTTTACGTTCTCTCAAGATCTTTTTGTAGATAAAGACAAAATAACTGATATGGTTTCGGAAACTGACACACCTAGTGGTGTTTGACACCTTTTAAGACTTTCTCTACCCTTATGGTCTGGTGGACTGGACGGAGAACTCTTTGGATATACGTCCAGTCCTTCGTTGTCAATCTTGACCTGTACCTTGTTGTCTGGCCAAGGTTTATCCTTTTCCTCATGTAGTTCCGACATATAACAGTGGGACGAATAAATTAAAGATACGTCTCATGTAGTACTCTTTACGACCTGACCTTCTTTGTGTTCGACCTTAGTTCTAACGGCCCTCTTTATAGTTAGTGGAGTCTATACGTCTACTGTGGTGGGAATACCGTCTTTCACTTCTCCTTGATTTTTCGGAGAACTACTTTCACTTTCTCCTCTCACTTTTTCAACCGAATTTCGAGTTGTAAGTCTTTTGATTCTAGTACCGTAGACCAGTGTAGTGAAGTACCCTTTATCTACCCCTTTTTTACCTTTGTCACAGTCTGAAATAAAAAACCCCCCCGAGGTTTTAGTGACGTCTAACACTGACATCGGTGCTTTAATTTTCTGCGAATGAGGAACCTTCCTTTCAATACTGGTTGGATCTCTCGTATAAGTTTTCGTCTCTGTAATGAAACGGTTGTTCCCAGGTAGATCAGTTCCGATACCAAAAAGGACACCAGCACATACCTACACTCTCAACCTGACACTTCTTTCGAATCGTGACTTCTTAACTACGAAAACTTGACACCACAACCTCTTCTGAGAACTCTCAGGGAACCTGACGTTCCTATAGGTTGGTCAGGTAAGATTTCCTCTGGTCGGGACCCACAAGAAACCTTTCTTACTATGATTTCGACTTTGAGGTCATGAAACAGGTGGAAAACGCCTCTCAACTGAGTAACCTTTTCTGACACTACAACCGTCCCTAACCCTCGTCCTCCTCTTCCCCTACTGTTTCCTACTCTACCGACATACCGTAGTGGTTGAGCTACCTGCACTCAGAGACACTTGAGGCCCTCTACCACTACCTGTCCCTCCGGACCCCACCACGTTAAGAACCCCACCGTCTCAGCCTGTGCTGATTCGCTTACTTGACTTGACTTGACTTGACTTTCACTTTCACCTCAGTGAGTCAGCACAGACTGAGAAACGTTGGGGTACCTGACATTGGATAGTCCGAGGAGACAGGTACCCTAAAAGGTCCGTTATCATGACCTCACCTAACGGTAAAGGAAGAGGTCGCCTAGAAGGGCTGGGTCCATAACTTGGGTCCAGAGGGCGTAACAACAGTCTGCGAGATGGCAGACTCGGCGATCCCTTGACTTCCGAGTGAATTGAAGTGTGAGGTCTTACGAACCGAGATCCACTTACTGGGGTGGGAGGACCAATAGGTGCAGTCATTCTGGAAAGACATGTCAAAAAGACACATAAGAACGGTGGACAAGAATTAGAAAAGACGAAGACAATACAGGAACAACAAAGATAGGAAATAATACGGGTAGAAACGGACTTTATAAGAAAAGTATAGAGGTTAAAAGAACTTATCTAAAATAACACACATTTTGTCTATCGACTACCCTTTAACGATATATTGTGTCCCTGGAGTTGCACCACGAGGTACTATTGGATCTCATCAACTACCGTACACTCCACTCTCCCACCAAGTTCCCCTTTCCTTGTATTCATATGAATACCGACTAAGTATTACTCTTCCGTTACCGTTGGGTGAGGTCATGAGAACGGACCTTTTAGGGTACCTACCTCCTCGGACCATCCGACGTCAGGTACTCCAGTGATTCTCAGTCTGTTCTGACTCACTGAAGTGAAAGTGAAAAGTGAAAGTACGTAACCTCTTCCTTTACCATTGGGTGAGGTCACAAGAACGGACCTCTTAGGGTTCCTACCGTCTCGGACTACCCGACGGTAGATACCCCAGCGTGTCTCAGTCTGTACTGACCTCGCTGAATCGTCGTCGTACCGTCTTTTGTTGTGTTGTAATATTTCGTTAATAGGAGCTTAGGTTTCATTTAAAAAAAAAGAAATTAAACGTCAAACAGAAATCTTGTGATAAAGATGTATCTCATAAAGTGTTTAGTGAAAAAGAATTCGTTTAATATGAATATAAAAGGATAAAAATTTTTTCTTTGTGATTAGAAAATCGTGATTGGAAAGGTTTTAAAATTTTAGAATTACCCCTTAAATTCGATGTTAATTTATATACATTCATAGTTCATTAGGATGGAAGACAAAATAGAATTTTTCCCTTATAATGAAAGTCTTTTAAAAGACAACAACAACTACAATCATAATATAAAACATCGTTTTTTCTTCTGATTGTATTTAAAAAACGACTATGTACATTATCGAATGAATATTTATTCGAAAACTAACTAATATTATACGTTTATACGAGAAACTTGTGTAGTTTTCTATTATGAAAATTTTAAACTGTAGTAATCGAACTCTTAAAAGATCAGAGGTACTCTATAAAAGTTTTTTCATTAAGTTCAGATAGGTATCATTTCTACAATCGAAAACATTAAGACAATAAAGGTCCCACACGTCTAAATTTATATACCATTATGAAAATTTTATACACAGAGTCTCTTATATTTTCTTTAAATTGAAACTGTGAACTATTGACTACCTTAACTGTGGAAATAACGTTTGTTCGGGAGAACAAAGTAAGTAAAATTCAGGAAAATTACTATGTTCTGAATCTAAATAATTATATCAGAACATAAAATCATTTAACGTAAAAGATTAATAACTAAAATAAACTTTTACTCTTTGTCAGTATATTTACCGATAAAAACTGTTGAAGTCCTATATTTATATTTCTGTACCAAAGAAACGAAGGATTTTAAGAATACGTGATATCCCATTTACTACAAAGTTAATGATAATAATTAAGTCTGTAACTGTCATAAAAAAAGTCTTAAAAATTTACGATTTTGATTTTCCTTTTAAAGTGAGTCTACTGTGACAATTTGATTTACACAAGTTTAATGTAACTTACCGTAATATTAATCCAGGTTTCGATTCCATGATAGTTACTTTTGTTAAGATATTTAGTCTTTTATAAATAAAAAATATTCAGTACTTTTGTAAGATAGACACTATGATTCAGTCTTTCTAAAGACACGGATAAGAGTCAATGTATTCACACAGAGACACACATACTCGTGGACGGATGAATATTACAGTCATCACTGTAAAATAAATAACTTTAATAAACAAAGTAATAGTAGATGTGGTAGGGGGTAGAGTGTATGAGTCACACGTAACCGGTACTCTGATAATACTCGTCAGTTCACTCAGAATAAGTTATAACGTATAGTTTTACGATTAGAGTCACAAACTGTAATAATTTTACAAACTACACGTTCGTAAAAAAAAAATAAAATTTCTTTTTGAGTTGATCTTTATCGAAGTTTATACGTTTTCACACTTCGGAGTCACCGGTTAATTTTTTCAGAGTTCTTCTTACTTACCACTTATTCTCAGTCTGTGTTCAATCACTGACTTGTTGTTGTCGTTACGACCAAAATACTTATATCACAACGAATACGGAAGTTTTCACAATGGGACTTCATCTTTGTGGTTTAAAAAGTTTTTCTATGGATAACAGAAAGTATAAAGACATATCTACCTCTTGTTATGTTAATAAAGGTCTTTACAATACACTTTAGTTGGGACATAAAGTCCCAATTAACACATTCGTTTTTATGTCAGGATCTATCCGATGGAAAAAGATTCTTTCTAAATATTTTACATAGTACATACCAACTTTCTACATAATCTATAAGTTACACAATCATATAAAACTGGTAATAAAATATATTGAATTAGATCTAGATTTATTTCGTCTACTACCAGTCACTTCTCCTCCGTCAACTCCTACCTTATTTTCTAGTCTTGTTTGTAAGTCAAGTCAAGTCAAGTGAGGTCAGCGAGTCAGTACAGACTGAGAAACGCTGGGGTACTTAACGTCGTGTGGTCCGGAGGGACAGGTAGTGGTTGAGGGCCTCAAGTGAGTCTGAGTGTAGGTAACTCAGACACTACGGTAGGTCGGTAGAGTAGGAGCCAGCAGGGGAAGACGAGGACGGGGGTTAGGGAGGGTAGTAGTCTCAGAAAAGGTTACTCAGTTGAGAAGCGTACTCCACAGGTTTCATGACCTCGAAGTCGAAATCGTAGTAAGGAAGGTTTCTTTAGGGTCCCAACTAGAAGTCCAATCACCTTTATTATAGAATTTTTGATTTTATAGACTACGAATTAAGAAAAAGGTTTTTACGGTAGTTACACTTAAAATCGACAAAGAAAGTTATAAATACTTTTATTGTTTTAAACTTATAGATACAATTACTAAACCCCCACTCTTATTTCTTTAAATCTCAATATCGACGACTCATAATATTGATCTTAATTTTGTTCATTATTATTGGTCTCGTTACAGAACCAAATAGATTATACTTCTATGTTTATCTTCCCGTAATCATCGGTATAAATCTCTCAGACGATTGTCTTATTAAAATATCGAGTGTACTGTTCCAAAGGATGTTTTGGTTTTTATACACATTACGAGTAATTTGTTTTTAAGAGACCGGGTGTCAGATATGAAAACAAAAGAAAACATTTGGAACGGAATGGAAAAGGAAGACAATCCAACAACAACAAGTTAGTGAGTCAGTACAGGTTGAGAAACGTCCTTCTGACGTCCTTTGGTCAGAAGGGACAAGAAGCGGTAGAGGACCTTGAACGAGTCTGAGTGCAGGTAACTCAACCGCTTAAGTAAGTTGGTAAAGTTGGAGACAACAGGGGAAGAGGACGGAAGTTAGAAAGGGTGGTAGTCTCAGAAAAGACTACTCGACCGAGAAGTGTAGTCAACCGGTTTCATAACCTCGAAGTCAAAGTCGTAGTCAGAAAGGTTACCAACAACCGTTAAACTAGAAATTAAGGAAACAGAAAAGATTTGGGTTCAACTTGTAGACCTTCAAGAACCAAATACATAACTTCTTCGGATATAACCTCTTAAAACTCGTAAGGAAACGATCGTACACTTTACTAACGGTAACACACCATCCAACATGTAAGAAACCGTAATGGGAAGAAACTCTAACCTACTTACTTTTGACCCTTTGAAACCCTAACTTACTTTTAACTGACAAAGGTCAGAACGCCGGAGACGACTCCAAAAGGTTTAAACGACCGTATAACTCACGTCGTCGAATTGTCGTAGTAGAAAATCCTAAACTTTATCGATTCGACCTTAAGATAGTGTAGGTGATAGAAACAACCATCACTAGGAGGGACTCCGGGTAAACTGAAGTGTGAGGTTCTACAGAACGAGATCCAATCACTAATGTGGTAACACTAATAGACCCAGAAATTCTAGAGAAAACATATCAAGGAAACACATAGGAACGATGGAGAAGACAATCTAGATATGGTAAAACAGGAAATAACATGGGTGTAAACGTACTTCACAAGGTAATCATAAAGATTAAAAGAACTTCTCGAGAGATCAGAAAGGGTAAGATAAGAAAAAGGAGATAAAGAAACGTAACAAGTAAATTCTTCGGAAAGAACAGAGAGGAACAATAAATCTTAAGACGTAAGTCTACCGAGATAGAAAGGAAATGGAAAGTGAAGAAAAGAAAAAAGTCGAAACACATTCCGGAGGAGTCTGGTGGTAAAACGTAAAGAAAAAGAACTCCTAACAAAACTAGTGACGAAGGACATGTTACAATACTTGGAGACAGGTATCTTATAAACTTATTAGGGGATTTGTTTCTGTTATCGTGAATGAGATATTAAAAACATAGATATCTAGACGTATAAGACTTGTAAATTATTAAATTACCTTAATGAAGAAAGTGAATCGTACAAGAGTTCTAAGTAAGTACAACATTATAAAGAAAAATAACAGTTAATAAAATAGTTTTATCATAAAGTAAATAAGTAGTCAACTACCTTTAAACTCAACAAAAATGTAAACTGATAATACTTATTCCGATGACACTTGTTATTACATGTCGAAAAAAGTACTTGTACAAAAGTAAAGGAGACTCACACATGGAACCACATCTCATCAACGGAGAATACCATTGAGAAATTCGTAAACTCCTTGTTGGTCGGACAAAAGGTTTATCAACATGACAAAATGTAAATCTGGTCGTTATATACTCCTAAAGTTTAACAAATATAGGAATGGTGGAAGACATAGTACATTAGTCAAGTCAAGTCAACGAGTCAGTACAGACTGAGAAACGTTTGGGTACTTAGCGTCGTACGTCCGAGGGACAGGTAGTGGTAGAGGGCCTCAAGTGAGTCTGACTGCAGGTAGCTCAGCCACTACGGTAGGTCGGTAGAGTAGGAGCCAGCAGGGGAAGAGGAGGACGGGGGTTAGGAAGGGTCGTAGTCTCAGAAAAGGTTACTCAGTTGAGAAACGTACTCCACCGGGTTCATGACCTCAAAGTCGCAATCGTAGTAAGGAAGGTTTCTATAGGGTCCCAACTAGAGGAAGTCTTACCTGACCAACTTATAGGAACGTCAAGTTCCCTGAGAGTTCGCAGAAGAGGTTGTGGTGTCAAGTTTTCGTAGTCAAGAAGCCACGAGTCGGAAGAAGTGTCAGGTTGAGAGTGTAGGTATGTACTGGTGTCCTTTTTGGTATCGGAACCGATCTGCCTGGAATCAGTCGTTTCATTACAGAGACGAAAACTTATATGATAGAGTCAACCAGTATTGAAAAGAAGGTTCCTCATTCGCAGAAAATTAAAGTACCGACGTCAATGTTAGACGTCACTAAAACCTCGGGGGTTTTTATTTCAGACTGTGACAAAGGTGAGAAAGGGGTAGATAAAGGGTACTGCACTACCCTGACCTACGGTACTAGAAGTAAAAGACTTACAACTCGAAATTCGGTTGTAAAAACGAGAGGAGAAAGTGAAAGTAGTTCTCTGAAAAATCGAGAAAAAGTGAAAGACGGTACTCCCAGCACAGTAGACGTATAGACTCCACTGACTATAAAGAGGGCCGTTAGAACTAAGGTCGAACACAAAGTAGGTCAGGTCGCAAAGAGTACTACATGAGACGTATTTTCAATTTATTCTTCCCACTGTTATATGTCGGAACTACAAGAGGAAAAGGATAAACCTTGGTCAGACAACAAGGTACAGGTCAAGATTGACAACGAAGGACTGAACGTATGTCTAAAGAGTTCTCCGTCCAGTCCACCAGACCATAAGGGTAGAGAAAGTCTTAAAAGGTGTCAAACACCACTAGGTGTGTCAGTTTCCGAAACCATATCAGTTATTTTGTCTTTATCTATAAAAAGATCTTGAGAGAACGTAAAAACTACTAGGTGGTCTACAACCGTTAAACTAGAGACCAAGGAGACAGAAAAGATTTTGGTCGAACTTGTAGTCCCTCAAGTGTCAAGTGCATAACGACTTCGGACCGAACCTCTTAAAACTCGTAATGAAATGATCGTACACTCTACACACGTTAACACGTCATCAAACTCGTAAAAAACCGTAACGGAAAGAAACCCTAACCTTACTTTTGACTAGAAAAGGTCAGGACACCGGTGACGACTCCCCACCACTGGGACTCCTCGGTGGGCTCGGACTTCGGTCACCGCAGTCGACCCTCTTCGGTGGGTGCGGGCTCCGGTCCCGGCTACCGACCCTCCTCGTTGGGCTCCTCACCACCGACGCGTCCGTGTCCTCCCGGATCTCCTCGATAGGGTGCAACTTCCAGTCCTTGCGTCGATATTCCTCTATGGGGAGCAGATTCCATTCCTCGTCACCGACACGAAACGACCTTGTCGGTACTTCTCTATGAGGTGCGGGTTCCATTCTCTTTGGGTTAATTCTACCATCCACAACGTTCTCCCGTAGTCTCCCGTCTCTGTGACTTTGGTATGAGTGTCTTTTGATCAGTTAGATTAGTGTGATCCTGGTGTCGGAACATAATACATTATAAAACATATATCATAACCGTCTTTCTGAGAATATCTTGATTCTGTCATTCTTTCTATGTATATATTAGGTCATACTTCCCTTTTTTTCACTAGTCATGGACACGGGGACTCATCCCTACCTTTCTTTTTCACACCTGGAGGTGGTACCCTTCCCTCCTCACCTCGGTGTCTACTTAGTGGAAACAGGAACCCAGGATTGTACCCCTTCTAGTCGGGGTAACTGACCGAACTCCTTGTGACCCTGATTCTCCACTTTATACCCTTCGTCCTTGAAGTGAGTGATTTTGACACGTGTGTGAGACTCAACTGGACCCCCGTCCCTTCTCTCTTCAGAAGAGGTTTCCGACGGTCTAAAGGGTACTGACTATTAAAACAACGTAAAGGGAATTGGACTATGAACCCTGACAAGTGGTATACACGTACATAATTCCCACTGACGATTTAATGAACTCGGGATCGTCATCTAACAGTCAGATTGGAAAGTAATATATCATGGAGGTAGTTGGACGTTTTAAGTAACCTTCCTGACTACCACTTTGACTTCGAGGTTATGAAATTTGTGAACTACGTTTCTCGACTTGGTAACCTTTTCTGAGACTACGATCCTTTCCACCTCCCGTTTTCCTCTTCCACCGTCGTATCCTACTTCACCAATATCCGTAGTGGTTTAAACTCGTTTGAGAACCTCTCTCACCTCCTTGTCTCCGGACCACACGACGTTAGGTACCCCAGTGTTTCTCAACACGTTTTGAAGTCTTCCTTAAATCATTTGTGTTGTTAGACTTAGATGATATTTTAGATATATTTGTATATGAATACACAGTTACAAGTAGTATCGTGACAAATGTTATCGGTTCTGTACCTTCGTTGGATCTACAGGTAGTCGTCTGCTTACCTATTCTTTCGACACCATGAATATGTGTTACCTCATAATGATTCGGTAATTTTTCTTATGTAAAGTTAGTCAAGATTACTCCACCTACTTTGACCTCGTCTAATATGTCTCACTTCATTCGGTCTTTCTTTTTGTGGTTATGTCATATGATTGTGTATATATACCTTAAATCTTTCTACCATTACTATTGGGAACATACGCTCTGTTGTTTTCTCTGTGTCTACATATCTTGTCGGAAAACCTGAAACAGCCTCTCCCGCTCCCACCCTACTAAACCCTCTTACCGTAACTTTGTACATATTATAGTATATACTTTACTTATCGGTCAGGTCCAAGTTACGTACTATGACCTACGAACCCCGACCACGTGACCCTGCTGGGTCTCCCTACCATACCCCTCCCTCCACCATCCCTCCAAGTCCTACTCCTTGTGCACATATGGACACCTCCTAAGTACAACTACATACCGTTTTGGTTATGTTATAAAATTTCATTAATTGGGGGTTAATTTTATTTATTTATTTAAATATAAATTTTTTTAATTTTTTTTATTTCTTCTCTCTTTACGTCCTTTACTATTTGTAGAATATAAATTTATTTGTCTTCGACTCAAAGAGGGAGATAATATTACTACGTAAAAATTAACTTTCATGTGTGATTCACTTTACGTTCCTTGTATTTTAATTCAAAAGTGGATTTGTATAGATCACTTTAACGTTATGTGGTTTCCTTTTTCTTTTTTCCCTAACAGTTTTGAAGATTTCTTTTTAATATCTAATGGATTTTCTTTAGTCCGTTTTCATATGTTGTTTTACAATCGAAGTTTAACGACCTCCTTTTTATCGTCTTCACATCATGTTGACTCTTCAACGTTGGAAAATAGACTATCAAATGTGGTTGTCTGAAGTACTTTCTTTACAATTTTATAGATGAAGTGGTTATTCTTTTTCATTTCTGTTATGCACTTTACTTTCTTGTTTATCATTTATTTATGTAACTCTTATAGACTATAACAAATATCCTTTATGTACAATGAAGTTTTTCAAATTTATTGTAACCTCAATTTTAAGAGGTATTGACTTCATCAAAATATAACGACGAGATTGTTAAAGAAGTTGAAATCACCGAATTTGATGATTTATGTAATAAAATGTTAAGACAAACCAGTCTTTAAGTCACTCGGAACAGTATGGTTTTAGTTCTTTATCCAAGTAGACAAGAAAAAAGATCTCCTAAATCCTCTCTTAAGTAAAGGATTAATAAATATAACAACCGTCTTAAATTAAGGAAATTTAACATCCTGTTTCTAAGGGTGAAAAAAAAAAAAAAAGGCCGACAGTGGACTTCCGGTAAAGATCGTAAATCCGGTAATTTAAGGAAACGAAGACGAGACGAAGGAGGTAGATGTTTCAGTTGTTACCGAACAACGTAATAAGAATGTAATGTGACAAGTCTGTATAAGGTTTAAAGTGGAGAGAGAGAGTGAAGAGGAACACAGAAAGAGAAGATAAAATTTTCTTGAGTTCAATAATATAACCTAGGGAGAATTATCAGATGTCCTTTTATTAAAGGAACAAAATTCATTCACTAATAATTAAACGTAATGTCCAGGTCAGACCACGTACGAATGGCCGCACACACACTTCAGTGAAATCAGTACAGGTTGACACACTTTGTGATGTCAGACATTTGAAGGTCCGAGGAGACAGGTACCCTAAGAAGTCCGTTTTCATGACCTCACCCTACAATACGGGAGGAGGTCCCCTAGAAGGACCGGGTCTATAGTTTGGGTACAGAGAATATAGAGGACGTAACTTTCCGTCCAAGAAATGGTGATCACAGTGGACCCTTCGTCAGACCATTCATAAACTATGACCTGTCGATATATGACTTACCAATTGTACTATCGTCAGTTACTAAAACCTTAATTTCAATACTTTTGTTTTGTTTTGTTTTGTAGTAGATCTCTCACCATTGTTTTACGATAAAGGACGTTTTATACTTGGTTCTAAAAACTAGTTTCCTTTGTTAATTAACTAATATTTAGTACTTATTTATTTTTAGGTACTCAAGAACACGTCATATCAGATTATCACTCACACATGTACGATTCAGTAAACTCAGTACAGACTGAGAAACGGTAGGATACCCGATATCGGGTTGCCCGTTCTCATGACCTTACCCAAGGGTGCGAGAGGAGGTCCCCTAGAACGATTAGGTCGCCAATTTAAACGTAGAGGATACTGAGGACGTATCCTCAAATGGTGACTCGGTCACCCTTTCGGGGATTATTACACATGTACTTGTATATAGTAATGTAGTTTTTTTCAGTTAACTACGTAAGTCAATTTTATTAGAAAAATTCTTCAATCTCCTAGTGTTCCATATTATGTTTTATACTTTTTTTTAGTTGTTATAATATTTAAATTGGTTTTCCTAATCCCTTTTATTCACGACCGAATTTATTGAAACCTTTAATTACCTCAGACATTCTGATTACCGTTTATTGAAAGGTATTCGTGATAAAAAACTAACTATTTCAACACAACAAATTCTTACTATCAATTATTAAGACTATGATATAACCATATAACCTTTACTTTCAATTTAATTTGTTACCACCTACCTTACTTCAAAAGGTCTCACTGTCAAAAATCTATCAATATATTAGTTCCCTTCCTCTATACTTCCTTTTGTCCGATTTTAATAGACACACTACTACCTAATCTCCACCTCTGTAATCCTACCTGAGTGTCTCACATTATATCTGTGTCACCTCTGTATTTATAAACGTCAATACACAGTTATTCATACAATTATATATGTGTATATAAAAATGAAACGACAAGTGTGACATCATAATTTGTGAGGATAAAAAAAGATTATTATAAGATTATTGTAAGAGGTATTTTCATTTGTCATCATCGACCAAGATTCTAACCATGTCTTTTATGTGTTCTACTTAAACACTACTCGTGGTCTTTCATTTCTTCACAAGGTTTGTGTTACATATGTCGGAGCGGGGGATGGGGGTTTTGTCTCGATACAGTTCCCCGGACTACTTTTTGATGTTTATCTATTTCGACTTTATTTGACTCGTTGTTTAATTTATTACGTCGTAACGTCATATTACGTTTTGTATTTTATTGAACGTACTCAAAGATGTTTGTGTTTATTAACTTATTTATTTATTTATCCCTTTTCCATGTTCAGAGGAGAAGTCTTCTTAAAGTCCGTTAATTGCATAAATCTATAAGGTGTGAATTACTCTCCTTTCGAATTGAAGGGTGAGACTTATCACTGTTCCTCGTGTCTTATTTTTACCCTTCCTTTTTTTATTATTATTGAAATGTTACCCCTTTGTAATGTTTTGATAGAGACGGTATTAATAAACTATGACTTGCCGATATATCCACTATACACTCGAATTATCTTATACTACTTTTGTCGTGAAACGGAAACATCAGTAAGTGGACTTTTGAGTATTGTGGAAACATTAGTGATATATTGTAGTGTATGTAAGTTTAACACCCAGTAAGTGGTTTTATAGTGCAGTCTTTACGAGTTTCGAGAGTTTCAGAAGTTTTTGTTCCGTTAAGACTTTTCGACAGTCTTCTTTATCCTTCTATTCCCTTTGTCATTTATTACATTACACAATGTATTCTACCCTAAGATTTGTCTTTTTGTTAATCCATTTATGATTATTTTATACCTATTTAATATCCGGAATCAACTATCACACAGTCCTAACCAAGTGATTAATACGGTTCATCTTGTACTACAAAATTCTATAATTGTCATCCCCTTTATCCCATACACTCCATACCACCCTCTCCTGTTCTTTAGAGTTTGTAAAGGGTGTCTATTTTTGAGGTTTTTATACTGAGACATGTGTACTTCCTCTTCACGTTTATTTTATCCGATATCTTTTTGTCTTCCTCATCCGTTGTGTTTACACTTTTATGTATCATTCATTTTTATACCTATCTTAAGTAACTGTTATTCTGTTTACTTGTTATCTGATAGTTTCATTGGTCCCTCTCTTATTTTACATTGAAAATAATCATTTTTTATTATCACGAAAATCGATCTGGAGTTACCTCACTAAATCAACTAATTTATACATACAAATATCTTTATTTTTACCTCTCTATCTACATCAATTTTATAAATTCCATGTATATTTACTTTACACACTTTCCACTTTTATTCTAAGTAGTCCCTATCTCACTTTATAAAACTATAAACGAAAAGATTACCCTATCTTTTATGTCTCTTATCTCTCTTTAGTTGTGAGTCTATCAAAGGTATTAGATACTTTCTGTATTTATCGGTTTAAATGTTTCTTCTACACTTTTATAAACTTAGGTCGATACGTTCCTCTAGGTTGGTCAGGTAAGACTTCCTCTAGTCAGGACCGACAAGAAACCTTCCTTACTACGATTTCGACTTTAAGGTCATGAAACCGGTTGAGTACGCTTTTCAACTGAGTAACCTTTTCTGAGACTAGGACCCTCCCTAACTCCCGTCCTCCTTTTCCCCTGCTGTCTCCTACTCTACCGACCTACCGTAGTGACTGAGCTACCTGCACTCAGACTCACTTGAGGCCCTCAACCACTACCTGTCCCTCCGGACCTCACGACGCTAAGTACCCCAGCGTTTCTCAACCTGTACTGACTCGCTGACTTGACTTGACTACTGACAACCCCATTTTGATATCTTGTCTTTTAAATTTTACTTTTGTACTACGTCCTATGTCCTACGAACCCCGACCACGTGACCCTACTGGGTCTGCCTACCATATCCCTCCCTCCACCCTCTCCCCAAGTCCTACCCCTTGTGAACATGTGGACACCACCTAAGTACAACTACATACCGTTTTGGTTATGGTATAACATTTCATTTTTATTTATTTATTTCATTTTATTTTATATTATATCGTTTTTTTCTCTTTTGTAATTTTTGTTTGGTTTTCTTTTGTTTGTGATGACTTTATTTCTATTTATGATTTGACTGTAATGTGACACTGAACATACAAATTAATATCCGTGTCCATATTAAATTGTGGTTCACTTGTCTATAATCAAATGATATAATTTTATGATTTCTTCTAGTAGTGTTTCGAGAAGTCTATATTAAACTACTATGAGTTATTTAAAAGACAGTGTGTGACTAACATCCCAAAACCAAGTGTCTGACCTCCAATCCGGACTTTAGGAGACCACCCTCGTCTCAGACTTGGTCACCTGATTGTCTTGGAGTCTGTGTTCCCTTATAATTGGTATCACTTCAGAGAGTCTTCAGGTGTAGAGTTGTGGTTCTAGATCAATATAGGTTGACTGACGTCTTAGGTCACGACCTTTTGAGTCCGGGTTGTTGGTCATTCTGTCCTTGTGTCAAATCGGGTAGTTTTTCTTTTTTTTTTTTTACTCTACTATTTTTTATACAATGTCTTCCTCGTTCCATTTACAGATGTTCTGATTTATTTGGTTCTCTTTTATCCGTTGGGTGGACTTTTACTTAAATCTCATTACTATGATTTATAATGTGTTTTAGAGTCTTTATTTTACCTCTGTGTTTAAACCTTTTGTGCTCTTTATAAATTGTTTCTAGATCTTCTTGATTTCCTGTTTCTCTACTTTTTGTGTTATTGGTTTTACTTTTTATGTTACGACGACGACGACGATTCAGTGAAGTCAACACAGGTTAAGACACGTTGGGGTATCTACCGTCGGATGATCTGAGGGGACAGGGACCCTAAGAGGTCCGTTCTTGTGACCTCACCTAACGGTCTTTTTATGTTATCTTCCTGAGTTCTCGTCTTATTGGTTCCTTCTTAACTCGGTCTTCTATCTTAGTACCTTTATTATCAGTTCATCGTCTTATTTCTTTTTTCTTTCTTTTATTAACTTGTGTCAGAATTCTTTGTGATCCCGTTGTAGTTTGTATGATTGCAAACTTAATATCTACAGGATCTTTTTTTCTTCTTTTAATTTCCTAGACTCCTTTATAAGTTCCTCTAATATCGGCTTTTGAAAGGATTGTACCCTTTCCTTTATTGGTAGTTTCAGGTCCTTCTTGTATCTCAGGTATGTCCCAATTAGTATTCTCCTTGTATGGTTCTGTTTATAATTAGATTTTTTTTTAAAACAAAAATTTCTTTTTTTATAATTGTTGTTGTTACTGTTGTTTGTTTTGTCTTTTATTGTATGTTCCCTTAGGGGTATTACCATAGTCGTCTTTGACACGTCCCGTCTTCCCTCACCGTCCTATATAAATTTCACTACTCACTTTTTTGGATGTTGGTTCAAACAACCAACAATACATGTAATGTTCCTAGAGTAAGTCTAAATTGTTTCTGTAGTTTTCGTAATGTTTGTTCGTGTTCGATTCTCTTAAGTCGTGGTTGTTTGGTCATACTATTGTTTACGTTTTCCTTGAAGAGATCTGTCCTTTGTGTTTCTTCTCTTTTCTAGGTGTTTCTGTTGGTCTTTGTTAACTCTTTTACCGTTATCCTTACGTCTATAGTTATTAATGGAATTTACTTTTACTCAATTTATAGGGTCGGTTTTTCGTGTCTGACCGACTTGCCTATATCTTTGTTCTCGACACATATACAACGGATGTTGTCTGGGTGTAGTCTGGATCCCTGTGTATGTCTGATTTTCACTTCCTTACCTTTTACTATTAGGTACGTTTACCTTTAATTTTCTTTTTTCCGACTTCATCGTTGTGTATAGTCTATTTTATCTGAAATTTTATTTCTGACAATTTTCTCTATTCCTTTCTGTACTGTATTACCAGCTCTCTAGTTGGAGCTCTCTATACTGTTAATATATTTTTTCTCTCTCTCCACCCGTAGTAATTATAAGTCCCTAAGAAACACCACGATTTACTCCCAGTCCCCAAATACCATACCCTCCTTCCTTCAGATTCCGAGAATTACACCTAAAAGACAAGATCGGTAGTCCCAGACTTCGTTTTCTTATCAGAACTGAACCAGAATCCTTTACCGAGTCTAAGTTAGAATCTCCTTAGACACCTTTTCTAATTTGTTTGTTCCGGGTTTCCACTCATCCTCCTACCATTTTTACTTACCAGCTCTTCCCCATTTTGGGTTCCGTAGGTCAAGGTTAGAGAGTTGGTACTGACGGTCGTCAACGAAGTCCTTATTAACGTCGACACTTCGGTTGTCCGAATAGACAGTAGTCAACCCCGACCACTTTCGGCACTCTTGAAATCTCAACATCCCGGAATACACTCTTTGAACTATTCACAATGAGACCGTTCATAAAAGTAGTAACCCGACGTATTGGAAAAGATCGACTCACTACACATGGGTTCCCCACTAAAGAAAATTAAAACGTCACCATCCCCAGTCGTCTTAATGACACATCCCTGGAACAGTAAAACCCCAATCTAGACTCACCCTGACTCAACAGTATGTTTTAAACAGAGGTTAAACTTCCCTACCCATACCTTCTAACCCCACACCAACTCCCTCATTCAGTAGGTATACAACGGTTTCCCGTAAAGTATAGACCCGTTTATTTCCTTTTCCACCCTACCGTCAAACCCTGACAGGACCCTCTCCCCTGCTGGATTTCCATGATACCTAGAGGGTATGTACCGGAGATTACCTAACTATAAATTCCCACAAAAATCCATTCCGGGTCTGGAAATTCTCCCGATTTCCCTCCTCAAATCAGGTCAGTACTACTTCAAGTTAGTAATTAAACCAGTCTCAAAGAAAATCCTGAGTCAACCGAGAAAGTTGGAATGTTCTTCTGGTCCCTACTATTCGTTACACTTTGGAGGTTCCTTGAACTTCACTAGCACGTTATAAAACCCACTAAACCCTACTCTTGAACCCAGACAACAGTCTGACCTCCCTCCTTTCGTAAGGTTTAGACCCCTCCTAAAGTCATTCTTATTCTGCTCGGTGTAATCCCCGAGTAAACAATCGTCAGACCTTTCGAAGTTAGGTAGGTCTTTTACATAGATACTTCTGATGCTCTTTAAATTGGGAAAAATGTCCACCGTGCACCCACTTGAGATGGACGGTCAGAACACACCTTTCTACAGACACTTAAACCACCCACCTTTCCTCCCTCCGCTTACAATCCTAAACAGACGACTGTTTACCATGTTTAAACCCAGTATAATGAATTTATTCAGTGTAACAGGAATCAGTCAAGTTATTATAAGACTCCCTTTTAGAATTCCTGAAAACGTCTCCACACCTTTTCCCTTACATTTATACTTTCATTACACGTCTACAATCCGAGTAGTTAAACCCGATATCTTTCTGTTCTGACTGTCTCCACCGAACGGTTGAACGAAGCACTAGATGATATAATATTTTCCTCTATCCTGGTACATCGACTACAGGGGTCGTTACATAATGTCGTCGAACAAAACCCTCGACTCGGCGTACCTTCTCAAGTCTTTATTTTCTTTGTAACTCTTATCCACACAAGAAGTCTCAGTCCTTAGGGGAGAGGGAAGTCTAATATGACAATCTTACATTATACAGTGTCTGTATAAACCTCAGTCACATTTACAAATAGAAAACCAGAAACCGATCCCAGTTTCGAACACATTCTCGATAGTCAAGTCGGATAACACTTCTACACACTCGACCCTCACACCAACTAAACTACTCCGTTCCCCGTTCCCCCCCGTCACCCTTGAAACAGTCCGACAGGGACCTGATATCACACTTCATTTCACTTCACTTCAGCGAGTCAGCACAGGTTGAGAAACACTGGGGTGCCTGACATCGGGTGGTCCGAGGAATATACAAGTTTCCCTAACACAGTGTAGATTCCAGACTTGTGTCAGTACTCTATTCACAAGACGAAGACCTAGACCACATACCTCATTCGATCGTCCTAATTCTCCAAATGTTCTGTATTTTCTTTCCCTACCCAGTTCCTTCACACGTACCTCCTAGACATCAGTTCGTCCCCCGTCTGTTTCCTTTCGGGCTACTCTCTCATTTAGAAACTTCCTTACTCCACTCGTATGTAAATCTCCTCGTAAACCCCAATCAAAAATCCGAAGTCCATAATTCTCCCATCAACGTTGATTCCGGACCTCTGTTCCACCGGTAGGCACTACTCTACTTAAACCAATGTATTACATCGATCTCCAGGGGTATACAGGGGGGAAAAACCGTGTCTGAGGGATGTACAGGAACAGTTCTTACATGTTTTTCCTTTTTTCTGAACCACATTAGTCCATTCATTTCTCTTCCCCGGACATCATTTGCAAACTATTCTCAAACATGACCCCACACCTCTCTCCACCCCCGGTTATCCCCAAGTAGACTCAAAGGAGTTCACCGAACCATCTCTCCAAAACGCACCTCCTGTTTTAGACCCTGGGTATAAACCTTCTTCAAAAATTATCTGGATTATCTCTTTCCGGTCGGAAATCGTTATACACTTGGTACTTGAAGGTCTACAAGTTCGACCAAAATCTTATCCGTCTCCTTGGACTCTAGTTTAACGATTGTAGACCACCTAGTAGTTTTTTCGTTCTCTCAAGTTCTTTTTATAGATAAAGACGAAACAACTGATACTGTTTCGGAAACTGACACACCTAGTGGTGTTTGACACCTTTTAAGACTTTCTCTACCCTTATGGTCTGGTGGACTGGACGGAGAACTCTTTGGACATACGTCCAGTCCTTCGTTGTCAATCTTGATCTGTACCTTGTTGTCTGACCAAGGTTTATCAATTTCCTCATGCAGTTCCGACATATAACAGTGGGACGAATAAATTAAAGATACGTCTTATGTAGTGCTCTTTGCGACCTGACCTTCTTTGTGTTCGACCTTAGTTCTAACGTCCTCTTTATAGTCAGTGAAGTCTATACGTCTACTGTGGTGGGAATACCGTCTTTCACTTCTCCCTGATTTTTCGGAGAACTACTTTCACTTTTTCCTTTCACTTTTTCAACCGAATTTCGAGTTGTAAGTCTTTTGATTCTAGTACCGTAGACCAGGGTAGTGAAGTACCCTTTATCTACCCCTTTGTCCCCTTTGTCACAGTCTGAAATAAAAAACCCCCCGAGGCTTTAGTGACGTCTACCACTGACGTCGGTACTTTAATTTTCCACGAATGAGGAACCTTACTTTCAATACTGGTTGGATCTATCATATAAGTTTTCGTCTCTGTAATGAAACGGTTGTTTCCAAGCAGATCAGTTCCGATACCAAAAAGGTCTCCAGTACATACCTACACTCTTAATCTGATATTTCTTTCGACTCGTGACTTCTTAACTACGAAAACTTGACACCACAACCTCTTCAGAGAACTCTCAGGGAACCTGACGTTCCTCTAGGTTGGTTAGGTAAGACTTCCTCTAGTCGGGACCCTAAAGAAACCTTCCTTACTACGATTTCGACTTCGAGGTCATGAAACCTGTGGTGTACATTTCTCGACTGAGTAACCTTTTCTAAGACTACGACCCTCCCTAACACCCGTCCTCCTCTTTCCCTACTGTCTCCTACTCTACCGACCTACCGTAGTGACTGAGTTATCTGCACTCAGACTCACTTGAGGTCCTCAACCACTACCTGTCCCTCCGGACCACACGACGTTAAGTACCCCAACGTTTCTCAGCCTGTACTGACTCGCTGACTTTACTTGACTTAACTTGACTTGATTATCCTCATANAAACCGGTGGTGTACATTTCTCGACTGAGTAACCTTTTCTAAGACTACGACCCTCCCTAACACCCGTCCTCCTCTTTCCCTACTGTCTCCTACTCTACCGACCTACCGTAGTGACTGAGTTATCTGCACTCAGACTCACTTGAGGTCCTCAACCACTACCTGTCCCTCCGGACCACACGACGTTAAGTACCCCAACGTTTCTCAGCCTGTACTGACTCGCTGACTTTACTTGACTTAACTTGACTTGATTATCCTCATAATACACCTCTTGTCTATCCGGCGTTTTCCGACCTAAACTCGTCAGCCCTCTAATAACCAAATTCAGGAACAACCCTAAGACACCAGTCCCATATGACTCAAACCCAATAATGGACTCTCCCTAAAAAAATTCTTTTTGGACATACCCCCTTACCACAGTCCGATGACTACCCCGAAGTCACAGGGTCTGCACTCCTAGATAACCCACTTTCAGTCCCCCGTCCAAAACCCTCACTCCCGACCGATTCCCAAGTCCACGGTAAACCTACGTTTTTTAAATATACCCTAGATTCTTACTCTTCCAAATATTTTCAAAAATCGAATTGGTCTTCTAGTGTAGGGTAGTTACGGTAACCCGTAACTCCTTGATGATATTTTCTTACACAATCACAACGGAAACCCTTCTAGGGGACCTCTTCCTTTACTGTCGAGTGATGTCATGAGAACGAACCTTTTAGGGTACGTTTTGAGGAGGTAGGTACCCCAGTGTTTCTCAACCTGTACTGAAGTGAAAGTGGTTTCCTTGTTTCCTCTCCTCCCCAATAAAACCCTATTTTTCCCTACGGACTCCTGGGCAACTACCGGTGAAGACTTCCGACCTCTCCCGTGAAGTCAAGTCAGCGAGTCAGCACAGACTGAGAAACGCTGGGGTACTTAGCGTCGTACGGTCCGGAGAGACAGGTAGTGGTTGAGGGCTTCAAGTGAGTCTGAGTGTAGGTAGCTCAGCCACTACGGTATGTCGGTAGAGTAGGAGACAGCAGGGGAAGAAGAGGACGGGGGTTAGGAAGGGTCGTAGTCTTAGAAAAGGCTACTCAGTTGAGAAACGTACTTTACCGGTTTCATGACCTCAAAGTCGAAATCGTAGTAAGGAAGGTTTCTTTAGGGTCCCGACTAGAGGAAGTCTTACCTAACCAACCTAGAGGAACGTCAAGTTCCCTGAGAGTTCTCAGAAGAGGTTGTGGTGTCAAGTTTTCGTAGTTAAGAAGCCGCGAGTCGGAAGAAGTGTCAGGTTGAGAGTGTAGGTATGTACTGGTCTCCTTTTCGGTATCGGAACTGATCTGCCTGGAATCAGTTGTTTCATTACAGAGACGAAAACTTATACGATAGATCCAACCAGTATTGAAAGTAAGGTTCCTCATTCACAGAAAACTAAAGTACCGGCGTCAGTGGTAGACGTCACTAAACCCCCGGGGGGTTTTATTTAAGACTGTGACAAAGGTGACAAAGGGGTAGATAAAGGGTACTTCACTACCCTGCTCTACGGTACTAGAAGTAAAAGACTTACAACTCGAAATTCGGTTGTAAAAACGAGAGGTGAAAGTGAAAGTAGTTCTCCGAAAAATCAAGGAGAAGTGAAAGACGGTATTCCCACCACAGTAGACGTATAGACTCCACTGACTATAAAGAGGGCCGTTAGAACCAAGGTCGAACACAAAGAAGATCAGGTCGCAAAGAGGACTACATGAGACGTATCTTCAATTATTAGTCCCACTGTTATATGTCGGAACTACGTGAGGAAAAGGATAAACCTTGGTCAGACAAGGTACAGGTCAAGATTGACAACGAAGGACTGGACGTATGTCTAAAGAGTTCTCCGTCCAGTCCACCAGACCATAAGGGTAGAGAAAGTCTTAAAAGGTGTCAAACACCACTAGGTGTGTCAGTTTCCGAAACCGTATCAGTTATTTCGTCTTTATCTACAAAAAGACCTTGAGAGAACGAAAAAGGTACTCGGTCACCTACAACCGTTAAACTAGAGTCCAAGGAGACGGAAAAGATTTTGGTCGAACTTGTAGTCCCTCAAGTGCCAAGTGCATAACGACTTCGGACCGAACCTCTAAAAATTCGTAATGAAATGATCGTACACCCTACTCACGTTAACACACCATCAACCTCGTAAGAAAACGTAATGGAAAGAAACCCTAACCTTACTTTTGACTGGAAAAGGTCAGGACACCGGTGCCGACTCAAAAAGTTTAAACGACCACATAACTCATGTCGTGAAAGTGTCGTAGTAGAAAGTCCTAAACTTTATCGAGGTGACCTCTCCCGTGAATTTCCTCCAATTTTCACTTTTCCGGGGAGGTCAAAGATAATCCTTACTCTGAAACACGGCCGGTGGCACGGTTAATGAGTTTCGAGGCTCAGGTAGACATACCCCGTCTGAACTCTAGACCTCGAATCCGAGACGGTGACCTTATTGCGTCCGTGTTAACCTAGTAGAGAGTGGAGTAGGTTCCTTGGTACCAGACCCCACGGTCCCGGGGGGACTCAGACCAAGGGCCGGATAACAACAACCCGGACCCGATCTGGGATTATAAACCACCCATCCCAGACTCCTTTTAGGTAAAAGGTCACCGGGGTAACAAACGTTTATCCCGTCCCAAACCACCCACAGGCCCCCACCCCGTCTTGAATCGGGTGAGAGGGTAAACCAATGTAGACTTCGTCCTCGGACCTCCCAATCCAGGATTTATCCACCCGGCTTCAACTACCCGATTTCCCAAACTTAACAAAAAGAACCTATCGACGTCACTTATTTCGTATAAACCGGAGAGAAAGAAAAAGAAAAAAACGAAGAAGGAGGGATAACAACTTTTGAAATTTCCGATTACGATCCTCTAGAGTGACTCCCCAAAACCCCGGAAAGAGATTGACCGTATCAAAAAATTACATATAACCCCCGACTGACCGAATACTTGATCTATACATCCATGTCTTCAGGCCTCCCCCACCTTTATAGATCTAATCACATAAAAACCTGACAGAGTCATTCGGTACTTTCTTTTTCCCGTCTTAAAAGTAGAAAAATAACTTTTTCTACTTTTAGAAATCGTAAGGAAGATTATTTGTCCACCAGTATACTACGTCCATGGTCTATGACCGTAGTGTACGAACTATACAGGTGACACCGAGTCAATTTCCCTGACGTAGGAATCGGTGGTCTAATCAGGATATAACCAATACCTCGACTAGTCGTACTCAGACCCCCGACGAATAATATAGGCAAGAAAAAGTAGTCCCCAATTTCACCGTAAATCCTACATTATTTATAGTAAAGTCCAATTTACATTGTAAATTGTAAAACACATTCCGTTTCCTTAAGAAAAGATATAGATCATCCTAAAAGACTTTTGCTAGAGTTAAAAGAAATTAAACCGAGTATAGTTTTTAATTCTTTCCGAGTTAAAGAGTTAACTCACTTGGTTACATCACGGAAGACCAGGACGGTGGAGAGACTCTCCTTTTTACACAAACGAAGTCCAGGACCGACTACCTTCCCACCCGTCCACACACCTTTAAAGAGAAAACCCCAAAGCTTCAGTAGTGAAGGATAAAACCTCCTCCTTCCCGATCTCCTACCACAGAATAGAGGTCTTCGAAAGAGAGGTCCCGACATCCTTCCTCTGAGTAGACAGTCCAGTTTTAACCCCCGACCCCCAAATCTCCGGGAATATCCCCGAAATCTAAACCTAAGAAAACATTATCTCTTCCTCTCTCTCGTCTCCTCCTAAACTATCCGTCTTGTCAGGAACGTCTTTCTTTCTGTCGAAGATTCCAGGGTCTTCCGAACTTATATCCCCTGGAGGCTGGTAAACGGTAAGGTAAACTCCTTCAAACACTCTGGACTATTTTATAACTTTAACTTTCAGGGGTTGAGTCCGGTCATCAAAACCAATAGGTCAAACATAACTCCGGTTTAAACTTACGTTTCACTGAGCTCAAATACTTGGAACTCTAGTCAGTTTTCATCTCCAAACTCCCTCTCAGGAGTTTGTCCGGTTCCCTCTCAGGACACCCTACCTAACCGAACTGGAATATCGTTTACCGATACTGTATCACTGACAGACCAACTCTCTTTTCTAGTAGTGATTAGAAAACTGGTCCGTTTCTCTCTCTCTGAGACTTCCCCCCCACCTAGGGAGTTCATGGAGGGGTTTCCCGAAAAACCGGTCTCCGAAGGGGGTCTCGGGTCTTTCCTACTATCAGATACCGTAGGATCTCATAGTAGGCTCGAATGGACCCGATGACCTAGTCCGTTCTTAAGCACCACCTACCTCCCTCCAACTTACTGGTTTTCGGAGACAGGACCTAAACCAGTCAGAACACCTTTGCTTTCACATCTCTTTTCTCTCTCTCTCTGGTTATAAGGAACCCCTGTGCCTTTTAGTTATTTCGGGAATGTGTCCTGTTGAGTGCTTCCGTGTCCCGTAGGAGAACTCCTCCAGAACTTTCGGGACCACCCTTTTACTCGAGTCGTCCGAAGGTACAGGGGTCCTCGCCCGGTACCTCTTTCTCTTCCTTGGAGTCGGAGGACCCAAAACCGTGGTTTTTTACATCCCATTCCCTTAATCTCTTCCACTTCAAGCCTTTTTCTTGTTCTGACCGTGAAATGTCATTGTCTAGTGGATATTATTCCGTTCTTCCCCGTCGTCGGTCTAATCACTCGACGATGTGATTGGGTTCTTTTCTCATTCATATATATCCGTATATAAACCTTTAGATGACAGAATTCCCCCGGACAAGAGGTTCCAACAAGCCCAATCAATAGAAAATTTGCCGACCCCGTTCCTGAAGACGTCTAACCGGTCTCCGACCCTGGCCGACCCTCGACCCACATTCGTTGTAATTACAGGTAAAAAAGGGGGAAACAAAACGTATCTTACCACCCCTCCTGGGTCTCCCCTCAAAATTGAGATCCGATAAAACTCGGAACATTGAAAGGAAGTGTATATGGGTTGTATCCTCGTGGAATTATGTATTCTGTTTACTATTGTTTATATTTTACCTTTTAGCTGTTATTGTGTTATTATTACCCCTTGAATATGGTTCCCTGTCTAGTAAGTCCGTCTTTTATTTATTCCCTTATGTTCGAAATTTACTGTAAAATTTGGTCTATCTAAATTAACTATAAATCTCCTGTGAGGGGGACTTTCGTTTTCTTATGTGATAGATGAGTTCTCGTATACCTTGTAAGAGGTCCTATATGGTGGACAACCCTGTATATAGATTGGTACCTTTTAAAGTCTTTTAATTTTATATTAGTTCATAAAAGGATAGTGTTGTGATACTCAAATCTTTAGTTAATGTCCCCTTTTTTCAACATTTTTTATGTTTGTGTACCTCCGATTTGTCACAAGACATTTATTGATCTAGTCACTTCTTTACTCTCTGTTTTAAATTTTTATGTATCTTTGTTTACTGTTACTTTTGTCTTACTGAGTTTTGGACACTCTCCTTCGTTTTAGTCAAGATAGCTCCTTCAAATATCGTTAAAGTAGAGTGGAGTCCTTTGTCTTTATAGAGTTTATTTGTTAACTTGTTATATGGATTTCGTTGATAACTTTGTTCTTTTTTCTTTTGGGTTTAAGTCGTCTTCATTTATTTAGAATTTTCAGTCTCGTCTTTTTTTATCTTTATCTTTACTTCTTTTGTTATTTCTCGTTATTTTAATTTTGAACCAATAAACTCTTCTATTTTAACTATTTAGAAATCAGTCTGAGGAGTTATTTATTTTTCCCTAGACTTTAATTATTTTAATATTTATTTTTCCTCTTTAAAGTTGACTTTATACATGTTAAAGATACATCTTTTATGTATCTTTATACATCCAAATATTCTGATGACGTTCGTTAATATACGATTATTTAATCTGTTGACCTTTTGGTACCTGTTTAAGAACCTTACCATGTTGAAAGGTATCATATTATTCCTTCTGAATCTTTTATGTTTGACTGATTAGTTTTAATCACTTTAACTTTGACATTAAATTTTAGAAGGTTGTTTGTTTTCAAGTCCTGGACTACCTAAGTGTCTGTTTAAGATAGTTTGTAAATATTTTTTATAAAAAACTATCTAGTGGATGTCAGACAAAGAATTTATAAATAGTTAAATGAACAAATGAATAAAAACCGACGGGACCCAGAAGTAACGACGTACATCCCATTCTCTCAATTTCGAATCCGTCCAACTATCCGTCAGGTTCCGGGAAATTCCTCCCCTACTTGTAAGAGTGAGTATCAAATGAATTCGAAACGCGTTATTACATAGAACGGGTTCTTGACCGGAAAGAAATCAAGGTCTCAATTACTAATGCGTCGTCTCCATACAGAATGAGTACTCATACGAAAAGAATCCGAGATACAATTGCTAATATTAACATTGTTTAGAACGGAACCCTGGACAAAGAGTCGTTGTTATTGAGCGGTTCTTTTTGTAACGGGACCTTGTACAAGGAAGACCTATTAGAACGTGACTTTAATAGAGTCCTACATGCGGAACCCTTTCCCAGACCATTTTGAATGTCGGAACATGTCGGAACTCCATAAGAAAAATAGATAAGAGTCATAGGTCAACTTTTCATATATTACGAGACGAATTTGATTACTCCGTCCATGAGAAAGATGAGGTAAGACTACAGATACAGTCTTTGAAAGAAACAGGAAACTGAAATTTATTTTTAGAAACGACGTACGTTTCTAGAAACATACGTAGTTTCTATACGTGTTGACTCTGACACAGAAACCAGGGTCTCAATGTAGAAGGGGAAACCTCTGGTGTTTGAACCGTGACTGGTGACATTCGGTAGTGAAAGAGATCGACGTCACTTATCCCCGATGAGAGACCAACACTATACATCCAAAAAATGACACCACCGAAGAGAAAAAGTCTTGTACCCGAGATGACGTGTGTCCTAAGTCAACAACACCGAGTGTCCGAGTATCAACATCAAGTACCCGAGATCTTTTCTTCGAGTCTTCAACACCATATACCCGAATCAATGGGGTACCGGACACCTGGTCTAGTTTGAGTACAGGGACGTAGACGTCCACCTAAGGTTGGTGACCTGACAATCCCTTCGGGATAGTTTGTAGAACAGTTTATAATCTCTTCTCGATTATGAATAGTAAGAGTTTAAGAAGGTTTTGTAATGTCTCCCTCATTGTGAGGGTTCAATGAAGATGTTCCGGTGGTAGTGGGACTATAGTTTTGATTATATAAAATTTTTTTCTTTCTTTTAATGTCTGGGTATAGTGACTGTTTGTGTCTACGTTTTTAGGAGTTTTTGTTTTGTTTTTGTGGTTGATCGTGTATGTGAGGTTATTGTATAATTTTCCTAGTATATGTGGTACTAGTTCTATCTCAATTGGTTCCTTACGTTCCGAAGAAGTTACATTCGATTAGTTAGTTACCCTATATGGTATAATTGTTTCTTATTTTTGGTACACTAATAGAGTTATCTATGTCTTTTTCGAGAACTGTTCTAATTTACGGATAAGTACTAAAAATTTTTCGTTTGGTAACAGGTCTTTCGTTCGTATCTCCCTTGGATCGACTTGTATTACTTTCTACAAATGTTGTTTGGGTGTCGTTTGTAGTAAAAGTTACCGCTTTTTGCTCGTAAAGAGGATTCTAGTCCTTGTTCTGTTACTACACGTGGGAACGGTGAGAATAAGTTGTATCAAAACCTTCAGGATTGGTATCGTTAGTCTCTACTTTTTCTTTATTTTCCGTATGTTTAATCTTTTTCTTTGATAACAAACACTGTTTGATGACAAACAATACCTCCTACTGTGCCTGATGACCTGGATCGGTTATTTAAATAACTTTAACGTCTTAGGTTTTAATCAACTGTCTTAGAGAACGTAAATATAAGTGATCGTTACTCTATAGTCTTTCTGTTTCGATTTCTAGGGTAAACGGTAGTTTTGTTTTTATTATTTTATGAATCCTTAGTTGAATACATTCCTTCGTTTTCTGGACTTGAGTCTTTTGATGGTTTGTGACTACCTTCTTTAATTTCTAATGTGTTTTTATACTTATATGGTACAAGAACCTAACCTTCTTAGTTATAAAATCTTTTCTTATATGATAGATTTCGTTACATATCTAAGTTCCGTTAAGAACTGTTTAATGGTTACCGTAAGAAGTATCTTAGTTTTGTTTTTACAAATATTTAAATATACTTTTGTGTTTTTTGGGACTTAACAGTCACATTAGAACTCTTTCTGTTTGCCTCAACCTCCTTAGTCCATGGTGTTGAAGTTTGAGAGGATATTTCGATGTCATTAGTTCTGTCATACCGTTACCGAGTTTTTATATTTATATCTTGTTACCCTGTCCTACCCTTAGGATCTCTATTTAGGTGTACGGATACCGGTGAGTTCGGTACGTTTACTTGTTCTTACATGTTACCTCTTTTCTTTCTGATAAGTTATTCGTCACGACTCTTTAGACCTGTTGATGTACATTTTCTTACTTTAATCTCGTGATAGGTTGTACTGTATGTTTTTATTTGAGTTTTACCTTATTTCCAAATTTATATTCTGGTTTGTGATATTTTGAGAATCTCCGTTTGTATCCATTTTGTGAGAAGCTGTACTTAATGTACTTATAAAACTGCATAAAGACTTATTACTTTTATTTTTGTTTTTATTTGTTTACAATTGGTTTATTTGAATTTTCCAGAACATGTCGTTTCCTTTAGTATTTTTTACTTTTCCTTTTGGGTATCTCACCCTCTTTTATAAACGTTCATCTTGTTACCTGTTCCTTAATTAGAGGTTTTATATGTTTGTCGAGTACCCTGAGAGTTTTTCGTTTGTTGAGTTAGTTATTTACCTACCCTCTGGATTTATTTGTAGAAAGGTTTCTTTTATATGTCTATCGGTTTTTTACGTACGTTCTACGAGTTGTAGTGTTTTATAATCTCACGTTTAGTTTTTTCATTACTCCACAGTAGACTGTGACGAGTCTTATCGGTAGTAGTTTTTTAGACACTTGTTATTTACGACTACTCCCACCACCACTTTCCCACTGGGAGAATTTGAAAACTTTCTTTACATTTAACTATATCGATGACACCTCTTGTAGTACCTCTAAGGAATCTTTTGATTTCTTTAATAGTATATTGGGTCGTTAGGGTGATATCCCGTATATAGAACTCTTTTAGTATAAATTTTTTTTCTGGATATAGGAGTTACAATTAACGTGATAAATGTTATCGGTCTTGTTTCTTTATTGGATTTACAGGTTACTGTCGACCTGTCTATTGTTTTTCTATACTACCACCATCACCAAATCAACGATTCAGCACAGGCTGAGAAACGCTGGGGTACCTGACATCGGGTGGTCCGAGGAGATAGGTACCCTGAAAGGTCCGTTCTTATGACCTCACCTAACGGTAAAGGAATAGGTCTCCTAGAAGGGTTGGGTCCTTAGCTTGGGTCCAGAGGACGTAACGTCCGTCTAAGAAATGGCTGACTCAATACAAAGGGACCATTTTCTATACCATGTATATATGTTACCTTATAATCTGTGATTTTCCTTATTTTATCCCACTAACTATCTCTACACCTACCTGAATTTCAGACAGTATATCTCACTTTATTCAGTCTTTCTCGTTTTGTTTGTAACTGATAATTACGTATTACCCCTTAGATCTTTATAACATGTCTATTTGGACAAGATGTCGTTCTTAAAATCTTTTCTGTCTCCTTACTCTCTAGTTTAAAGGTTGTAGACGACCTAGTAGCTTTTTTGTTCTCTCAAGGCTGTTTGTAGATAAAGACGAAATAACAGATACGGTTTCGGAAACTGACACACCTAGTGTTATTTGACACCTTTTAAGACTTTCTCTACCCTTGTGGTCTGGTGGACTGGACGGAGAACTCTTTGGACATACGTCCAGTCCTTCGTTGTCAATCTTGACCTGTACCTTGTTATCTGACCAAGGTTTATACTTTTCCTCATGTAGTTCCGACATATAATAGTGGGACGAATAAATTGAAGATACGTCTCATGTAGTACTCTTTACGACCCGACCTCCTTTGTGTTCGACCTTAGTTCTAACGACCCTCTTTATACTTCAACAACTAATTCGAGTCTGTACGTCTACTGTGGTGGGAATACCGTCTTTCACTTCTCGATTTCTCGGAGAACTTTCACTTTCTCCTCTCACTTTTTCAACCGAATTTCGAGTTGTAAGTCTTTTACTTCTAGTACCGTAGACCAGGGTAGTGAAGTACCGTTTATCTACCCCTTTGTCACCGACTGAAAAACAAAACCAACCCCCCACCCCGAGTTTTTAGTGACGTCTACCANTTCTAACGACCCTCTTTATAGTTCAACAACTAATTCGAGTCTGTACGTCTACTGTGGTGGGAATACCGTCTTTCACTTCTCGATTTCTCGGAGAACTTTCACTTTCTCCTCTCACTTTTTCAACCGAATTTCGAGTTGTAAGTCTTTTACTTCTAGTACCGTAGACCAGGGTAGTGAAGTACCGTTTATCTACCCCTTTGTCACCGACTGAAAAACAAAACCAACCCCCCACCCCGAGTTTTTAGTGACGTCTACCACTAACGTCGGTACTTTAATTTTCTGTGAATGAGGAATCCTCCTTTCAATACTGGTTGGATCTGTCGTATAATTTTTCGTCTCTGTAATGGAACAGTTGTTTCCAGGCAGATCAGTTCCGATACCAAAAAGGTCACCAGTACATACCTACACTCTCAACCTGACATTTATTTCGACTTACGACTTCTTAACTACGAAAACTTGACACCACAACCTCTTCTGAGAACTCTTAGGGAGTCTGACGTTCCCATAGGTTGGTCAAGTACGATTTCCTGTAGTCAGGACCCACAAGTAACCTTCCTGACTAAAACTTCGACTTTGAGGTTATGAAACCGGTGGACTACACTTCTTGATTGAGTAAACTTTTCTGGGACTACGACCCTTTCCAACTCCCGTCCTCCTCTTCCTATACTATCTCCTACTCTACCCACCTACCGTAGTGGTTGAGTTACCTGTACCCAAACCCATCTGAGACCCTCAACCACTACCTGTCCTTCCGGACCGCACGACGTCAAGTACACCGAACGTTCCTCAGACTGTACTGACTCACTGACTTGACTTGACTTTCGTTCTTATCTTTATCAATATCTCCTACTCCTACACTTGTCTCCCCACCCACCCTGTTTTATCCCTTAACCCTGACTATATATATGTGATAGTACACATTTTATATATCGATAACCCTTCAACGATATTTCGTGTTCTTAGATTCGAGATACGAGAGACTACTGAATCTACCCATCCTACCCCTTCCTCATCCCCCCAGGTTATCTCTCCCTTATATTCCTACGTATATCTGAATAAGAGAGGTAACATTTCGTCTTTGATTGTGGTACAAAATTTTATATATCTATGTATAAGGTTATTTTCTATTATTGTAGTTGATTGTTCTATACGTTTATACGTATTAATTTTTGAAACTCCGAAGGTAATCCGTCACCTTTTTCATCTAAAGTTAAAGGGGTGAATCAGTAAATTCTATTTTAGCTCTCTTTCTCTCTCTCTTTTACTTTCGAAGATTTTATATATGGTTTTTATTCATCTCCCGGTAGAGTACGTGTAAGAATTATTCTATATTTAACCATCATCACTTAAGTGTATCGTCATGTAAATTGAAATGTTTTTCATCGACGTCTAACCACTTATGTCAACCACTTTGAAGGAAATCACGGTTCTTTCGTCTTGGATTCTTTTTTTTCTTTTTTATTTATTTGACTCGTTTTTTAAGAAAAGGTCAAATTTACCCGGGTGGAATTAACCATTGGTGACACCTATATGGACTCGATTTCGAGTCTCCGTGACCTTCTTTGACTTTTCTTTACACACTTTTCACGTTTATTTTTGTTTCTTGTAACATATTGATAAAAGGGGTAACTTATCTTCTCGGTAACTAACATTATATGGAGTAATAAAATACATTGTAAAGATAGATGTTTAAAGATCAAATTATCAGTATTTGTTTGGGAAGAATTCATACCTCTAATTGTTCGGTTTCTTAGAATTTTGTCGTTGTTGTTGTCATATTATCATAGAGTCTATACAAATACGGCCACCTTTACATTAGTGTCAAACGTAACAACTTTAAACGACAAACTATAACTTTATGAAAAATTTATTTACACCAATACGATATATCATAAAATTATATGTAAAAAGTGAAATACAAAAAACGATTACTGATAGTGAACGACAAATAAAATATAAATAAAATCTGATTCTTTTATAACAGTCTGTTTTTCTTTTAAACTCGATAAAAGAATAAACTCAAGTTTTACCCACCATTTCGTCACGTCTGTCGAACGTTGAAGCTGTTGTAAAAACCAGATCCTTGATGGTTACTTGTATGTCACGTCCCCACCAAATTCTTCAAAACGTTTCCTCTACTCTCGGAATTTCTACTCTTCACGTCACCGGTCTGTAGTCTTCAACTGTTACTGGTTAATATCATAGTAACTTCAACTAGGAAAATTTTGATGTGTTCTTCAACGGCTTCTTAAGTTGTAGTATACCAGTAAATCGTGAACTTCGTATAACCTTTCCACTTTTTCGAGTCATTCACCCACGGAGTATTCGACTGGTGTTTAGTTTGTTGTTGTTTTTTCTGACATCAAAACTTCGCAGTGGAAGAAAATGAGATACGTTGTTGTTGTTTTGTAAAAAAGTAACCTAACACTATACGTTTGTTTTCACCTAAAATATGTTGTTCTCGTTACTTGTCGAGTCACCAACCTGACTCTTCTTCGAGATTTCGTGAAGGGTTTAGGTTTGAACGTGGTTTTTTTACAGTACCAGTGACGACGACCAATGACTGGGAGACTAGATGATCTCGAAAGACTTAGAGTCACTTTGGTAATGTAGATTCTTCATACGAGTCGTTTAACTACTCTACGTGACTTTTGACGTTTCGGACTTCGACCGTAACCGGTTGTCTTACCTGTGTCAAGAAGAGGTACTGTTGTGGGTTGAAATGTAACGTGTTAGTTGTTTTCAACTTGCTTAACCCGAAACTTTAAAACGGAGTAAGTGATATAATTGGACTGAATAGTGGTTGACTGATGGTAAATAAGTTCGTAAAGTTGTTGGAAAACGTCCCTTTTACGAAGGTGTTGGTCGTCCTCTCAAAGGTTGTTTAGAACTTCCTACCTAAAAATACGATGCCCTTGTTTGTTCGTATAAAGAACAACCGTTTTTACACAACTAACATTACCAAAGATCAAACTAATTATTTCTACACAAATTCGGATCAATATTAATAAGTTTCAAGTGTCAGGCTTTGACGTTAATGAACTACAACTGAGTGGGAACTTATTTATATCACGGTCATCAATTAAAAGACCGTTAGTCCATGTCAACTCTTTCTTGTTATATACATGTCAAGAGTCAGTAGTAAACGGAAAGTGAGAAATGGGTCGTCCTCATGGACTTAAGAGGTGGTATTTATTTATTTATTAGTGTAACGGTTGGTGACAACAGGACCATGACCGAGACTGGTGGGGTTGTCCCAGTTAGTAATTTAAACATCCTTAAGGTACTCAGTCATCATTTGTATCAGTAACAATTCCTTAATATACCGAATTTAATCTATGTAGTAGCTCTTCATTTAATGTATCAAATTTTAATTCATTTACTATATTTTTGTCTCTATTTATGAATTACGTAGTTAAAGATTAATAAATTAAAAAGATCAAGAACACGAGAATTCCAATAAATGTAGGTATACAGACTTCATACTCATTTATACTGGATAGTAAAGGAGTTTAAACTGTCAGTATAAAGGTTAATAAAATTATCATTTATTCAATAGGAAATCTCGACTTACATTTTATTCTCAATGTATGTAATTATCTTATACCAAAGTGAAGACATACAAAGTATAAAGAAATAAACTTTAACATTTATAGGAAATGATACAAGATAGTTTTGATGTGGTAACATGTAAAACCAGCATATTTGGATTTTTTCACAAGTCAGTCCCTGAATTTTTAGAGTTGTTTATATGAATTTCAACACGGTTTATTCACGAATCTCTCTCTCTCTCCTTTTATATATGTATATTACCGACATCGTTTCAGTCACTAGTTTTAGTGAAATCTTAAATAAAAATACAAAACAATGAATATACGAGTGACGGAAGTAAGAGAGAAGACAGTGAATATGAACTCAGGAATCTCTAAAATTTACAATTTAAAGTCTAGTTGATATACAAAAATTATACCGTTAACTTTATGAGGTATTGATCAGACGTAGAATAAAATAAAGTTAGTGAGTGGTCACGAAATGAATCAGAAAGGTATCGTCTGGGGGAGTTTAAAATTAAAGAGTACCAATTGGATCTACAAAGACGAAGAATCTTTAATAGAGAGACTTAGGGATCCCATTGGACTTCACATCAGTAATTTGGGACAAGAGGATTTTGAAAGAAAAGAGGGAAACTGAATTAGATACCTGTACTGATACTGAGATTTCTTATTAGTATAGTATAATCGAAGTCTTAAATAGAATAGGTGAAAAAGAAAAGGTGTAAAATCAGGTTACCACTTATCTCGAGAAAAAGACAAACTAAGGAAAGTAAGGACCTGAGGTTTAACTTTTGTGAAGGTACGATTGACGTACCTTCTTTTACAGTGGTTTTTCCCTTATAGTTCTAACGAACCACTGTTTTACGGAGTCTCCTCCCGTCTTCACAGAGAAGGATCGTCTTCTCGTTCGTATTTAGTTGCATCTCCTCTTTGTGTACCACTGACTCATTTTACTCGTGATTAAGTCGTACTTTTTGTATTCTAATTGTCATTATACTAACCATTTGACGTTTCACTACATGGTTCGAGAATAATGTATTCACACTTTTAATATATTAGGTTGAGTAAAGGAAACAAGTAGTTCAATCCGTCTTTACTTCATACGGGTATCATATATATTCCTTTCTAATAAGTGTTGAGTAGATTTTTTGGGTTCCTTTATTTGAGAGTTTTGAATTCTTGAAACATATTTATTTCTCTATGTATCAAATTCAAATATTAATATTGTATCTCTTATACAACTATACACAATAAAAGGAAATTTTAAGAATGATATTAAGAGACCGTTATTACTACGATATCGTATATTGTGTGGATCCCTTTTATTTTATTCTGAAAATTGACCGACAGAAAACTTGTCAATTATGAATATTATTGAAATTCAATCTATAAATACGAAGTTACATAATAAATAGTTCAAATCTTCCGTCCTCGGACCACCCGACGGTAGGTACCCCAGCGTGTCTCAGCCTGTGCTGACTTCACTGAATCGTCGTCATCGTCGTCGTCAATGTAGTACAAATAAAGGGAGTCTTGTTAATCATAAGTTATAAACTACAGTAAAGGTTAAAATAACTGATACGATTTAGGAAACTGACACACCTAATTTTGTTTGAAACCTTTTAAGAAGTTCTTTACTCTTATGGTTCGGTGGAATGAACGGAAGACTCTTTAGACATACGTCCAGTTTTTCGTTGTCAATCTTGGTTCGCACCTTGTTTCCTGATCAAGACTTAACCTTTTCCCCATGTAGTCCCGACATATAACAGTGGGATGCATAAATTGAATATACGTCTTACGTAGTACGATTTACGGTTCGACCTACTTCTTGTTCGACCTTAGTTCTAACGGTCCTTTTTATAGTTAGTGGAGTCCATGTGTCTACTGTGGTGGAAATACCGTCTTTCACTTCTTCTTGATTTCTCGGAGAACCACTTTCACTTTCTCCTCTCACTTTTTCAACAAAATTTTAAGTTGTAAGTCTTTTGCTTCTAGTACCGTAGAGCAGGGTAGTGAAGTACCGTTCAGTTACCTCTTTGTCACCTTTGTCACTGTCTGAAATAAAAAAGTCAAGTCAGTTAAGTCAAGTTAACGAGTGAACACAGACTGAGAAACGTTGGGGTACCTGACGTCGTGGGGTCCGGAGGGACAGGTAGTGGTTGAGGACCTCAGGTGGGTTTTGGTACAGGTAACTCAGTCACTACGGTCGGTTGGTAGAGTAGGAGACAGCAGGTGAAGAGGAGGACGTGAGTTAGAAAGGGTCGTAGTCCCCGAAAAGTTTACTCAGTGAAGAGGCGTAGTCCACCGGTTTCATAACCTCAAAGTCGAAGTCGTAGTCAGGAAGGTTACTTGTGGGTCCTGACTAGAGAAAATCCTACCTGACCAACCTAGAGGAATGTCAGGTTCCCTGAGAGTTCTCAGAAGAGGTTTTGGTGTCAAGTTTTCGTAGTTAAGAAACCCCGAGTCGAAAGAAAAATGTTGAGAGTGTAGGTATGTACTGATGACCCTTTTGATATCGAAACTGTTCTACCTGGAAACAACCGTTTCATTACAGAGACGAAAAATTATATAGATCCAACCAGTATAGATCCACAAGTAACCTCCCTGACTACGACTTCGACTTTGAGGTTATTGAACCGGTAGACTACACTTCTTCACTGAGTAAACTTATCTGGGACTACGACCCTTTCTAACTTCTACCCTCCTCTTCCACCACTGCCTCTTACTCTACTAACCTACCGTAGTGGTTGAGTTACCTGTACTCAAACTCATTTGAGACTTTCAACCACTACCTGTACCTCCGGACCACACGACGTCAGGTACCCCAGCGTTTCTTAACCTGTGTTGACTCGCTGACTTGACTTGACTTAAACTTCAATATAGTTGTGAACTCTAATAGATAATCAATGTACTTTGATCTTATAGTTACTAGGGGGACTAAAAGATAAGTGTACTGAAAGGAGTTAAGGTGTAGAGGTCTAAACAATAAATAACTAAATTAAAATGTAAAACATTACACTAAAATAAGGTCGTAAATAAATACGATAGATAACCACCTAAGATTTACACCTTTAGTTTTATTACTAGAAATGTGAGACGACTTATACATGATAAGAAGTTCCGTCATATATTTTTAGAAAAAAGGACACGACAACCATACTTTTTAGTGGTCCCAGATCTAGACCACTCAAAAAAAAAAAAATTAAAAAATCGGTACATTAATTTTCTACAAATGATGAACCTTCCTTTCTATACTGGTTGGATCTATCGTATAAGTTTTCGTCTCTGTAATGAAACGGTTGTTTCCAGGCAGATCAGTTCCGATACCAAAAAGGTCTCCAGTACATACTTACACTTTCAACCTGACACTTCTTTCGACTCACGGTTTCTTAACTACGAAAACTTGGCACCACAATCTCTTCTGAGAACTCTCAGGCAACCTGACGTTCTTTAAGTTCGGTTAGTTAGGATTTCCTTTAGTGAGGACTTTTAAATGACCTTCCTGGCTACGACTTCGACTTCGATTTTGAAGTTAGGAAACTAGGGGACTACCCTTTTCGACTGAGTTACCTTTTCAGGGACTACAAGACTTTCTAACTCTCGTCGTCTTCTTCCCCCACTGTCTCCTACTTTACCAACCTACCATAGTGACTAAGTCACCTGTACTCAACTCCTTTGACTCCCACTATCACTTCCTGTCCCTTCGGACCACACGACGTCAGGAGTCCCAGAGTCTTAGTCTGTACTGAATCGTTCACTTGTCGTCGTGAGATTTATTTATTTATTTAGATTTTCCTTCTTATTTTATAGAATACGTTAATCTAAAATTTTTTGTTAAGGTGTCTTTGTTTGTCTTTTATTATTCCTCCTCTTCTTTGTAAAGAACCTTTATACTTAACACTAAAGAGGTTACTATTCTAGATATCTTACACTTAAAATCGGATGACCCGAGGAGACAGGTACCCTAAATGGTCCGTTCTCATGACCTCACCCAACGGTAAAGGAAGAGGTTTCCTAGAAGACCTGGGTTCCTAGCTTGGGTCTAGAGGGTACAACATCCGTCTGCGAAATGACAGACTCGGTGTTATAAGTCCGTTTCTAAGATTTTTCTTGACATTTTTTTTTCTCCTTTCTAATTTTTTTTTCCTTTCTATTTTTTACTCATTTCTATACCGATCCTTTTTCAATAGTGTCTTTATTATTTCGACGTCTTTTATATTCCAAAATCTTTCCTTCTTTAAAAAGATAACAAAAGGCATCGTACGTCCTTATCCGACAACGGTCTAAAGTGTCATGCAAAAAAAAAAAAAAAGGGTTTTCTCATTAATTAAATTTTTAGATCTAACCATAGATGATGATGAACCTAACCGTACTATATAAGGGAAGGAAAAGAGAATAAGATTAACACACACACGCGAATCAACGAGTCGGAACAGGTTGAGAAACGTTGGGGTACCTAACATCGTATGGTCCGAGGAGGTAGGTACTTAAAAAGGTCCACTCTTATGACCTCACCCAAGGGTAAAGCAAGAGGTCCCCTAGAAGGGTTGGGTCCCTAGTTTAAGTCTAGTAATGTAGAAGACGTAACCGGAAGTTTAGTAAATGGTCATCGTGGTGGAAGATTAATCAACGTAGAAAAATAAAACCTAAATAAAAAATTAATTTCTCATTGATGAAATGTCTTAAAACAACCAAAGACGGTTTGTAGTATTAATATAAAAATAAAAATAGAAAGTACGAAAATCACAAAGAGTATATCGACTACTATCAACTATGAATTTAAATTTAATTTTTTATAAAAACAAAAAAAATTCCTAAATAACACAAGAAAATAATCTTAAAGAGATGGTTATATAGAGAGTTGACTACTTTTTTCTGTTCGAAAAGTGAAAATAAAATTTTTTATCGGAAAGTGTATAGTGTTATTTAACATAGAAAATTTAAAGAAATTATAATCAATAGACGTGATATTGGGTCATCATAGAGTGAAATTTTTTATCAAGTCCCCGTCTTCTAACGAAGACCGACGTACCCAAATCGGATTCCCCTGTCCTTTCTCCTCGAGGTGTTCACCTTTATGAGGACCTTTTTGGGTCTTACAAATCTTCACTTCAAGGTGAAAACTCACTATGCGTTTCCCTCCACGACGGTGATGTCGGAGAGAGGGTCGGAAAGACGTCCGTGTTCCTTCCTGACGACGGTCTCACCTAAGTATATGGAGTCAGACAAGGGTGGAGTTGAGGAGGACGGACCCGTTCAACATACGTGGTCAAACAGACTCTGTCAAGATCGAAATCGTCGACGCCTTAAATACTCGTATATGTACTTCTCAACCCGTTCCACTCTCAGACTTGACAGGGGGATGACGGGTGTCTCCTAGGGTCATATACTAATGGCGTTGGGAACCTGGACTGAAGTCATCTAGATACACCCACCGGGTCACTTTTGGTTCCGACTCTCTATGTTCCCGACTAACGACTGTACCAATTTCACCCCGACTTTTGTCACGGTTGTTGTCTTATCGAACATTCGAACGTGTTACCCACTTTCTACTGTTTTGTCTTGTACGAGTGTCTACTTGTCGAAGTCTCCTCGTTATGAGTCACTACGTAGAGGGTGACCCTTCCGACGTTAAGGTGTATGGAACAAGACGTCTAGTCTTTGTGTCAATACTTTGTTTAGACCCCCTGAGATGAGAATTGTCAGTCCCTCGTTTGACTATCCCTTGATTATTGACGTCTAGTTTCCCCTTCGTTGAGAGTTATAGGTCCCTTTCGAGACCAGTGGTGGTGTAGTTTAAGAAATAGTTCCACATTGTCGATCGTGTTTGAATTCTTTCCTACCTTCAGTAGATATATTTTTCTCGAGAGTGTAGTCTTTATTTATCCATTTATTTACTCATTATCATTACGATGAATACTTCTAACGTATCCTTATAAGAGTGTATTTTTATCGGGAGGTACTGTGACCCTTCCACACCGTAACTTTCCTTCTTCAGGGTCTCGTAGATGGGATGTTCCTTTCGTCCCGAACTTATGTCAAGGTATCCGGACCCATCTTAGTCTGAGGTGAGAACCTCCTGTGTGTGTGTTCCAGAGTACTCGTGACCCTGGGTTGTGATTTGTCGTCAAGATATCTTTGTACCCGATCTAGTTGGTTCCTCAGTACCTTCCAAAAATCCCCTCCGTCCTCAACTGAGTTCCATTGGTGTCCCTGTTCGTGTAACCATCTTCTCCCGGACGCCTCATAATTAACCGTACTCGAGAAGGTCTCCAGGGTAAAACTGTGTATCTGGACCGGGGTTGGATGTCTGATATGTAAGGTGACGACTTTATAGAGTTTGGTGGTTACTACGATTTCGACTTTGAGGTCATGAAACCGGTGGAGTACACTTCTCAACTGAGTAACCCTTTTTTTTGAGACTACGACCCTCCCTAACCCCCGTCCTCCTCTTCCCCTGCTGGCTCCTACTCTACCGACCTACCGTAGTGCCTGAACTACCTGCACTCAGACTCACTTGAGGTCCTCTACCACTACTTGTCCCTCCGGACCACACGACGCTAAGTACCCCAGCGTTTCGCGGTCTCTACTGACTCGCTGAGTTGACTTGACTTGACTTTTGTCCTTATATATGGCTATGTAGTAGTCTGCCCGATGGATTTCAACATTACTTAAATATTAGTGGTGTTTCATATTGGGAACTTTACTGGACCGGGTGGTCCACTTGTTCTAGGTTGAGGTACTTTGTATCCCGTCCGTGGTCAGGGAGTGTAGTCCTTTTGACGTTGGACCTATTGTTGGAATAGGTGGTCATCCGTCTGTGGTCTTCGTTCTCCTTAATGTTAGGACGTCAGATGGTTTCCTCTGTTGTTTGTCTCGTTCAATCTGTTTATACTCTACTGTCTCTTTAACATCGACTGTCTCTTCCGTCTATCTTTGGCCATTCTTGTTAATCTACTTCTTTTTTATCTGTTAGAAGAACTTTTTCTTATATCTCATTATTATCATTTTTACTAGGTTTTAAAGTCTTTTCTTATTTACGTGTCTGACTCTTCTATGTTCTTTACAAATTGTTTCTCTGTCTTCTGTATTTGTTCGTTTGTTTGTCTCTACTCGTCGTGTTATTGACTTTAATTTTTATCTGATCTTTTTGAGTTATCGTCTTATTGATTCCGTCTTCTTACTTTTTCACCAGACCTTCTATCTTACTACCTTTAGTAACGACGTTTTGTCTTAAATTTTTTACTTTTGTCAATTGTAGACCCTCTCTGCTGGGTTCTACCGTCTCCTTATCCTATCCCTCTGGTGAAAGAGGGAATGTTTATGTGGTTTTCTAGTAGACTTACGTCTCGTTAAGGGCGTCTTGTTGAAGATTTACGACCACCTCCTAGGGTCTACAGGTCTTTGCGTTCGGTTAGAAGAGCCTTACTCCATTCTGTTTCTTATTATTACTTTTCACTCTGTTTTATACTTCTACTTCTCACTCTGTTTCCTAAAGTCCTACCCCAGACAGGACCCTTCCCTCAGTACTTCCTTCTCTTTAAAGGTGTGTTATCCTTTGGGGGTGTCTACCCCAGTCACTCCTGGATCCTTGGAGTCTCCCTTCGACCGACGTTCCCAGCCAGGAGTTTCCTGACCCCAACTTACGACACTTGTATGAGACTCCCCCGATTATACTGTATCGTATCTGTCCTGTCCCTTTTGGTACCCTAGTGGTCTCTTTGTTTTCTGGTAAGGACCTTCATCGTCCACTTTTCTTATTTTGGTACGTCAATTTGGTTCTGACACGTGAAATCCCGTTGACAACTAAAACCCTCGTACACGTTCGGTCTTGTTCCCTTACAGACTCTGACTTGACAGAGGTGTGACGGGTGTTGTCCAGGTCTCTTGAAGAATCTATATGACCTCCTGGATTCATCCTTTGAGCTGACCTTGTCCTTTTTCCTCCTTTGTGTACTTGTAGGGAGAGTGATGACACCATATAAATGAAAGACGGAGAACCAACAACAAGTCAACGTGTCAGTACAGACTGAGAAACACTAGGGTACCTGACGTCGTACGGTCCGAAGGGACAGGAAGTGGTAGAGGATCTCGAACGACTTTGAGTACACACAACTCAACCACTAAGGTAGGTAGAGTGGGAGACAGTAAGTGAAGAGGACGGAAGTTAGAAAGGGTTGTAATCCCAGAAAAGGTTACTCAGTCAAGAAGTGTAGTTCACGAGTTTCATAACCTTGAAGTCGAAGTCGTAGTCAGGAAGGTTACTTATAAGTCCTGACTAAAGGAAATCCTAACTGACCAAACTAGAGGAACATCAGGTTCCCTGAGAGTTCTGAGAATAAGTTGTGGTCTCAAGTTTTCGTAGCAGAAACCGTGAGTCGGACGAAATACCAGGTTGAGAATGTAGGTATGTAGTGATGACCTTTTTGTTGTTGAAACTGAAATGTGGAAACAGTCCTTTCATTACACGGAGACTATTGTAAAAATAATAAAAAAATAAAACTTAAAATAAAATAGTAAAAAATAAAAATAAAAAGAGGAAAAAGAAAAGAAGGAAAAAGAAAGGATAACATGATCATGTTAAGAAATAATGAGGAAATTAAAAATAAAAACATCGGATGATAATTGGAAAAAAATTTTGAATAAAAATTTTATTTGAGGTATAAATGAAATAAAAATACAAACTAAAAAAGAATATAACATGAAAACTCTCAGATTAAAAATAAGGTACAAATTTTAAAAACAAAAAACTAGAAAACAATAATTAAAACGTAGAAACTCACATATTAAAAATCATAGATAAAAGTGAATCCTAAACTAACGACCGAACTAATGACAGAAAATAAAAGAGAGAGGGAAAGAGGAGGAACAGTGGAGAAAGAGGAAAGAGGGAGAAGAGAAGAGACATATTGAGACACTTAGAGAAACCCACAAGGACAAACACCTCTCAACAAAGTGGTAATTGGATCCCCATAACAAAAGACACGATACGTCGAACTCTTCAAACCTACGATCACATTCTCCAACCGTGACTTTGAGTCTCGGTCCTCTAAGTTAAGGTCCTGAAACCTGGTAGTCTTGGGTCCTTTGTAATTATCTACCCTTTGGTAGGTTTTGGGAGGTATGGATGTGACTCTGATTGGAAGTGGGTTCTCGATCGTTCGAAGCCACATCCTGTGGGTCACGGTTAAGATGTCTTTTTGTCCTTGTGTTACGAATTGTAATTGTCTGTCCGACAGGTCTCGGTATGGTTTGGGAATCTGTTGGGTGTTGAGTAATGATTTGTACCGTAGAAGGAGGTTTTCTACTATAATCAAGGTAGGTGTTCTTGTGTCATGTTCAAAGGTGTTAGTCCTTTGCAAGTGTTCCGTGACTAGGTTGGAGTAGGTGTCCCTCGTCTAAGGTGTTAATTCTCCTTGATAAGCCTTTCCTCTGGGTTTTGTGTCGTTTGATGTGTTTTGCTTTTCTGTCTTCTTATAAGTCGTCCACTTCCTCGTATCATTTTTGGGTGGTCTGGTTTTCTTTTTTTTTTTTCTCATTATCTATCCTTCAGATATACTTTTTCTTAATTCTTATTACTATTATTTCTACTAGGTTCTAGAACTTTTATTTTACCACTGAACTTATTTATCTGGTCTCTGTACCTAACTCTTTTACGGTCTTTACAAATTGTTCCTGTATCTTCTTTATTTCTTATCAGTTAGTACCTAAGTACAAGTACATACCGTTTTGGTTATGTTATAACATTTCATTCATTGGAGGTTAATTTTATTTATTTAAATTTTTATTTCATTCTAATTCATCTTTTTTTCATTTGTTACGTCATTTACTCTAATTTTTGTGAGACCTCCCTTGGTTGTCATATCATCGATTCCATCTTCTTCCCTATTCACTCGACCTTCTAGTTTACCACCTTTATTTACTTCGTCTCACCTTATTACTTCTTTTCTTATTTTTCTTTACTCTTGTCGGAGTCTCTGGAGACCCTGATATAGTTCTCATACTTGTAAACTTAGAACCCGTAAAGTCTTGTTCTTGTGTTTTCCTTTACCGTACTCTTTTTATGAACTCCTCTATTATCATCTTTTTAAGGGGGGTTGTCCCTTCTTTTATCGGTGGGTTTAGATTCTTAGGATGTGTCCTATTTGGGTTCCTCTTTGTGAGGTTCTGTGTATAATTAGTTTGATTGTTTTGAATCTGTGTTTATTGTTTATAATTTTCGTTGTTCCCTTTTCGATATTTATTGTAAGTTTCCCTAGGTATATTCCGATTGTCGAGTAGAACGTTGTCTTTGAGACGTCCGGTTTTCCCTTACCATCATATATAAATTTCACTACTTTCCCTTTTTGTGGATGTTATTTCTAACGAGATGGATCGTTCCTATAATAATTCTAAATTTCCTCTTTAGTTTGCGAAATATCCGTTCGTTTTAATTTTCTTAAGTCATGGTGATTTAGTCGGGAAGTTGTTTACGATTTCCTTGAAGAGATCTGTTCTTTGAGTGTTTTTTTCATGTATTTTTGTTTGAGCTTTGTCCAATTTATTATTACCTTAGTATACCACCGAGTCTGTCATTTCTTCGGGGGACGTCATGTTCTCTGGACCCAAGTTATAGAACCAGTCCTTCTAAGGGACCTCTTCCCTTACGTTGGGTGAAGTCATAAGAACAGACCTATTGAAGTACCCGTCTCCTCGGACCGGTCTATGTTAGATACCCCAACGTTTCTCAACTTGTGTTGACTGACTGATTGTGAAAGTGAAAGTGGAATTTACATTTACCCAATTTACGAGGTTAGTTTTTTGTTTCTACCCGGTTTACCTATGTTTGGGTTGTGGGGATATATCTGACAAACGTTCTCTGAGTGGAGTTTGTATCCCTCTGTATTTCTTACTTTCACTCCACGATCTTTTTCTATAAGTACGTTTGTCTCTGGTTTTCTTTCGTTCTCATTACTATCAGTATAGTCTATTTTATCTAAAATTTTGTTTCTAGTAATATTCTCTGTTTCTTCCTGTGATGTATTACCAGTCCCCTATTCAGGTTCTTCTTCTATACTGTTAATAATTGTATATACTTGACTTGTATCCTCATGGAGTTATGTATTTCGTTTACGATTGTTGACAATTTCCCCTTTATCTGTCATTGTGTTATATCACCTCTTGAAATTATGGGGTAAGTGTCGTTGTCTGTCTAGTAGGTCTATCTTTAAATTATTCCTTTGTGTTCAAAATTTACTATGTAACCTGGTCAACCTGGATTTCATAAATACTTATTTAAACGGATTTCTTTGTTTTCTGGACGTATGTCTTTTGATATTTTTTATGACTACTTTCTTTAGTTTCTACTGTGTCTACCTCTTACAAGAACCTGACCTTCTTAGTTATATCACTTTTACTGATATGATAGGTTTCTTTAGATATCTAAGTTACGTTAGAGATAGCTTAATGGTTACCATAAAAGGTGTCTTGATCTATTTTTTTAAAGTGTTAAACATACCTTTGTGTTTTCTGGGACTTAACAGTTTCGTTAGAATTCTTTCTTCTTACTATGACCTCCTTAGTTAGAAGGACTGAAGTCTGATATGATGTTTCGATGTTACTAGTTCTGTCACACCATGACGGTGTCTTTGTCTTTATGTCTAGTTAACTCGTTTTATATTTCGGGTCTCTATTTAGATGTGTGGATACCTATGGAACAGATATTTTTTTCCTCCGTTTTTATATGTGATCTCTTTCCTGTCAGATAACTTGTACACCACGACCATTTTGACCAGTTGAAGATCATTTTCTTACTTTAATCTTGTGAAAGATTATGGTAATCGAGTCAAATCAGTGAGTCAGTCAGTACAGGTTGAGAAATGCCGGGGTACCTGACGACGTACGGTCCAAGATTGTGGTATTCGTTTTTATTTAAGTTTAACTTAATTTCTGGAATTGTATTCCGGGTTTTGATATTTTGAGAATTTCCTTTTACATGTGTGTTGCAAGAGACTGTATTTTGTGTTGTACTAAGAAATACTGTGAAGGATCTCATTACCCCTTTTGTTTTTGTTTTTGTTTGTTTGTTTTTTTGTTTAACCTGGATCGATTTGAATCTTCGAAAAAATGTTGTTTCTTTTGATATTCATTTTACTTTTTTTGGAAGTCTTAACCTTTTTCACTTTCACTTTAACAATCAGTAAGTTAGCACAGACTGAAAAACGACGGGTTATCTGATATAGGGTGGTACGAGAAGACAGGTACCTTAAGATGTCCGTTATTATAACCTCACCCAACAGTAAAGGAAGAGGTTGTCTAGAAGAACTGGGTCCCTAGCTTTGGTCCAGAGAACGAAGTGTCCACTCAAGAAATGACAGAATCGATTTCAGTCGGGAGAGCTACCTTTGTTGACCTTTGTTAATTAGAGGTTTTATATATTCTTCGAGTACGTCGAGTTATGTTCTTTTTGTTTGTTTTTTGGAGTTGATTTTTCACCCGTCTTCTGGATTTCTCTTTAAAGAGGTTTCTTCTGTATCGTTTTCACAATCGGTAAGTCAGCACAGGTTCAGAAACGTTGGGGTACCTGACATCGGACGGTCTAAGGAGACAGGTACCTTAATAGGTCCGTTCATACAACTTCAACAAACGGTAAGAGAAGAAGGTACCTAGAAGGACTGGGTCCTTAACTTGGACGCAGAGAACGTAACGTCCTTCTAAGAAACGATAGACTCGGTGGTCCCTTCGGGATTTGTGGTTACCAATTATTTGTGTACTTTTCTACGAGTTGTGGTCATTAATAACCTCTTTACGTTTAGTTTTGTTATCACTCCATAGTAGAGTGTGACTGGTCCTACCGGTAGTAGTTTTACAGAAGTTTCTTATTTACGACCTCTCCCATACCTCTTTTCCTCTTGGGAGAATATGACAACCACCCCTATGTTTGACTATGTTAGTGATACTTGTCATACCTCTAAGGAATCTTTTGATCCTTATTTTAATGGTAAACTGGGTCGTTAGGGTGATGACCTATACATGTAACTTCTTTGGTCTTAACTTTTACTGTGTACATGGGGGTACAAGTAACGTTGTGATAAATGTTATCGATTCTGTACCTTCGTTGGATCTACAGGTAGTCATCTACTTACGTATTCCTTCAACACCATGTATATTTATTACATTACAATGAGTCGATATTATTTCTTGTATAAACTAAAAATTACTCCACTAAATTGGATCTCGGAGAATATCTCTCACTTCAATCAGTCTTTCTCCTTCTGTCTATAACGTATACACACACACACAATTATACACTATAGACACCTAATATACGTTATATATATACACCTTTGATCTTACTACCATGACTACTACGTCCCGTCGTTTCCTCAACGTCTTCATTTCTTATCTGAAAATCTGAATTACTCGCTTCATCTCCCAACCTACTAAAGTCTCTTATCACAACTTTGTGAAAGTAATCGTACACATGTTATCTATCGGTGACTCTCAAACTACATACTACGTCTCGTGGATTTCGACCACGAGACACTGTTGGACCTCTCTACCTCACCCGTTCCTGCACCCTCCCCCTAAGTCCTACCTCCCCTGTGTCTATACGGATACCGACTAAGTAAAAGTACATACCGTTTTTGGTATTGTTATAACATTTGATATATAAGAGGTTAATTTTATATATTTTAAATTTTTTACTTTTCTTTACTCGTGTCAGATTTTCTACGAACCTTGTCGTAATTTGTTTGGTTTTAAGTGGAAGACCTCAAGGTCTTATTCTTCTTTATCTATTTTCCGGACTTCTTTATAAACTTCTCTAATATAAACCTTTGAAAGGATTGAACCCTTTCCTTTATCATGGGTTCTAGTCCTTCATGTCCTATTTGTGTTCTTCTTTGTGTCATTAGTTCGATTGTTTTTAATTTATGTTTCTATAATCTTCGTTGTTTATTATATTTTCCTTTAGAGGTATTTCAATAGTCATTCATAAGTCGTATTTACGACGTCAGATCTTCCCTCACCATACTATATAAATTTAACTACTTTTGCTTTCTAGGTGTTCGTTCTTATACGATGGGTGTTCCGAGAGTAAGTTTAAAGTGTCTCTTTAGTTTTGAAATGTCGAAATGTCTGTTCGTTTTCGATTCTCTTTCTTAAGTAGTGGTGGTTCAGTCGAAATGTTGTTTATTATTTACTTGAAGAGGTCCACTCTTTTTGTTCTCTTCTTTTTCTTTCTTTCCTCTTTTTCCTCTTTTTTCTCCGGTGTTGATCTTTGTTCTGTTAGTGTTTGTCCTTTCGAGTGATCATTTCTGTTCGTATGTCGTTTTTATCTTTTAAAAGGTACGTATAAATATATTTTCGGTATTTGGTACTCTTCTCCTCTCATGTTTCCATGTTTTACCATTAACGTAGACTTTAATTTTCTTGTATTTAAATTTGGTTGGAATATAGCTATTTATATATACATATATATCTACCGATATAGTCTTGGAGTACCCTTTACGTTCGGTTTTTTTGATGTTATCTATGTGTGTGTGTGTGTGTGTTTATTTTTGTTGAGTTTACGTTGTGTTCTACACAAGTAGTTTGGTGTTTTTCCCCTTCCCTTCTTTTTTCTGGATGTCTTTAGTTGAATTTTATTAATTCTTTTACCGTTATGTCTGTATATATAACTATTGATGGTAATTTCATTTACCTAATTATCAAAGAAAAAAAATTAAAAATCAAAAAAAAATAAAAAATTTAAAATTTTAGAAATTAAGAATGTACGCAAGGGTTTGTACTTGGGGGGAGGGTGGAGGGAGGGGTGTTGTAGAGAGACCCAGTAGGGGTACGTGGTCGGGGTTCGTTCGACGTGGGATGCAGTCTGTANAAGTTAAGAATGTACTTTCTTTTTGTGGTTATGTCCTAATTATCAAAGTTGGTTTTCTGTGTCTGACTGACTTATCTATGTTTTCACTGTGGATTCCTACGACACATTTTCTCTAAGAGAACTCTAGATTGTTCTTTATGTTCGACTTTTACTTCCCTCCCTTTTTTTCTATAAGGAATGTTTACCTTTAGTTTTCTTTCGACCTTATCGTTCCGATTATAGTCTGTTTTGTCTGAAATCCTCTTTCAGATAATATTACTTGTTCCTTCCTGTGATGTATTACTAGTTCCCTAATTAGGTTTTCCTTCTGTACTGTAACATATGTCTATATATGGGTCTATCCTTGTTAAGTTATATACCGTCTACGATTGTCGGTATTTTACACGTTAACTGTCATTGTGTTATTATCACCCCCTGAATTTTTTGGGTGAACATGGTGACTTGTCCAGAAGTTTCATCTTTCAATTGCTTCTTTGTGTTCAAAATTTACTGCGTAATCTTGTCTATCCAAATTAAAAATAAATATTCTGAAAGATAGCCTTTAGTTGTCTTATATGAAAGAAGAGTTCATGTGTAACTTATAAGAGACCCTATCTAGTGTAGAATCCGGTGTTTGGTTGGCATTCACTTAAATTGTTTCACTTTAGTATGGTTGGTAGAAAAGACTGGTGTTACGATACTCTAATCTTTAGTTAATGTCCCTTTGTTTTGTTTAGTTTTGACTTTTTTTTGTGTGCTTCCGATTTGTTATCTAATAAGTCGTTGGTTACCTAGTGACTTGTTTTGTCTCCTTTCTGTTTATGAATTTCTGTTTGTAGTTGTCTTTGCACTAATAGGTTACGGATACCTCTTATCGTGTTCGTCTAGATTCTTCCTTCAAATGTAGTTATGTTAAAGTGGCTTCTTTTTAGAGTTTATTCCTTAGATTTAAACATGGATTTCGTTGTTCTCTTCTTTGTTTCTTTTGAGTTTGTATCGTTTTCTTACTTTAGTATTTCTGATCTCGTCATTATTTACGTTACACACACGGACACGAAACACACACACACACACACGTATACGTGAGTCATCACAGGTTGAGAAACACTGGGGAACTTGACATCGGGGATATGAGAAAATAGGTCGTCCTTATGTCCCACTCAACGTTAAAGGATGAGGTTATTATTTACGTTATCTTTGTTTCTTTTCTCATCGTTTCTCTTTACTCATTTTCAATCAAAAAACTCTTCTATTTATTTTAACTATTTTAAATCTGTCTGAGTAGTTCATTTTTTCTTATACTGGGTTTAGTCATTTTAGTCTTTACTTTTTTTCATTGTTGTCTACAGTATAAGTTTCCTAGTATTTTCTGATGATGTTCTTCGTTATTCTGTTATATAACCTGTTAGATCTTCTTCGACTTTGTCCTTCTTTTTTCTTTTCTGTTTATCTTGTTAGAACGCACGACTTTAACTTTATCGATTGAAGATTGTGTTTTTTAGGTCCTGGTCTACGAAGTGTCCGTTTAAGATAGTTTATAAATCCTTTATTTATTGGATAAGACTTTAAGAAAGTTTTATAACGTATTTTTTCATGTGAGGACATTAGTAAGATACTTCAATGGTCGAGGGACTATGGTTTTGGTCTGTTTCTACGGTGTTTTTTCTCTTTCAAGTCAAGTCACATCAAGTCAGTGAGTCAACACAGACTGAGAAACGTTACGGTACTTGGTGTCGTACGGTCCGAATGGACAGGTAGTGGTTGAGGGTCTCAAATGGGTTTGAGTACAGGTAACTCAGTCACTACGGTAGGTTGGTAGAGCAGGAGACAGCAGGGGAAGAGGAGGACGGGAGTTAGAAAGGGTCGTAGAAAGGTTACTCAGTCACGAAGCGTAGTCCACCGGTTTCATAACCTCAAAGTCGAAGTTGTAGTCAGGAAGGTTACTCGTGTGTCCTGACTACAGGAAATCCTACATGACCAACCTAGAGGAACGTCAGGTTCCCTGAGAGTTCTCAGAAGAGGTTGTGGTGTCAATTTTTCGTAGTTAAGAAACCACGAGTCGAAAGAAATATCGGGTTGAGAGTGTAGGTATGTACTGGTGTCCTTTTTGGTATCGGAACTGATCTGTTTGGAAACAACCGTTTCATTAAAGAGAGGGAAAATTATATGATAGATCCAACCAGTATTGAAAGGAAGGTTCCTCATTCGTAGAAAATTAAAATACCGACGTTAGTGGTAGACGTCACTAAAACCTCGGGGGTTTTATTTCAGTCGGTGATAAAGGTGACAAAGGGGTAGATAAACGGTACTTCACTACCCTGATCTACGGTACTAAAATCAAAAAACTTACAACTCGAAATTCGGTTGAAAAAATGAGAGGAGAAAGTGAAAGTAGTTCTCCGAGAAATCAAGAAGAAGTGTAAGACGTTATTCCCACTACAGTAGCCGTATAAACTCTAATAACCATAAAGAGGACCGTTAGAACTAAGGTCGAACACGAAGAAGGTCAGGTCGCAAAGAGTACTATATGAGACGTCTATCCAATTTATTTGTCACACTGTTATATGTCGGAACTGCATGAGGCAAAGGATAAACCTTGGTCAGTTAACAAGGTACAGGTCAAGACTGACAACGAAGAGCTGGACGTATATCCAAAGAGTTCTCCGTCCAGTCAACGAGACCGTAAGGGAAGAGAAAGTCTTAAAAGGTGTCAAACAACACTAGGTGTGTCAGTTTCCGAAACCGTATCAGTTATTTTCGTCTTCATATACAAAAAGACTTTGAGAGAACGTAAAAGTTACTAGGTCGTCTACGACCTTTAAGCTAGAGACCAAGGAGACGGAAAAGATTTTGGACTAACTTGTAGACCTTCAAGTAGCAAGTGTATAACGACTTCGGACTGAACCTCTTAAAACTCGTAATGAAATGATCGTACACACAACTTACGTTAAAACGTCATCAAACTCGTAAGAAACCGTAACGGAAAGAAACCATAACCTTACTTTTGACTGGAAAAGGTCAGGACACCGGTGACGACTCAAAAGGTCTAAACGACTGTATAACTCATGTCGTGAAAGTGTCGTAGTAGTTCATATCCGGTCATAGCGATTACTTGTATCTGTGTTTTCACGAGTTGTCTTATGATCATTTGTATTGTCTTATCGCACAATTTCCTAGTATGTAGTACTAGTTCACCCTAAATAGGGTCCCTAAACTCCAAGAAGTTATATACGATTAATTAGTTACACTATATGGTGTAATTTTTTAAACTTAATATTTTCTCGGTATACTAGTAGAGTTATTTAAGTCTTTTACAAAAGTTCTTTTAAGATGTAAGTAAAGACTAATTTTTTCTTTATTTGAGGGATCTTACACCCGTATCTTCTTGGATAGAGTCGTCTTATACCCTGTATATAATGTTTGGACGTCGATTATAGTAAGAATTATCACTTTTTCACTTTCGTTAAGAAGATTCTAGTCCTTGTTCTGTTCATACAGATGAAAACCGTGAAAAACTATCAAACTTTCAGGATCGGTTCCGTTAGTCCTTCCTTTTTCCTTATTTTCTTTAAGGTTAACCTTTTCTTCATTTTGACAGTAACACACATGCACTGTACATTGGTGTGAATCTTTTAAGATTTCTTCGATGGTCTTTCGATGATCTCAAGTAGTTAATTAAGCTATTTCACCGTCCTATGTTTTAGTTACGTCTCTTTAGAGAACGTAAAGACATGTCATTGTTACTTTTTAGTCTTTCTATTTAGTTCCTTTGATAGGGAAAATGGTAGTGTAGTTTTTGTTATTTAATAGATCCTTGTTTGATTGGTGTCCTCCGTTTTCTGCACGTGTGTCTTTTAATATTCTATTATTTCTTTAGTTTTGACTGTGTTTGTCTACCTCTATACATGGTACAAGAACCAAACCTTCTTTGTTATACCAGTTTTACTGTTATAATGTGTTTCATTAGATGTCTAAAGAGATTAAGGATAGTTTAAAGGTCACAGTGAAAGGTGTCTTAATCTCGTAAAAAAAAATTGGTAGACATACCCTTGTGTTTTCTGGGACTCATTAGTTTTTTTTAAACTCTTTCTTTTTCTTTCCACCTCCTTAGTCTGAAGGATTGAGGTCTGATACGATGTTTGGATGTTAATAGTTTCGTCATACTAGGACCGTGTCTTTTTCTTTATATCTAGTTACTTCGTCCTATCTTTAGAATCCCTATTTGGTGGTGTCAATACCAGTGGATGAGATACTGTTATATCCGTTCTGATATGTTTTCTATTTTCAGTCAGAAAAGTTATTCTTCACGACCCTTTCATCTGTCGATGTACACCTTCATATTTAATCTTATGAGGATTGTGGTAGGTGTTTTTATTTAAATTTTACTTAATTAACTTCCAGTTTAGGATATTTTAAGAATCTCTTTTTGTCTGTCTTGAGAGAGACTGTAGTCAACGTACTCCTAGAAAGAACTAGGAGAAGGATATCGTTATTTTAATTTTGTTTTTATTCGTTTATCCTAGATTAATTTGAATTTGAAAGTAACGAAAATCAGTCGTTACTTTGGTATTTGTTTTACTTTTCCATTGTGAGTCTTACCCTCTTTTATAACAATTCATTCGTTGACTACTCTAATTAGACGTTTAGTATCTTTGACAGTTCGTTGAGTTTTCTTTTTTTTTAGTTCTTTTACTCACCGTCTAGATTTATCTGTAAAGAGGTCTCCTCTGATTGTCTACCGGTCTTCTACGTAATTTTCTACGAGTTGTGATTAATCTCTTATTTTTTAGTCACTCAATAGTAGAGTGTGGTCAATTTACCGGTAGTAGTTTTTTTATATGTTTGTTATTTACTACCTCTACTCCTTTTTTCTTTTGGGAGAACGGGACGACCACCCTTAAATTTAACCATGTCCATGATTCCTCGTTAAATTTAACCATGTCCATGATTATTAATACCTTTAATAAAAAACAACAAATCAGTGATTCATAACATACTGATAAACGTTCGGGCACCTGATGTCGTGTGGTCTTAAGGGAAAGTGATAGAGGGTCTCATACGAGTTTAAGTATAGGTAACACAGTTACTACGGTAGGTTGGTAGGTACGAGACAACTGGAGACGAAGAGGACGGGAGTTAGAAAGGGTCGTAGTCCCAGAATAGGTTTACTCAGTCAATAAGGGTGGTCCACCGGTTTTATAACCTCGAAGTCGAAGTCATAGTGACGAAGGTTTCTTATAAGTCCACCAAAGGAAATCCTAACTGATCAAAACTAAAGGAACTTCAGGTTCCCTGAGAGTTCTTAGAAGGGGTGGTGGTGTCAAGCTTTCGTAGTTAAGGATGCGTGAGTCGGAAGAAATACCGAGTTGAGAGTACTAGTATGTACTGATGATCTTTTTGGTATCGAAACTGATATGTCTGGAAATAGTCATTTCAAAAAAGTATACGAAATGAAAAATTATACGACAAATCCAAATAGTATCGAAAAACAGGTTCCCTTTTCGTAGTAAATTAAAGTACGGACATCAGTGATTGGTGTCACTAAATCTCAGGTTCTTTTGCTTTATACAGTGACACAGGTGACAAGGGGGTAGATAAACAGCACTCCAGTACCCTGGTCTACGGTACTAGAATCAAAAATCTTACAACTCAAAATTCGGTTGAAAAAGTGAGAGGAGAAAGTGGAAGAAGTTCTCCGAGAAATCAACGAGAAGTAAAAGACGGAAGTCCCACTATAATAGACTCCAACAACTATAAAAAGAGTCGTTAGAACTACGGTCGTACGTTAAGTAGATCGAACCATAGACAGTACTACATGAGACGTATTTCCAATTTATTTGTCCCACTGTTAAGTGTCGGAACTGTATGAGGAGAGGTTCAAAACTTTGGTCAGACAAGAAGGTACTGTTCAACCAAGAACTGTACGTATGTCCAAAGAGTCCTCTGTCTATTCCACCAGACCATAAGGGTAGAGAAATTCTTAAAGAGTGTCAAAAACACTAGGTGTGTCAGAAAACTTATCAATTACTTCTTTTTCATCTATAAGAACAACGTAAGGGAACGAAAGAGATACTCGGTTGTTTCCTACCGTTAGACTTGAGACCAAGGTGACCTAAAAGATTTAGTTTAAATGTGTAGACCTCCAAGACACAAGTATATGACAACTTCGGATAGAACTTCCTAAAACTCGTAATAGAACGATCTTACGTTTTACTAGTGTTGACATACTATTAAACTTGTAAGAAACCGTAACGGCAAGAAACTCTAACCTTTCCTTGACTGTAAAACATCAGGACACCAATGACGACTCAAAAGGTTAAATGACTGTGTAACTGACGTCGTGAAATGGTCGTAGTAGAAAATCCTAAAATTTATCGAGTCGACCTTCATCGAGGTGATCGAGACAAACGTCATTATGAAGAATTCCAGTTGAACTGAAGGATGAGACCCTACAGACCGAGATCTACTTACTAGTGTGGTAGTACCAATAGACCTTAAAGGAATCTTTTGATTTTTATCTTGATGGGATACTAGGACGTTAGGGAGAGGACCCGTATATAGGTTTCTTTTGGTATTAAGGTTTTTATATGTAAGTGGAGTTGCAAGTAACGTCATGTCAAATGTTATCGGTCCCGTATCTTGGTTTGAAGTCAAGTCAAGTCAAGTCGAGTCGGTGAGTCAGCACAGTCTGAGAAACACTGTGGTACCTGACGTCGTGTGGTAACGGTAACGGTTGAGGGTCTCAAATGAGTTTGAGTACAGGTAACTCAGTCACTACCGTAAGTTGGTAACGTAGGGGACAGTAGGGGAAGAAGAGGACGGAAGTTAGAAAGGGTCGTAGTCCCAGAAAAGGTTACTTTTCAAGAAGTGTAGTCCACCGGTTTCATAACTTCAAAGTCGAAATTATGAAGTCTAGACTAGTTAGGAAGGTTACTTATAAGTCCTGACTAAAAGAAATCCTACCTGACCAAACTAGAGAAACGTCAGGTTTCCTGAGAACTCTCAGAAGAGGTTGTAGTGTCAAGTTTTCGTAGTTAAGAAACCACGAGTCGAAAGAAATATCAGGTTGAGAGTGTAGGTATGTACTGATGACCTTTTTGGTGTCGAAACTGATCTACCTCTAAACGGTCGTTTCATTACACAGACGAAAAATTATACGACAGATCCAACCAGTATCAAAAAGAATGTTCCTCGTTCACAGAAAATTAAAGTACCGACGCCAGTGGTAGGAGTCACTAAAACCTCGGGGGAGGTTTTATTTTAGAGCGTGACAAAGGTAACAAAGAGGTAGATAAACGGTACTTCAATACCCTGGTCTACGGTGCTGGAATCAAAAGACTTACGAAAAACCTTCGTTTGATTTACAGGTATTTGTCTTCTTATTTCTTCTACACCATGTATGTTTGTCACCTATATATGAATTTGTACTTTTAGTACCTACCTGTATTTCTAACAGTATAATTCTCTCGTTCTACCCCCTCCTCATTCACTTGTATTTTATGTAGAGAGAGGTACCTATGTAGTCCTTATGTGGAAGTCTATGTCTTCACGTACGTCTTGTGGTCGACTCTCGTCTGCCTTCATGGACTGGTCGTCCTTTATATATATCTTAGTGTGTTTTGAACCATCCTACTTCCTTGATCCCCACCTTTTCCTCACAATCATCCTGACCTGGACGGGAGCCACCCACCCCCTTGACTTCGTCGCCAGTGTAAGGGTGTAACCCCGTTGACAGACTTAGTTTCCTCTGTGTAAATTCCGACTCTCACTTTGTAGACTAGACACCATCGGATTTACCTTACTCTTAACTTGTCCCACGAGGAAAGTCACTGACTACGTGGTTCGATGTCACATCCTGGGGTGAGTCTTACGGGGAAATTCACGGACTACACCCCAAGATGAGAGATCGAACCACGTGAGACATCCTGGGGTCGGTCCTCCTGGGGAGATACACGGACTTACCCGTCTCCATGCCCCTTTCTTACCGGTTTCTTCGAAAGACTAGTAGTCAGTGTCTCCGAGTCTTTTTCTGAGACTATCCCAGTATTGAGGGTGTCGTCTCTGTCGGGTACAGGGACGTGTGAGTCGTGGTGGTCCCAGGGGTGTTCGGTAGTCGACGTGGTGGAAGTGTGAGTTGAGAGTGAACCCGTCTCGACGGTGTTCCCCTTTTTTTTTTTTTTTTGGGGTTGGTAGGACACAGATACACACGTCCCAATGAAACCAGTACAAGTCGAGAAACGTTGGGACATCTGACACCGGACGGTCCGAAGACTGTCGAAACCTGTAACCTCCGTTCTTGTGTTCACATCCTGGTCTAATCTTAGACTCGACGGGGGTGTCGTCCAGGTCTCTAGTCGTGTAACAACCTTCAGTAGGATCCCTCCACTCCAACTGACACTGAGGGTCACTCCCTTTCCTAAGACTGTCGTCACTGAGTACTTTTTGTAAATAATAAGAATACGAAACGGACATCTAATAAAAACCTAAAAAAAAAAGAAAAAGGAAGGGGGGTGGGTGACAAAATCAACAGCTAAAATAAGATTAATTTGAAAACTCGAAAATAAATAAATAAAAAAGGGAGTCAGTGTAAAAAATAACAATATTTGGAGACGGAGAAGTGACCCGAAAACCTCGAGAGACCTCAAAAGGAAAAAATGGAGAGAGAAAAAATTAAAATTTAAAAATTTGGATAATAATAAAAATGATGTAAAGGGGAAACAAACGAAAGATATGATACGAAAAGGGGACGTCAATTAGAAATTACATATATTTAGAAGAAATGGATGGAGATAAATTGAAACGTATAGATAAGAAAGAAAAAAAAAGAAATCAAAAAATAAAAAATTTAAAATTTTAGAAATTAAGAATGTACGCAAGGGTTTAAATGAAAGAAAGGAAAGGAGAGTTGTATAAATAATCAAAATAAAAGTAAAGAAATAAAGGTTTTACCGTGGAACGAAACCAAAAAAAAAAAAGGTCAAACACGAAATCAATCTAAACAAGAATTGACCATCCATATTAAAAACCGAAGGAAACAAGAGACGGACGTAGATAAGATGAAATAAAAGTAACCTGACAAAACTAAAACAAATACTCACATATACATATAGACGTATAAGTCAGTGTGAAAAATAAAAACAATATTTAGAGACGGAGATACTACCCGAAAACGTCAAGACACCTCAAAAGGAAAAAAAACCATGAGATAGAGAGAAAATATTAAAATTAAAAATTAAAAAACTTTAGATAATACCAAAAAGATATAAATAAGGAAACAAACGTAAAGGATGACAAGAAAAACGGAACGTCAATTAAAATTACATATATTTAGAAGAAGTTGATGGATATAAATTGAAACGTATAGATAAGAAAGAAAAAAAAGAAAGAAAGGAAAGGAGAGTTATACAAACGAGTAAAACAAAAGTAATACAGTAAGTGGTGAACCGTAGAACGAAATCAAAACAAAAGGTCAAACACAAAATCAATCAAAGTAAGAATTGACTATTTATTTTAAAAACTAAAGGAAACAAACGGTCCGGTTAGATGGTATAAAATAAAATCAACCTAATAAAACTGAAACGAATACGTACATATACATATACACATATAAGATAATAAAACTAATAATAAACGGACTAAAACATTGACGATAAACAGACCCCAAGGAGAAACCAAAGAGGAAAAACGCATAAACAAAATTAGAGTTAATGCGGGTATTGTTTGGTGAACACCTCAGAAGTAAGGACTGGTCTATAGTTCTGGACTCGGAAACCTCACCCTTATGACTGAGGTTTGGGATCTGAAGATTCCTTGATTAAGATCCCTCATATCTAATCACTCTTGAGTGTGTTTCCTTTGGTGAACTTATGTTCTGGGTCGTAGTGGGTTGGTGGTCATCGTGGGACACGTCCTACTTAGTAGAGTTGTTGTTTGTTTCACTTTTATGTTTGGGTTGACAGTTGACTGTCTTAATGGTGGAGTGAGCCGGAACTGGTAGTCTCCTTTTTGTTTGTTTGTTTTAGAGACGTGTTTAGAGTGGGATATGTTTCGAATGTGTTTGGTGAACTGGTTGGAATCCTCCCGTCTTTGATTTTCCTCCTTTCTTAAGTTGAAAACTTCGATTTTTTTTTTTTTTTTTATTACTTTTCCTTCTCTTTATCATGTGTTTACTTCCTTGTTCGATCTTTGTGTCCTCAGGTTTATTTACTTCTCCTTTATCCGTTTGATGTACTTTTTCGTAAGTCTTATTACTATTCTTTCTACTAGTTTTCGGAACTTTTGTTTTACCTCTTTTACGTTCTTAGTTAATAGTTTCTGGATCTTCTTAATTTCTTATTCGAATTTCTCTGTTTGTTGGGTTAATAACTTTAATTTTTATGAGATCTTCCTTAGTTATCGAGTTATATACTTCCTCGTCTCTCTTGGTCACTCGACCTTCTTTTTTACCACCTTTATTGAAAACTTATCGTCTTATTTCATTTTTCTTACTTTTCTTGACTCCTATCAGAGTCTCTGGAGACCCTGTTATAGTATGTATGGTTATAAGTTTAATATCCCTAGGGTCTTCTTCTTCTCTTTTTCTTTCCCATACTTTTTTAAAAACTTCTCTAATATCAACCTTTCAAAGGGTTGTGCCTTTTCTTTTATAAGTCAGTTAAGGTTCTCCGTGTTTCTCAGGACATGTCCTATTTGTTTCGTCTTTGTGAGGTTCTATGCATAATAGGCTAATTGTTTCTAATTTTTGTTTCTTATAATTTTTGTCGTTCCCTTTTCGTTGTTCATTACATGTTCCCTTTAGAGTATACGAATTGTCGACTAGAAAGTAATCTTTGAGACCTCCGGTCTTCCCTTACCGTCCTATATAAATTGCATGACTTTCCCTTTTTAGATGTTGGTTCTAACGCTATGGGTCGTTCCTAGAGTAAGTTTTAACTTTCTCTTTATTTTTCGAAAAGTGTGTACACCTTCAATTCTCTTAAGTCATAGTGGTTTGGTCGAATTGTTGTTTACAATTTCCCTGAATATATCAGTTCTTTATATTTGTTTCTTTTTTCTGGATGTTTTAGTTGTGGTTTGTTAATTTTACCGTTTTCCTTGTATACATAGTTATTAATGAAAGGTACATTCACCTAATTTACGAGGTTGGTTCTCTGTGTCTGACTGACTTACCTATATTTTTCTTCTGGGTATATATACGACAGATGTTCTTTGGGTGAAGTCTGAATTTCAGTGTATATCTGTCTTTTACTCTTCTACCTTTTTATGTAACGTACGTTTACCCTTCGTTTTCTTTCGACCTCATCATTAGGAGTATAGTCTGTTTTATCTGGAATTTTATTTTCTAATACTCTCTATTCCTTCCTATGATGTATTACTAGTTCTCTAGTTAGGTTCTCCTTCTATATTGTTAAAATTTATAGATACCTGAGTTGTATCCTCGAGGAGTTATGTACTGTGTTTGTGATTGTCTGTATTTTTCTCTTTGACTGACGTTGTGTTATTATCCTTCTCTGATATTGTAGGGTGAGTGTTGTTACTCGTCTAGTAGCTTTGTCTTTTAATTATTCCTTTGTACAGAATTTACTATGTAACCTACTCTACCTCGAGTGACTATAGAAGTTCTGTAGGGTAGGTTTACGTCTTCTTATGTGGAAAAAAAGTTCACGTGTTCCTTGTAAGGGGTCCTATCTGGTGTAGAACCCAGTGTTTAGTTTGGAGTCATTTAAATTCTTTTAAATTTAATATCGTTCGTAGAAAAGACTACTGTTGTGATACTCATCTCAAGTCAAGTCAGCGACACAGTACAGACTGAGAAACACTGGGGTACCTGACGTCGTAAGGTCCGGAGGGATAGGTAGTGGTTGAGGGTCGCAAATAGGTTTGAGTGCAGGTAACTCAGTCACTACGGTAGGTTGGTGGGTAGGAGACAGTACGGGAAGAGGAGGGTAGAAGTTAGAAAGGGTCGTAGTCCCAGAAAAGTTTACTCAGTCCACCGGTTTCATAAACCTCAAAGTCGAAGTCGTAGTCAAGAAGGTTACTTATAATTCTTGACTAAAGGAAATCCTACCTGATCAACCTAGAGGAACGACAGGTTCCCTGAGGGTTCTCAGGAGTTTTCGTAGTCAAGAAACCTGGAATCGAAAGAAATATCAGAGAACGTAGGTATATACTGATGACCTTTTGGTATCGAAACTGATCTGTCTTGAAAAGACCGTTTCATTACAGAAATGAAAACTTATAGGACAGATCCAAACAGTTTTGAAAAGAAGGTTCCTCCTTGGTAGAAAATTAAAGTACCGATGTCAGTGGTGCACGTCACTAAAACCTCGGGTTTTTATATTTCAGACAGTGACAAAGGAGATAAAGGGGTATATAAACGGTACTTCACTAGCCTAGTCTACGGTAATAGAATCAAAAGACATACAACTCAAAATTCGGTTATAAAAGTTGGAGAAGAAAGTGAAAGTAGTTCTCCGAGAATCAAGAAGAAGTGAAAGACAGTATTCCAACCACAATAGACGTATAGACTCCAATAACTATAAAGAGGGTCACTAGAACTAAGGTCGAACACGAAGTAGGTCGGGTCGTAAAAAGTACTACATCAGACGTGTATTACGATATTCTGATCGATAGTTAATGTTCTTCTTTTGACATTCTTTGTCTTCGTGTACCTCTAATTTGTTGTACAAAGATTTATGGTTTGTCTAATGACTTCTTTAGTTCTCCCTTTACTCGTTTTAAGATCTGTTTACTGTTACTTTTGTACTGTTGAGTTTTGGATACCCTACGTCGTTTTCGTCAAGATTCTCCCTCCGAAGTCAAGTCAAGTCAAGTCAGTGAGTCAGCACAGGCTGAGAAACGTTGGGGTACTTAGCGTGGTACGGTCCGAAGGGACAGGTAGTGGTAGAGGACCTCAAGTGAGTCTGAGTACAGGTGGCTCAGTCACTACGGTAGGTCGGTAGAGTAGGAGACAGCAGGGGAAGAGGAGGACGGGGGTTAGGGAGGGTCGTAGTCTCAGAAAAGGTCACTTAGTTGAGAAACGTACTCCACCGGTTTCATGACCTAAAAGTCGAAGTCGTAGTAAGGGAGGTTTCTTTAGGGTCCCGACTAGAGGAAGTTTTACCTGACCAACCTAGAGGAACGTCAGGTTCCCTGAGAGTTCTCAGAAGAGGTTGTGGTGTCGAGTTTTCGTAGTTAAGAAGCCTCCAAATCTCGTCATGTTAGGATGGAGTTCTTTATTCTTTTTGTAACTTATCTGTTTGTTGAAATGTGGATTTTGTTGACTTTTTTCTTCTTAGTTTTAATCATCTTCCTTTCTTTACTATTTCTAAACTCATCTTTATTTACTCTCTTTTTTTACTTCCTTCCTTATCATTTCTAATTGTTTTGACTTTTAACCGAGAACCTCTTCTATTTGTTTTAACTGTTAGTAAATGGGTCTGAGTGGTTCTTTTTTTGTTTTTTGTTTTGTTTTGGTCTTTATAGTATAGTTGTTTTAGTCTTTACTTTTTCCTCTCCAATGTTGTCTGTTACGTCTTTATGGTTTCTAATATTCTCTGATAATATATGTTAATATCCCGTTATTTTACGTATTGGACCTTCTTTACGTGTCTAAGAATCTTTTCAAGTTAAAAGGTTCTGACTTGGTATTCCTTTATTTTTAATACTTGTTAGGTTAATGTTCGTGACTTTAACTTCGACACTAGTTTATAGAGGGTTTTTTGTTTCGGATCCTGGTCCATTGAAGTGTCCTATTAAGATAGTTTGTAAATCTCTTCTCAATTGCGGATAGTAAGATTTTAACAAAGTTTTTTAACGTCTCCTTCCCTGTGAAGGTTCCAGTAAGATGTTCCGGTGGTAGAGAGACTATAGCTTTGGTCTGTCTCTGTTGTCTGTCTTTTTTTCTTTTGATGTCAGGTTATAATGACTACTTGTATCTACGTTTTTAGGAGTTGTTTTAAAATCGTTTTTAAGATTTGTGTAGTTTTTCGAATATATGGTACTAGTTCAACCCAAATAACGTCCCTACGTTCCTAAGAAGTTATATACGTTAATTAGTTACATTATGTGGTATAATTGTTTGACTTTCTAATTTTTATTAGAGTTATCTACGTCTTTTAGTAAACTGTTTTAAATCGTAAGTAAATACTAATTTTGAGAAGGTTTTTTCCTGCATCTTCCTTGGATGAAATTGTATCATTTCCGGTATATACTATTTGGGTGTCGTTTGTAATAAGAGTTACCACTCTTTGACTTTCGTAAGGGGGATAATAGTCTTTCTTCTGTTACGATAAGTGGAAACGGTGACAATAAGTTTTATCAAGACCTTCAGGATCGATAACGTTAGTCTCTTCTTTTTCTTTATTTTCCTTAAGTCTAGTGTTTTCTTCAATTAGAGAGTGACAAGTGACTACTGTACTATGACATGTATCTTTTGGGAATTCTATCATAGCCTTTTAATGATCCCGATTAGTTACTTAAATCGTTTCAAAGTCCTATGTTTTAGTTATGTGTCTTTAGTAAACGTAAAGATATATGATTGTTACGTTTTAGTCTTTCTCTTTAATTCCTTAGTTAGGGTAAGTGGTAACGTTATTTTTGTTTATTAATAGATCCTTATTTGCATGGATTCCTCTGTTTTTTTGACATGTCTTTTTTTAATCTTCTGTGATTACTTTCTTTTGTTTCTACTGTATTTGTCTACCTCTCTATAAGATACAAGGACCTATCCTTCTTAGTTATAAGACTTTTAATGATATGATGGTTTGTCTTAGATGTCCAAGTTAAACTAGGGAGATTTTAATGGTTATTGTAAAAAGTGTCTTGTTTTGTAAAGTGTTAAGTATACCTTCTGACTACTAGGACTTATCGGTTTCGTCAGAACTATTTCTTCTTACATCGACCTCCTTAGTTTGAAAGACTGTAGTCCAATACGATGTTTCGATGTCAGTAGTTCTATCATACAATGACCGTGTTTTTGTCTTTGCATCTAGTTACCTTCTTCTATCTTTCGGACCTTTATTTGGATACGTGGCACAAAAACTGTTTCCTTCGTTCTTATGTGTTACCCCCGTTTTTTCGGAGAAGTTATTTACCGCGACCCTTTTAACCTGTTGATGTGTATTTCCTTACTTTAATCTTGTGAAGGATTGTGGTATGTATTTCTATTTGAGTTTTGTCTAATTTCTGGATTCACATTCTGGTCTTTGACGTTTTGAGAATCTCCTTTTGTATCTGTCTTGTGAGCTACTGTATTTAGTTATGTTCTAGGAGATTCTGGGTAGAGAATCTCATTACCTTTATTTTTGTTTTCATTTGTTCACCCTGGACTAATTTGAATTTTCGAAAACATGTCGTTTTCTTTTGATATTCGTTCCACTTTTCTGTTGGGAGTCTTACAGTCCTTTATTATCATTTACTTTGTTGACTGTTTCCTAATTAAAGGTTTTATATGTTCGTTGACTATGTTGAGTTATGGCCTTTTTGTTTCTCGGGTTACTTTTTCACCCTTTTTCTGGATTCGTCTGTAAAGAGGTTCCTTCTGTATGTCTACCAATTGTTTGAGTACTTTTCTACGAGTTACTGTAGTGAGTAATAATCTCTTTGTGTTTAGTTTTGATATTACGTTATATAAGAGTGTGACCAGTCTTACCGGTAGTAGTTTTTCAGATGTTTGTTATTTAGGACGTCTCCCACACCAAATTTCCATTGTGAAAACATGGTAACCACCCTTACATTTGTTGGTGGTACCTACTTTATACCTCTAAGGAATTTTTGATCCCTATTTACTGGGTCTTTAGGGTGAAGTCCGTATATGGGACTCCTTTGGTTTCAACTTTTTCTATGTACATAGGACAAAAAGTAATGTCGAGATAAAGGTTATCGATCTTGTACCTTCGTTGGATCTACAGGTAACTGTCTACTTACCTATTTCTTCGACACCATGTATATGTGTTACCTTATAATGAGTCGGTATTTTTCCTTACGTAAACTCATTCAAGATTACTCCATCTACTTGAGTTTTGGATAATACGTCTCACTTCATTCAGTCTTTCTCTTTCTGTTTATAACATAAAATTACGTATATACGTTCTAGATCTTTTTACCATACTTCTTAATTAAATGTCCCGTCGTTACCTCTTTGTATGTATCTTTTGTCTGAATACCTGTACCCTTTTCCTTCCTCTCCCACTCTTCATAACTTTCTCATTGTATCTGTCAATATAATGGTATTCATTTTATCTATCGGTTAGTCTTAAACGACATACTGGGTCCTTTGAGTATGTCCCCGAGACATAGTTGGATCTCCCCACACCACCCCACCCTCTACCTTCTCAAAGTTCTCCCTCCCCTATATCCATATGGACACCGACTAAGTACAACTCCAAACTGTCTTTTGTTGTTTAAAGACATTTCGTTAATAGGAAGTTATTTTTATTTATTTATTTAAATTTTTTTCCAACAGTATGATTCAAATCAAACACTCTGTATTTTTCTGTTTAGGATACTATAACTAGTATATACCTTAGATTTTTCATCATGTTTACTTGAATAAACGTTTTTGTCTTTATCTTAGTGTCTACATCCTTTGTTTAAAAAGTAATAGTACCACCTATCACACCCACACATTCTCTCTCCCTATTGAACCCTCCGATCCGGACTGTATATGTGCGATACTGTATACTTTATCTCTCGATATTCCTAGATGACGTATCGTATGACTTGAAAATATTTATGAGAAATTAATGTATATATCCTTTTACTAAATTATTTATCACTTATATACATACAATAAGTAAAACGACATGTCAACTTCGATTGTGTTATAACATTTAATATGAGGTTAATTTTTTCATCTTGAATGTATAAAAGATAATGACGAGGAAAAAGTTTTAATTGGTAAAACTTTTTGAGTCTAAAATGAAGAGGTGAGACATCCAACAAAATTTATATATAGAACGAAACTGGAACCTTACCTAAAGTTATCGGTGACGATTCGAGGTACTTTATCCCAGTCCTGGATTTACTAGTGTACTTAAAAATACTTCTAAAATACGTCACTTGATACTCTATTTTAAATAGTAGTGACTCTGTTTAGTCTAGTGTAGATAGTAGACCGTCTCATCTAAGATATTGACAGTTCTCCTTACATCGTACTTTAAAATGGTTTTTTCTTGAAGGGATACGAATTATATTAGACATCATGATACATATGTAAAAATATGTTTAGTAAAGTACCTTACAAAAGAAATAATAGGTGTCAAATTTCATAAAACTTATATTACATTCTATATTAAATCCTTTTACTTGTCAAAATTTATAATAATATTCGATAAGTAACTTCTATCGTAGAACAGGTATTTTAATTGTGAATCATAAAAGGTTATAACATGTCTTTACTGGGAAATTTTCACCTATCTTTTCTTAACGTCTCTTTTTACCGTTAAACAGTAATTTGATCATATCGTTACTCCATACAATATATTACACGGAAAATAGTACTCAAACGTTCTTTTAGAATCATAAATAAACTTGACATTAAATAAAAATAATAATTTACATAGAAGGTTTTCACCCTTTATGTAATACTCTATAGAACGATAATTTCATAATTATCTTTTAGAATCTATTTTCATTCTATAGTCCAGTTTGTCATATCTAAAAGAGATACTATTAAATTTCGTTCAATAAAAAGAAAATTCACAAAGTACTTTGAAATGATACTTAAAATGTTTTAGGTGCCTGTTAATTAAATAAAGGAATAATAAATAAAAATAATTTTACATTAACTAAAGGTTTTAACTTTGTACCACTAAGTTATAAAAATATGTAATATGAGATTTGAATAATGTTCCGAAGGATCCACTGAGTCACCATTTCTTAGGGGGACGGCTACGTCCAAATTAGGGATCCAGTCCTTCTAGGGGACCTCATCCTTTACCGTTGGGTGGAGTTATAAGAACGGACCTTTTAAGGTACCTGTCTCAACAGACCACCCGAAGTCAAGAACCCCCAGTGTTTCTTAGCCTCCACCGACTCGTACGAGTGTTTCAATAATGTTTTATTACAGAGACAAAGGGACACCACATGTTATATAGGAACAACGAATAAATAAAATATGTATCATTAAACGTATATTAAGGTATAGAATGGAATATTGAGAGGAGAAGAGAGAGTGGTGAGCATTGATGATCAAACAAGAGGTATAAGACACTCAGACGGAAATTGAACAATATATATATATATATATATATAAGTGAAAAAAAAAGTTAATCTAAGGTGTAAATTCACTATGGTCTTGTAAAGAGAAAGAGAAAGACTAAATAAAGTAATTCGTATTATTGAGATTCAGGTAGGTGTAACAACGTTTACCGTTTTCAGGTAAGAAAAATACCGACTCATGATAAGGTAAGGTAGAAGAAATAGACAAGTAGAGAACCCGTACACAACAAAGATATAAAACCAATGACACTTATTACGACGAAACTTGTAACACCACGTGCATAGAAAATCTTAATTATAAAAGTATAAAAAGTCTATTCGGGTCGTAACCTTAAAGACTTAGTATACTATCGAGATAAAAATCAATAAACTCCTTGGAGGTGTGACAAAAGGTGTCATCGACGTGGTTAAACGTTAAAATGTTTGTAGTACGATCCCAAGGACTAATTAAAACGAATACAACTTAGTATAAGGGGACAATCGATAACGTTGTCCTCGATATTATATTATCTTATTTAATGTAATATAAATATGAAATTATATTAAGTACTAACTAATATATGTATTTTAAATAATAATACCACATTAACCCCTATAATTTCAAGAAGAAACAGTTTAAAGGAGGATTACGTTTTTATGATGGTTCTCGTAGATTTTGTAAAGGATCACTCATTTTGAATATACACAAAAAGTAGAAAATATGTGGAAATTTTAAATTGGTATATATCCCGAAATAAAATTTAAAACAAAAATTATATAACAAAATGATAATAATAATAATGTGAATAATTGAAGACAAAGAGTTGTGAATCTAGACAAAGACGATGAGTAATATTAATACTACGTACCTATTTCTGTGTATTCATAATTCTCCTTTTCTTATAATGAATTATATAGATCCTATGGACATTCAAAATGTCACAGGACAATAAAACAGGATTTTCAAATAACTATCATTGTTCGATTGATACGATATAGAAATTCACACGTCGATAATAGTTCATGATACTATTTAAACGTTTATACTTGGTCTGTTGACGAAACAAAAACCATGACATAATAAACCTTATTGAACTTTAACAGTATGTACTAGTCAAATAATGAGTCTTTTATAAATACCTCGTGAATAATAAACGAGACGTGGAAAATTCAACGTAAGACTTGTATTTCACACTTAATGACTAAACGGAGTTGGTATGACCGTTTATAATCTTTTGGGCAGATACGATTTTGATAGAGTTGAATAAATTCCGAAAAGTCTCTTCTTCTTTAACTTCACCTTAGAGAAATTTTACTATAGATTGTATTTTAACTATTATAAGTTAATCATAGATATTGTACATTAAATCCTTCTATTTAGACACCACTAAAAGTAGTATACTGTATCGTATTCTTTAGTGATTATGGAAAGAGGTGTAAGTCAGAGATCAAAAGTGAAATATACTTCAAACTAAGATTCTTAATAAGTATATAAAAATCGGGGACAACTTTTGAGATTTACAAACTGTGTTTTAAACACTTTTATAAATAATTCGTTATTATACTAAGATTATTGTTAAAACGTTAAGATAAATATCAATTTCATTTATGGATCGTAGGACCTTTTATATGAACTAAAATGATGAAGTCACTTACTTCAAAGGGTATCATAGTACTTAGTAACATAATAAAAACCGTTCATAACAACAATCTTTATAGGAATTTTATAATTTTATAAAAAAGAACAATAAATTATTCGTAAAATTATTCTAGGTCCCCTAACCTAGTCGTGTAAAAGTTCATCGAGACAGTTCTTTAACTTATTGTAAACACATTTTAACACATATATATATACATATGTATATATATATATATATGTGTATATGTATATATGTATACATCTTGTTCAATACTCCATGTCATACGATTCTACTTTGAAAAACCATATGTCGTAATATAAATGGGACCCGGAGACCCCGTACGAAAAGAAAAAAGAAAGGAATAGTCATATATTTTACTTAAACGACTTCTATGAATAAACGGAAAAACAAACAAGGAAATTCAAGTAAGGTCGACGACCGAACTTTCTCTCGATCTGACCCCTGTTCACTTCTGAGTTTTCTTAAGATTGGTCCCTTTATTTCGTAATTCTTAAGGGTCTACCGAGTTCACCATATCTTATACGGACGTTACGTCCTCTGTACCCAAGTTAGGTACCCAGTCCTTCTAGGGAACCTTCTCTTTTACCGGTGGGTGAGGTCCTAAGAACAAACCTTTTAGGGTACCTGTCTCTTCGGACCACTCGATGTTAGGTACTCCAACGTCTCAGCCTGTGTTGACTCGTGTTTTCGTAATCAGTTCTTTCCTAACACCGATCTTAATTCTAACTCCGGTAATTAAGAGTCACTTTACCTGTCTAAATTCTATATAAAAGGGTCATCTTAGTTATCCGTAAATACAAGGACCTACATCATTAAACACATTTAACCGTGATTTATTAACTAAATGTTACAGACCAACACACACACACTCACACCCGTACATGTGTAATTCTTACTTTTCAGATCTGATAGAATTACCGATAAAATTAAACGTATTTAGATACTGTAAGAGTTGTCCCAAACAATTATTACATCAATACAAATGTCACCTACGTACAATTCCTTTCGGTTTTTTATGAAAGTTTATCGAAAATAAGTTGTTTTAACCGTACTATCTATAATAAGATATGAGAGAGTCGATCGTTTTACTCAAGATGTTCCACATATTATGTTTTTTTCTTTTTTTTTTAGTGTCAAGGTGTTTTGACAAAACTGAAATATCGAAGACATGGAAACGTCTTCATAAATGTGTTTAAAGTTCTTGTAAGTAGGTGACGTGCCTTATATATTGTTAATGAATTTTAACTGTCCTCTTAGATCTTTGTGACATCTTGGATGGTTATTACGAAGATCCTGTGGTGTCTTACATAAAGGTTACCGACGTCACTGTACTTTCCACAAACAAGATATGTGTTTATAAATATTCTAGATAAGTCTGACTATTTAAAAATACTATTATCAATTCACTTTTATATAACCAAATTCATTCTTTTAGTTCGATGACTAAAGATTTATTTTGTGTTGTAGGTATCAGTCTATAACCACCGGGGAAGACTATACTCCCCCGTATCGGTCGAATTTGTCAATTCATTAATATTTTGACACAAGGAAAACCCTATATCTATTTTTATAAATTACAAAGATAAAGTAGACGAGTACAACCAAAATTTTATAAGGTACATATAGGGTTGTACTTACCATGACTTAAAACTGGTATGGTCAAAGGTAGACCGAGATAGTCGAGACTCTCTGTAGGATGTCTTTTAGACCAACTGTCGGGGTGTCATCAAAAGAAAAGAAAAGAAAAAGACGAATATATATATATATATAAAAAAAAAAAAATTTGTCTCTTCTTTCACTAAACGAGTCTCTAGCCTTATACTACAAAGGGGAGTCGTAGTACCCTCCTCTATTTTGTTAAGTAAGCCACCAGAGACAAAGCAATTCAGAACCATGAAAGAAGTCATTGTCACACACTTTATATAAACTGAAACTCAGGGTGACCTCTTCCTTTACCGTTGGGTGAAGTCATGAGAACGGACCTCTTAGGGTACTTACCTCCTCGGACCACCGGATGTCAGGTACCCCAGCGTTTCTCAACCTGTGCTGACTCGCTGAAGGGGAAACTCAGGGTGACATCTTCTCCTCAATAAAAAGTGACGTCGTAAAGACTCAGAAAAAGAACAATAAATGAGACTTGACATTTTAATTCAAATATTTCCGTAAACCGTTCCCACCTCCCTCTAAGGTACGATGATTACCGATCGTGATTATTCAACAAAAGTACAAAGTTTGTTAGACACTGGTGTAAGACTTATAAATGGTTATAAAATAAAATTATAATTTCGTCGGAATCAGTCTACACAAATCAATAACCAGGGAGAAAAAGTAGACATTTTAGAACTTTCTGTTCCAAAGAACTAGGAAAGGATTCATCGTGTTCCCGTAGTGACCTTACTAAGTGTTACCGGAGAACACGAGATCTTCAACTCGAACACGGGGGATGTCCACCGAAGAACCATCTTCTAAAGACTAAAGGATGAACAGAACCTAGTAAAACAAAATAGGACGTTCGTCCAGTAAGAAACTTGTCACGAACAGGACATTCACTCATTACTTTCTTTTGGCGACAACCACCTTTCCGAGTGTTGGAAGGGTTTCTGGGACGGGACATATATGTAGAAAAGGAAATACAAGTCTACGTCGTACCATCTTTTGGGTACTCCCTCAGACTCTGGTGAAAAATGTTCTGATGGTCTCCGTGTACTTCAACACGGGTCCAAAAGGGTGACCTAGAGGTACAACTGATCTTTGTGACTTACCTCTTCGGACTCTTGACAATCCAACCGAGACATGAATTAACCACACGATGTAATCGATGTCACGAGTCTAGACGAGGACGACCGTACTTTTGGTAACGACGTGACGTCAGTTGTAACAACCTCAATGACTAAGGTTGTCAACATTAAGGGTGAAATAAACCTTTAGGACAGTACCCAAGGGATAGTAATAGGAGACGACCGGAGAAATGTCAAAACGTAAGACGACTCGGTAAACATCCGACTTACAGTCTACTGTCTCATCCATTTACCCTGTGAGAACTAGGACTCACCTATTGTCAATAAGAAACCAAGGGACATATTGTCTCTAACATCTTACATCAGTCTGTAGATACGAACCCACAACGACCCCGTGTAGACTTAAGTTTATACTTCCATCTCTCCAAGTCATCCGTTTAGTCAAGATGACTTAACGACATATCTGTGTAAACACCGAGTGTCTACCGTTTGGTGATTTTAATTATATCCAGGTAATCTTTAAAAAAAGATCAAGTAGTGGAAACCGTCATAGAACGACTCCCGTAGATTTCAGGAAACACCAAGGTAACCTCTATAGAGTGGTAAAGGATTTACTAACCTTGAAAACATTAAACCTTACAAAAACGAATTTACTCTCGGTAGAAAAGTTAGTTTTAGTGTCTGACGTAATTGATCTCCAAAAAAGTTTAGTGAAAATCATAGGACGTGTAGGTAAACAAGATTCAAGAGAAAGGTCCACGTAGACAATTTCTACGAGGAAAGAGTCGATTAAGATTACTACCGGGTAATGACTAATCACTCGTGATTAATCGGAGTGAAACGAAAAGAGACTCAAACTTCCTCAGTACCATAAAAGAGGGTGAATTTTCTAAAGGGTAGACGTAAAATCAAAGGACACATAGAGGTAACGGTCGCAAACACCAAGGAGTAAACGATGTACCCAAGAGATATTGAAGTTAAAATGGAAGTACTTGTACATTCGGACAACAAAGAAAACGAAGGAGGAGTAAAACCGTTTAATAAAATAGTGGAAACTTACCCTCTCCTATTATTCATGTTCTACTGACGGGTCTACCTCTACGAACTCACTGATCTTCACAAATGTGGACTTCAGGTTTAGGACGGACACAGGACGAGTACCATTAAACAAAGTAAAAATTCGGCGTTTTGTGTGAAAGAGTACGAAAACCTGTAAGAAACAATTTTTTGGGTGTTTAACGATTAACATATTAAATCATATTCTATAATTAATATATAATATATTATATAATTAATATTATCCACACATTAATTAATATTAATTAACATACACACACGTACACGTACATTCACGGAAGTCAACACAGTCTTAGAAACACTGGGATACCTGACATCGGACGGTCAGAGGAGATAGACACCGTAAGGGATCTGTTCTTATGACCTCATCCAACAATACGGGAGGAACCCCCTTAGAAGGACTAGGTTCTTCTAGACCTAGTAGATTTCAACGTAGAGGATTTTGAGGACGTAACGTCGTCCAAGAAACGGTGAGTCGGTGGTCCCTTCGGGTTAATTAACATATCATATATTAATTATTTTTAACATATTAATGAATATAGTGCATTGTTGATTTCGGTTTTTTAACTTTAAAAAGTTAAAATTTAATTAACTTGAGACTATAATAATCTTTTAGTACGTAAGACACTTGTCGACCACTGTTAAATTCTCGAAATTAAAAAACATCTTATGGTAAAATATACAAAAAGTATTTAAAGATTGTTTAAAGTCAATGATTTTAATATCAAATGGTACAGAGGTTAATTTTTACGTAGACACACACTTTCTTAGGTCCGAATAAAATATTAACTTGATAACGGTTAAGTCTTGGAGAATTTTAACAAACAAAAAAGTAAGTCATAAATAAAGACTAAAGTTTACTGATTAAAGTAATTTATTTATATATATTATATAAATGAGAACTCTTCGGAGACTATTTTTAATGACATGTAAATTACATTTAAAATTATAGTAGATGAAATAGAAAATTATATAAAATGTATTATTATGTAAAAATATACAAGACAACGTCGTCTCACGTTTACAGTATGTAACACTTTAAACTTTTTTTAGTACAGTGAAAGATGAGAAAAAAGAAATGATAAGATAATTATCATGGATGAAGACGTAGAGGTGAGTTAGATGTGATCATCCCACGAAAATAAAATTTGATTTTTTTTTAGATATTCTACGGTTTTAGTGATTTTACGATTTTACTGTCACAGAAGTTGTTTATCACAACTCTCTTGATCCATAATATTAGGTTGTTTATTTAAGACAGGAATAGGGTGTATGTTTTTAATGGAGTTTACCTAATTTTTGAGTTTTCATTCTGAATTTTGGTATTTTTTGGACATTCTTTTGTCCTGTCACTGAAGTATTTTAACCTAAACTGTTATGGAATAACCCATACTGTGGATTTTCGTTGTCTGTAGTTTTCGTTTTTTATCTGTGTCTCCTCATTTATTTTAAACTTTTTAAAACACGTAGTTTTCTATGTTAGTTGTCTCACTTTTCCATTAGACGTCGTATCTTCTTTTGTCAACGTTTAGTATGTAAACTATTCTCCAACCATAGATCTTATATATTTCTTGAGGATGTTGAGTTGTTGTTTTCTACTTTATTGGGTCAAATTTTTATCCGTTTTCTGAATTAGTTTGTATTGTTCTACGAGTTGTAATTATTCGTAGTCTCTTTACATTTGATTTTGGTGTTATCCTATAGTAGGGTGTCGGTAATTAATCGAGAGTTGTTCTTTCTTTTCTCCCTCCCTTCCTTCCTTCCTTATTTCTTTCCTTATTTTTATCTTTTCTTCAAAAAAAAGTTCCTACATCTGTTTCTTGAGAATACCTGACATCCTACACTAACATTTTAGTACGTGCACGAAACCTTTTGTCATACCTCCAAAGAGTTTTCTTATTTTTATCGTCAGGGTGAAGACCCATAGATAGGTTTCCCTAAGTTTCATCCTGGAACTTTACTATAGATGTGTGTGGTCACAAGTGTCGTTATCATAGGTGTTATTGGTTCTCCATCTTCGTCGGGCTTACAGGTAGTTTCCTAGTGACTTATTTGTTTTATACCATATATGTATGAACCTTATATTAAGTCGGAATTTTTCCTTCCCTTAAGACAATGTAAGATGTATTTTGTAATACGATTCACTCTATTCGATCAATGTTTTTCTATTTATGACATACTCATGTGATAATACTTCATAGACTTCACAATATGTTTATTAATTGAGGATTCCCAACCTCTTCTGAGAACTCTCAGGGAACCTGACGTTCCTCTAGGTTGGTCAGGTAAGACTTCCTCTAGTCGGGATCCTAAAGAAACCTTCCTTACTACGATTTCGACTTTGAGGTCATAAAACCGGTAGAGTACGCTTCTCAACTGAGTAACCTTTTCTGAGACTACGACCCTCCCTAACCCCGTCCTCCTCTTCCCCTGTTGTCTTCTACTCTACCGACCTACCGTAGTGATTGAGCTACCCACTCAGACTCACTTGAGGCCCTCAACCACTACCTGTCCCTTCGGACCGCACGACACTAAGTACCCCAGCGTTTCTCAGTCTGTACTGACTCGCTGACTTGACTTGACTTCCCAATTATACATTTCCTCAATTCTACCATATTCGTCTTTATTTTATAAACTTAACCTTCAATTTTCTACCTAAAAATGGATGACGGAAAGACTATATCTAAGAATATTTTATTATTTTGTATATTGAATAGATTTACAATCAAAGGAATTAACACGGAAAGGTGCCTTACTTCATAGACGATATTGTAAAAGGAAAAGTAGTAAGTACCTCGTTGTTAAATGACTCTGATATCAGATCCGAGGTCTCTTGTTTTCTCTGTTTCACTCTCTATTTTCGATGACAATAAAATTTCCATAAATTACAGGTAGAAAATAAAAAGGTTTTTATGATGGACCTTTTTATAGGTCAAGGTTCACCGAATTTGTGGAGATTAAATATTGACAATTATTATTTGTAACGTGACCCTTGTGTGTGTGCGTGTGTAAACTACATTAAAAAAACAACAATAAATAACCTTTCCCATCGTTTCCTGTAAAATTTTACAACTAGGTATACCTTTGATCAATATAATATTTATACAAAAACAAACTTATGAAATTTTTATAACAATGTATATTATGATAGTAAAAACGTTAGAGAAGTTGAACTTTTAAATTGAGAAGTGTAAAAGTATCATTTCATATTACTTTGTCTTTTTTTTACCAGTTTATAACGAAGAATAAAAGTCAGTCACTTAAGACATAATCCCTCTTCGATCTATCTCTTAATTACTTAGTTGTTTTTCATACTACTCAAGTTCATAAAGTCAAGAGTATTATTACTACGGGATCTCTTAGACTAAACTAGTTACGTATTAGTAAAGGCAAGTCTACCCAGACGGGTTTATTGACCTTACAAGTAAAACACCAGGTCATTAGAATCGACTGAATTACTGTATTCTTGTTGACACTTATTGACACGTTATAGGTTGATTAAAGAACCACTATCTAAAAGTCTCAGTTAGATCAGTTGACGTTTCGTAATCTGTGAAAGTTTAATAGAGTGTACTAGATCTCTTTAAATAACGTTCCCTATAAATGTTGTCTACAGAACAAGCATCTATATAAATATGTACTCAAGACACTTTATTGGAGATATATTTTGATTCATTGAAGTAAATACATCACTGTATAACAACAGCGAGTCAGTAAAGACTGAGAAACGTTGGGGTACCTGACGTCGTGTGGTCCGAAGGGTCAGGAGGTGGGAGAGGGTCTTGAACGTGTTTGAGTACAGGTAACTCAGTCACTGTATAATATATATATATATATAAGTCCCATTTAGTTAGGTATAAGTACAAAAGACTACTTTTATTATTACTATACTCTGATGTACGTCTTCCTTCGTACCTATCTTGTTCTGAAACTTGAAGTACCTTGTTTAGAAGCATTTGACTGTAAAAATAACAAATTGTCCATCGTTTCATAAACCGGTTCCTGTTTATGAAAGTTTTAAATTTTTTTTTATAAATATTTCAATAATTTATGAAGAATAATTGTAACGTATGTATCTATTTATACGTATACCTCATAGGCGACGTGATCCGTGATCTCTTTATTTTTATATTTACAATTCATGAAATGCCAGATACCTGACGTTGTGACTGGACGTAATTGTACACTTTTACCCATTAGTTCAATCACTAAAGAGCGGTTATCTTATGTTCTGGAATTGTTTTGTCCCGCACTTTGTCTTATGCAAAAATTAAACTCCTTCTATTTAATCTCTAACTATTTCGGGTTCAGATTTGGTATTTACGTCTGACCCATCTCCTTTGGTAATCCATTGGTCCTACGTCTTTAAATTATATCCTTTATCTATGACTACCTCTTTTTACCTACTTTTACACCTACTTCATCTAACAATGTCATCCCTCCGTTGAATGGTTTTATTTAATACCCATACAACCTGTACTTATCGTCGTACAAAAGTGGATCATATCTAGGTAAAGAATAATTTGATGTTAGAATCAATAATTTAAAAACACTTTCTTTCACTTTCACAATCAACGAGTCAGTACAGGTTGAGATACGTTGGGACACCTAACATCGGGAGGTCCGAGGAGACAGGTACCTTAAGAGGTCCGTTCTTATGACCTCATCCCTCGGTAAGGGAAGAGGTCCCCAAGAAGGACTAAGTCCCTAGTTTGACGTCAAAAGGCGTAACGTCCGTCTAAGAAATGACAGACTTGGTAGCGCCTTCGATAATCCACTACACGATAAAATGTTAAAAGAAATTCATATATATGATACATATATTCACATGATACACATCTTCATATATATATATATATATATATATATATATATGTGTGTGTGATAAATTTATATATACGAATTAAAGAAATTCATATATATGATACAACCCGAAGGGTCCGTCGAGTCATCATTTCTAGGGTGGACGGTTATGTTCTCTACATTCTCTACGACCAAACTATGAACCAAACCCTTCTAGGGACCTCCTCCCGTACCGTTGGGTGAGGTCATAAGAACGGACTTTTTAGGGTACCTGTCCCCTCGGACCACCTGATACCAGGTATTACAACGTTTTACAACCTACACTAACTTCACTGAATCGTACGTGTATGTATGACAATGATTCTCTAAGACTTTTTATGTGTTTTACATACAAAAGGATGATGGTCATTAAAATTTCCATAAATTAGAATGAATTACAGTTTAAATAAATGTATAATTATATACCCATATTATAAGGAACCGTCTTAAAAATCTGTGTTTTTATTAATATAAAAAAATAGAGTTACATAATATTTTACTGACTATCTTTTATTTGTTTTTATATAAAAAGGGATTTCGATATTTTTAGGTAACCTTTTTTCTCAGTCGTAATTTAACTGAACAAACATCTCTACGGTACAACTACATTTTATTAATTTGGTAATATTCTTATAATGTAGATTTGAAGGATACAATTTTTATTTTTATTAATAAAATACATTAAATTTAGTATGTTAAAATTTAAAGTTGGAAATAAAAAGATTTATAGTGGTACAAGTATACATTTTACTACCTTATAGAATAACGTTACGTAGACAAATTTTGTTGTTTAGTAACACTAATTTTATACTATACCTTTTCAATGATACAACTATAAAATAGTTTTTAGTTCTGTTGAGTGTTAGGTATTAAGTGATTAAATGAAACTAGACGAATCCTTTCCTTCGTTTTCTTCTTTCGAAGATGATACAACATGTTGAATCTTCAGTCATAGTTATTTAGTTACAGTTGTTATATAACGTTATTTAATGAGTCTTTACACTGGAATTTACACCACACACAAAGTAAGGAACACCATCCCTCGCATTCACTCTAAACACTCTGTAGAAAGTAATCTCCGGTGACAAAGAACAGTCAGTGTGAAAAATTTATATATAGTAAATCTTACTTTAAAAATACAACTCGGAATCGGACGTCAACTAAAAAGTGTTTCTTGTAAAAGTAAACAAGAACTCTATAATGTCTCATCATTTCATAAGAAAGGTTAAATATTGTAAAGGTTCTACTGTTGAAGGTACAAGTAGAGAGTTAACTCTTCCTTTATGGGTAGACACGTTACGTACCTGATCTCGTGTAAATTCTACACTGAAGACAAAAGATCTTAAAATCTCATGTTTTAACGGTAATTCGTACTTGTTTATGTAGTTCTACGGTTCTGTATGACTGACCATAATAGTGGTAAATAAAGTACCTTTCAGTCAAGACATCTGTTATAGAGACACTCAGACTTTACTACTAAGGGACCGAGGTTTGTCGTGAAAAAGATTAGAGAGGAGAACGAGAGTGATTCATTCTGTCTGTCTTCTTTACTTTGTATGTCGTCTGAAATTAATCTAAAAGTACGAAATGTATGAGTGTAAATATAAAATTTTTAAGTTTACCTTTACTTTTTTTTTTTTGGGACTGTTATTTGACCAAAGATAAAGGGGATAAAAAGGATAAACTTTTTATATGTATCGATGGCGATTGTATGGAAGATTAAAAAACTGACTTTCGGTTCATATTGGATTGTTCATTTTCTTGACTCCGATTGTTACGGAAACACACTACAACTGATCCTCAATTGGATATAAATGATGTAATACACTTTACTCCCGTTAACATGTCATCAAACTTGTAAGAAACCATGACGAAAAGAAACCCTAACCTTACTTTCAACTGAAAAAGGTCAGGACACTGGAGACGACTCAAAAGGTTTGAACGACTGTATAACTAACGTCGTGAAATCGTCGTCGTAGAAACTCCTAAACTTTATCGAGTCGACCTTAAGGTAATGGAGGTGATTAAACAATCATCATTACGAAAGATCCCGGGTGAATTGAAGTGTGAGGTCCTACAGACCGAGATCCAGTCACTGGTTCGGTAGTACCAAAAGATCCAGTAATCCTAGAAAAAAACGTATCAAGAAGACACATAAGAACGGTGGAGAAGAATTATAGAAGACGAAGACAATCCAGGTATGGTAAAGACAGGAAATAACACGGGTAGAAACTTACTTTACAAGGGAACCATAGAGGTTAAAAGAACTTCTTTAGATATCAGAAAGGGTGAGATAACAAAAGGAGATGAAGAAACGTAACTAATGACTCCTTCTGAAATAATAGAGAGGAACAATAAGAGACCTTGAGACGTAAGTCTATCCATATAGAAACGAAAAAGGGAAACGGAAAACGAAAAGAAGAAAAGAGTCGATAAACATTCTAAAAGAGTCTGTTGGAAAACGGAAGAACGTAAAGAAAAAGAAACCCTATCACAACCAGTGGTGGAGGACATGTGACAATACTTGGAGACTGGTATAAAGAATCCATGAGACATTGCTCTAAATTAGTGAACTTAGATAAACGGTGGAGGTGACATATTAGTATTCCCCAAACTAAATCCAGTATGGTCTTACTGAATCACCAAAAGGGATGAAAGAAGTTAAATTCGGATTTGAAACGTTATTCTTCGAGTGCTATACTCGGTTCAGTCAAAAATGACTGACATATTTCGAGGAGGTAGAAGTCAACGTTTATTATATTAATTAGACTAAAACTATAACTGGTAAACCACTACAGTTACACATGTCAGTAGAAAACACAACAACCTTTTCGCACATATGATACCGGTTACACAAGAGAGCTGTTTGAAACAATTCGAAACATGACGAAGTAAAATATGAGGTTCTGATTTGAACGGGTAATGAGGTTGATAGAGAACTGAAGGATAAAACGGAAGGTTAAGGAAGACTACTTTGTCTGTAACAAAATAACCACGATCAAAATCTTTCATAAAGTCCAGAAGTATCTTGACAAATGGAAGTCGAAGAAGTCGTGATCGCCAACCCTTTATCTTAACCTAATGACACTACAACTTACCAAACGGAACCTTTCCTTGACTCCAGTAAGACAGTAAAAACTCTAGTGTGGGTTCATGACGTAAAACGTGAGAAAACACCTAATACTCCTTATGAGGTAAAGAAGATTCCCTAAGATAGGTGTCATCATCTATATTACCAGTAGACTTAATTTAAGTGGGTAAGGACAGGTAAAATCAAGTGACTAAGGATTTTATAACTACAAGTGAGAACGGTAGAGGACAACTGGTGTAGGTTAAGTGGAACTAAGTACCTGGATTATAATGTCCAAGGGTTACATCGACATATACAGTTACCAACTTTAAGGAAATCACAGGAACAAAAACATAGGAAACATCAAAAACCCAAAAGATCTCCGAAGAATCTCTTCCGTTACCGAGGGGTGAGGTCATGAGAACGGACCTTTTAGGGTGCCTACCTCCTCAGACCATCCGACGTCAGGTACCCCAGCGATTCTCAGCCTATGCTGACTCGATGAAGTGAAAGTGAAAAGTGAAAGTACGTAACCTCTTCCTTTACCGTTGGGTGAGGTCACAAGAACGAACCTCTTAGGGTCCCTGCCCCTTCGGACCACCCGACGGCAGATACGCCAGCGTGTCTCAACCTGTGCTGACTTCACTGAATCCTCGTCATCGTCTCCGAAGAATTTATAGTATCAGAATGACAAAAAATTCGATATTTGGTGTTAATAAGTACTCAGACGAACTACACCACAGTCATACTACCCCTCTTGTCCAAAAGACTTTAACACACCAATTAGTTTCTATAAAATCAACCGGAATCGAAGACTCGATATTAGAAAGTGTTTACGAAGAGTTAAAAGGAGGTTTAATCCTCTCTATCCTGTAAACTTTCTCAACATCGACCCATATAGGGAAAAGGGTCTATCAATCAAAGGGTCAATCAAAAATCTTGTAACAGTCAAACAATTTGATTTCTTCTAGGAAAGTTCTCATCAGGTATCAATTCTTCTCGTATTAGTTAGAGGACCCGTGTAAAGTTTTATAAATGAAAGGGGAAGGACGTGACATTAATATATATAATTGTCACTTGCTTACACTTCAGTGAGTCAGCACAGACTGAGAAACACTGGGGTACCTGACATCGAATGGTCCGAGGAAACAGGTGTCCTAAAAGGTCGGTCACCATGACCTCACCTAACGGTAAAGGAAAAGGTTCCCTAGAAAGGTTGAGTGCCTAGCTTGAACCCAGAGGGCGTAACATCTGTCTACGAAATGGCAGACTCGGTGGTCCCTTCATTAATATCCCCGTACAATAATAATATTAAAGAAATAGAAGTGAGACTCTGGACCTACCCTGAGGACCACCATTTTAAGTACGACACAAGTCAAGTCAAGTCAGCGAGTCAGCACAGGTTGAGAAACACTGGGGTACTCCACGTCGTACGGTCCAGAGGGACAGGTAGTGGTAGAGGGCCTCAAATGTGTCTGAGTGCAGGTAGCTCAGGCACTACGGTAGGTCGGTAGAGTAGGAGATAGTAGGGGAAGAGGAGGACGGGGGTTAGGGAGGGTCGTAGTGTCAGAAAAGGTTACTCAGTTGAGAAGGGTACTCCACCGGTCCCATGACCTCGAAGTCGAAGTCGTAGTAAGGAAGTTTTCCTTAGGGTCCGAACTAGAGGAAGTCTTACCTGACCAACCTAGAGGAACATCAGGTTCCCTGAGAGTTCTCAGAAGAGGTTGTGGTGTCAAGTTTTCGTAGTTAAGAAGCCGTGAGTCGGAAGAAGTGTCAGGTTGAAAGTGTAGGTATGTACTGGTGTCCTTTTTGGTATCGGAACTGATCTGCCTGGAATCAGTCGTTTCATTACAGAGACAAAAACTTATGCGATAGATCTAACCAGTATTAAAAAGAAGGTTCCTCATTCACAGAAAATTAAAGTACCGACGTCAGTGGTAGACGTCACTAAAACCTCGGGGGGTTTTATTTCAGACTGTGACAAAGGTGACAAAGGCGTAGATAATCGGTACTTCACTACCCTGGTCTACGGTACTAGAAGCTAAAGACTTACAACTCGAAATTCGGTTGAAAAAGTGAGAGGAGAAAGTGAAAGTAGTTCTCCGAAAAATCGAGGAGAAGTGATAAACGGTATTCCCACCACAGTAGACGTATAGACTCGACTGACTATAAAGAGGGCCATTAGAACTAAGGTCGAACTCAAAGAAGGTCGGGTCGCAAAGAGTACTACATGAGACGTATCTTCAATTTGTTCGTCCCACCGATATATGTCGGAACTACATGAGGAAAAGGATAAACCTTGGTTAGACAGCAAGGTACAGGTCAAGATTGACAACGAAAGACTGGACGTATGTCTGACGAGTTCTCCGTCCAATCCACCAGACCATAATGGTAGAGAAAGTCTTAAAAGGTGTCAAATAACACTAGGTGTCAGTTTCCGCACATCCTTGGGGATTTATAACCCGAGAGTTCGATGAGGGGTGACTCGGGAGGTTTAAACAGTCAATGTCGAAGACAGGGGAGATAATTCGTCTTAAATCGGTGGTCTTTGTTCTCCGTCGGGGTTACCGATTTGTAAGTTAACAGTGGATTACGGTGGTTCAATAAATGGTCGGGACGGGATTCATACGAGGGGTAATTATGACGTTTTATCCCTTGACCTTTGGCGGGGCGGGGGGGTTTGACCGATTGATAATCTTGAAAGGGAGGAGACCGTGAACATACGTGAAGTACATGAATCCATTTGTTACTCGGTAACCCCAGTAATTTATAAGTATTTATAAAGCACAGGCTGAGAATCGCTGCGGTACCTGACGTCGGATGGTCCGAGGAGGCAGGTACCCTAAAAGGTCCGTTCTCATGACCTCACCCAACGGTAACGGAAGAGATCCCCAAGAAGGGTTTGGTTCTTAACTTGGGCGCAGAGAGTGTGACGTCCGTCTGCGAAATGACAGACTTGGTGGTCCTTCGGGATAAGTTACTTATGTTTCTCGATTAATATTATCTGTTAATTCCCCTTCTGTATGTGTCACCTCGGAGAACAATACATTGGACGTTGAGAGACAGTTCTGACAGTTAGTTACTAGGAGACCTAATACCTTTATTCGAACGGAATTTTTGACGTGGAGTCTGGAGACCACGATCCGGAGGGAACCAGACCGAGTGGAGAGAGAACTCCACAAGAGAGACTAGACAAAAAGGAACACAAGTCATTCTAAAGAACGTTACCGAGGGTTCTTGGTTCCGGATACTCTCCTCCTGAGAGGTCGGAGAGGAGACCATTGTAATGGTCTGTCTAAGGTCGTCTATTGAAAGGAAGGGACTTAAAGACAACATCTGTTTCCGTCAAGGATTGACTAGTCAAGTCAAGTCAACGAGTCAGCACAGACTGAGAAACGCTGGGGTACTTAACGTCGTGCGGTCCAGAGGGACAGGTAGTGGTAGAGGGCCTCAAGTGAGTCTGAGTGCAGCTAGTTCAGGTACTACGGTAGGTCTATAGAGTAGGAGCCAGCAGGGGAAGAGGAGGACGTGTGTTTGGGAGGGTCGTAGTCTCTAAAAAGGTTACTTAGTTGAGAAGGGTACTCCACCGGTCCCATGACCTCGAAGTCGAAGTCGTAGTAAGGAAGGTTTCCTTAGGGTCCCGACTAGAGGAAGTCTTACCTGACCAACCTAGAGGAACGTCAGGTTCCCTGAGAATTCTCAGAAGAGGTTGTGGTGTCAAGTTTTCGTAGTTAAGAAACCGTGAGTCGGAAGAAGTGTCAGGTTGAGAGTGTAGGTATGTACTGGTGTCCTTTTTGGTATCGGAACTGATCTGCCTGGAATCAGTCGTTTCATTACAGAGACGAAAACTTATATGATAGATCCAAGCAGAATTGAAAAGAAGGTTCCTCATTCGCAGAAAATTAAAGTACCGACGTCAGTGGTAGACGTCACTAAAACCTCGGGGGGTTTTATTTCAGACTGTGACAAAGGTGACAAAGGGGTAGATAATCGGTAATTCACTACCCTGGTCTACGGTACTAGAAGCAAAAGACTTACAACTCGAAATTCGGTTGAAAAAGTGAGAGGACAAAGTGAAAGTGGTTCTCCGAAAAATCGAAGAGAAGTGAAAGACGGTATTCCCACCATAGTAGACGTATAGACTCGACTGACTATAAAGAGGGCCATTAGAACTAAGGTCGAACTCAAAGAAGGTCAGGTCAGGTCAGGTAGAAGGTACTACATGAGACGTATCTTCAATTTGTTCGTCCCACTGTTATATATCGGAACTGCATGAGGAAAAGGATAAACCTTGGTCAGACAACAAGGTACAGGTCAAGATTGACAACGAAGAACTGGACGTATGTCTAAAGAGTTCTCCGTCCAGTCCACTAGACCATAAGGGTAGAGAAAGTCTTAAAAGGTGTCAAACACCACTAGGTGTGTCAGTTTCCGAAACCGTATCAGTTATTTCGTCTTTATCTACAAAAAGACCTTGAGAGAACGAAAAAGCTACTAGGTCGTTACAACCGTTAAACTAGAGACCAAGGAGACGGAAAACATTTTGGTCGAACTTGTAGACCTTCAAGTGTCAAGTGCATAACGACTTTGGACCGAACCTCTTAAAACTCGTAATCAAATCATCGTACACTCTACTCACATTAACACGCCATCAAACTCGTAAGAAAACGTAACGGAAAGAAACCGTAACCTTACTTTTGACTGTAAAAGGTCAGGAGACCGGTGACGACTCAAAAAGTTTACACGACCGTATAACTCACGTCGTGAAAGTGTCGTAGTAGAAAGTCCTAAACTTTATCGACTTGACCTTATGGTAGTGGAGGTGATAGAAACAAGTATCACTACGAAAGATTCCGGGTGAACTGAAGTGTAAGGATTTACAGACCGAGATCTAATCCCCAGTGTAGTAGTAATAATAGAACCAGCACTTCTAGAAAAGACATGTCAAGAAGACACATAAGAACGGTAGAGAAGAATTATAGAAGACGAAAACAATCCAGGTATGGTAAAGACAGGAAATAATTCGGGTAGAAACGTGCTTTACAAGGGAACCATAGAGATTAAAAGAATTTCTCTAGAGATTAGAAAGGGTAAGACAACAAAAGGAGATAAAGAAACGTAACTAACGACTTCTTTCGAAAGAATAGAGAAGAACGATAAGAAACCTTGAGACGTAAGTCTACGAATATAGAAAGGAAAACAGGAAACGAAAAACGGAGAGAAGAAAAGTGTCGATATGCATTCCGGAGGGGTCTGTCGGTAAACCGAAAAAACGTAAAAAAAAGGGGTACCCCTACCAGAACTAGGGACAGAGGACATGTTACAGTACTTAGAGTAAGGTATCAGGTAGTCCGTGAGATACATGGTCTAGATCCGGGAATTTGGATAAAGAGTGAAGGTGACATATTAGTATTACCTAAACTAAATTCAGTATGGACTTACCAGATCACCAAAAGGGATGAAAAAATTAAACTCAGACTTAAACCATTATTCCTTAAGTACTAGACTCGGTGTCAGTCGAGGACCAGAACAAAAACAACTGACATATCTCGAAGAGGTAGAAACCGACGTCTCTTATGTTAGTTAGACTAAAACCACAACTGGGAGACCACTACAGGTACACATCTCAGAAGAGAACACAACAACCTTCTCCAACAAACGATACTGGTCACATAAGAGAACCGTTTGAGATAAACAGAAACGGGACGAAGTAAGGGGTAAGGTTCCGGTTTAAATGGACAATGAGGTCCACAAAGAACTGAAGGATGAAAACGTAAGGTCAGGGGATATTACTTTTCCTGTAGAAAAAACCCATAATCAAGATTTTCTAGAACGTCCAGAAGTGTTTTGGTAAGTTGAAGTCAAAAAAGCCGCAACGACCAACCTCGTATCTGAACCTATTGACAATATGACTTACCAAACGGAACCTCTGCTTGTCTCTAGTAAGACAGTAAAACCTCTAACGTAGGTTCATGACGTAAAACTAACGAAACCTAGGTGTCCAATCTTTTAGGTTTGAAGACGGTTACTGCTTTATGGGTGTGTGTTTATCAAAAATACTTTAAACATCTAGTTGATGTCTCCTTCGTACGTCGATGGGAGGTCATTGACGAGACGGTCTCCTTTGAAGAAACATAAAACTTCATAGAAGTAAACTTCAGACTCCCTGTTTCATAATCCTTGTGAACTGATAAAAGAAGAATCAAGTGGTCACAAATATGAAAGTACGGAGTAAAGGAACTACTACAACCGGGTAGTAAATATAGTAGTATAAAATTTAAGAAAGAGAAATAGTTAAACGTGGTTTGATGAAACGTGGACACTTAGAGTAGAGGATTCTGAGGACGAGTTGATTCATAAAGGTAATCCGGACAAGATTTAATAGACGAAGTACTAGTAGTTTACAGGGATGAAGGAATAAAAATCTTGTATATAAGTGAAAGGACAAAAAGAACTTACATCGATCATGGACTATTTCAGAGTGTAGTAAAAAAAAAGAATTGATTAAGAGGTTGAGAATTATTTACTCGAAATAGTTTCTGTAGACTGAACTTATAAAGGATTACATTTAATCCGAAGGAATAATCAATGTGAATATATATCTAAAATGTCAACTGTTTCAATTATCAACATTGACACAAATAGAGAGTCTACTTAGAGAGGGATTTACTCAGGTACTCTAAATTTTACTATTCTTTATGAAACCAACGAGGTAGTAAAATACATGTCTCGGATGTGTACATTGTATTTAAAGTAAATAGTATTAAATGTTAAATGAATTGTAAACAATGATCGTGATTTGAAAACATGAACGGTACCTTTATAAAAGGATATAATTAAATTTGTTAATAATATTAAAACCTACAGAGTCTAAAAAAATATAATAAGAATTATACATTAAATTTATAACTATAAGAATCCGTATCTAATCAACTTCAATAAGAGTCTACATTGGTGATGAGATTATAAACTATCCATAGAGAAAGAATATAACAAAAGGAGGAATATAACGAACTCAGATATCGTCATATCTTATTAAAATACAAAAATATGAAATTTGTTTATCATATTTTGACGAATCAGAGTTAAAAGATTTGAATTATCAGTCTTCAACTTTATATAGAAATAAAAATTTTTAAACTCATTCAGAATTAAAGACCTTTTTACAAAATTTTCGTAAAATTTACACTTTTTTATTGAATGTGTGCACCTTTAACTTTTCATGTATATTAAATTTTTTTTCTTTTCAAATGTATTTATATTGTGACCCAAATATATACAGTCCCTTTTTTTATCTTTTTTATTAGATCTTCGTCGACCGGTATTAGTGGGTAAATTTATAAGTATTCTCCATACTTCGGATCGATTAGACTAATTATTGGACAACTAAATCGTTACGAAAACACGACTCTTCGATTTTCTGATGAAAATATGAGAAATAAAAGAAGACGAGTTTACAAATAGGAGTTCATGTCACGTATAATAAATATTGTAGTGAAAAATTATATGGTTGAAGATAGTACGACCACAGAGTCTTTACGGAGACTTTGTGGAGAGGATTCTACTAAGAAACGAAAAGGAAAACAGAGGTCTCAGTTAGTAGTTTCACTATGAAAATTTTTCTTTAAGATTACTAGATTAGTAACGTCTACCACTAACGTCGGTACTTTAATTTTCTGAGGAACCTTCCTTTCAATACTGGTTGGATCTGTCGTATAAGTTTTCGTCTCTGTAATGAAACGGTTGTTTCCAGACAGATCAGTTCCGATACCAAAAAGGTCACCAGTCCATACCTACACTCTCAACCTGACACTTCTTCCGACTCGCGACTTCTTAACTACGANTCGGTACTTTAATTTTCTGAGAATGAGGAACCTTCCTTTCAATACTGGTTGGATCTATCGTATAAGTTTTCGTCTCTGTAATGAAACGGTTGTTTCCAGACAGATCAGTTCCGATACCAAAAAGGTCACCAGTCCATACCTACACTCTCAACCTGACACTTCTTCCGACTCGCGGCTTCTTAACTACGAAAACTTGACACCACAACCTCTTCTGAGAACTCTCAGGGGACCTGACGTTCCTCCAGGTTGGTCAGGTAAGACTTCCTCTAGTCAGGACCCACATGTAACCTTCCTGACTACGATTTCGACTTTGAGGTCATGAAACCGGTGGAGTACACTTCTCAACTGAGTAACCTTTTCTGAGACTACGACCTTCCCTATTCCCCGTCCTCCTCTTCCCCTACTATCTCCTACTCTACTGACCTACCGTAGTGGTTGAGCTACCTGTACCCAAACCCACTTGAGACCCTCTACCACTACCTGTCCCTCCGGACCCCACGACGCCAAGTACCCCAGTGTTTCTCAGCCTGTGCTGACTCGCTGACTTTACTTGACTTAGGGAATGAATTTTGGGTGGTTATCGTTGGATATTATGAACTTGATAGTTCACGAATATTAACAAACATTCTGAAACATACAACACAAAGAACTTATTAAAAAGTTAAAGAAAACGACAATAAGATGAGAAACACAAAGGATAAATAGAATAAATTTTTTCATTGATGTGAATAAAAGAAATAGTAATTACATAAAATGAAATAGAACTTTTGTGAGTAGTAACGGACGGTAACGTAGTTCATGTATAAAAAAGTGATTTAATCTTCAAAGTCTTCTGAACTGAGTTAGACATCTTAGTTACAAGATTAGGGTCGAAAACCTAGTCATGTACGTTATATTTCTACTGTTATTAATACCCAACTTACTTATCTATTTGATAGTCGTACAGAGTTATCGTTTTGTATCATACTTGAACAATCTAAGAAAGACTTATAAATTAAACTCTTTCGATTAGTTACACCTTTTATAATTCCTTACTTTAAGATTAAACTTTTGCTTTTACCTCTTATTCATTACTTAATAAATCCTTGTCCATCTCTTTTACCCCCCTCCCCCTGAGGGTCCATCGAGTCGACCATTTCTTAGGCGGACGTTACGTCCTCGGAGGTCAACTTAAGGACCCAGTCCTTCAAGGGGACCTCTCCCCTATCCGATTGGTGAGGACATAAGAACCCGAAGGGACCATTAAATCTACCATTTCTTAGACGGACGTTACGTCCTCCGGACCCAAGTTAGGGACCTAACCCTGCTAGGGGACCTCCTTCCGTACCGTTGGATGAGGTCATAAGAACGGACGTCTTAGGGGTACTTGTCTCTTCGACCTCCCGATGTCAGTTACCCCAGTGTTTTTCAGTCTACGTTGATTTGTCTCGTGTCGTGTCTCTTTTACCTTTCTCTTTTTATTCATATTAGAAACGGATTAAATAACGTATTCTTAAATTTGTACATTTCTTTCCTATATTTCTAAAGAATCCTTTTTAAGACCCCAAAGCCAACAGTACTAAAAACAGAATGCAAAAATTAGTTCCGATAAAACTTACTTGGAGTGTCTAAGTAATATATAGATAAGTGAGAATTAAAGGTATTTATAGGTAATTATATCTCACTAGACACTAAGAATCAATAATCTGTACAAATATTTGGACTTCTTCATTTCTCACTTTATCGTTTATTTAAATGTCAATATTGAATTTTTTACGGTTTAATATAGTATTTCTTTAGTACTTTTTAATACTTTTAATGAATTTTATTCTTTTATTTTTATTGAAATATAGATTATTTAATTCGGACCGATATGGGTAAAAGTCTAATAAAGACAATGAATTACTTGGTAAAGAAATCCACTTTCACTTCAACGAGTCACCACAGGCTGAGAAACGTTGGGGTACCTGTCATCGGATAGTCTGAGGAGACAGGTGCCTTAAAAGGTCCGTTCTCATCACCTCACCCAACGATATAGAAAGAGGTCCCCTAGAAGGGTTAGGTTCCTAACTTGGACCCAGAGGGTGTAACGTCCGTCTGCGAAATGGCAGACTCAGTTGTCCCTTCTAGGAATAAATCAGTTAGTTCGATTTATTTATGAAAAACGTTCCCTAAGACTAATTTTAGGAATTTATAAAAGACGAGGTTGTGTGTACTATTGATCAACACGTTAAATCACAGACAGAACCAATAAAAGGGTCGTCCAACAATTGTTAATTAATCATTATGAAGAGGTTATGATAGACACAAACAGATTATTAACGTCCCGTCCCTTTATCTTAAAGGGAAACATTTGTTTAACGTTAGTACTAGTAAAATAAATCTATTCTGTTACACTTAAAAGGAATATAAAAAACAATGAATCTAAATCTCGGTCTTCCGTATTTAACATAAATACTCGTAACCCAATTCAAGAAATATTCAATGTGTCGTCTATAATCTGAGTCAATTAAAACCTGTTGTAGTGGAGTAAAATGGGGTCGAATGTAGAACAAAAAATCTTCTTCTCACATAGAATATATACAGACAAATAAATTTAACTAATGAGTCCCCTAAGAATCGTCCTGAACAAGTCTAATCGTTAACATTGATGTTTTATTTGTTTTAAAAACGTAAAAGATAGTTTTCACAATGACCGAAGAGAACAAATTTCGGTACAAAAAACAGAAAAAATTTTTTTAAGTGTAAAATATCTAAGATTCAATTTTAACATCAATTATTAATGTTTGTAAAGTTATAAATATCAAAAATTATGAAAGAAACCATGTATGACACGAACTGAGTAGGGTAAAATAGATACTAGTAAAGAATGATACGAAAAAAGATGATGAATATAAGTATCTATAAAGTTCACTTTAATTATACACCATAAAAGAACAGGTCAGTAGATTAAAATATCAAATCTTTCAAATCCTAATCCTCATCTATTAAACTTAAAACTTTCAAGTAACATGTTCTATGTCATCTCTCTCAGTTGTATATAGGATTAGACAAAGATCACACTGAAATACCTCACGTCTACAACGGTTCTATTTTTATTAATAGGAAGTGAGTTCTTTACAAGTCTAAGTTCGTCTGTTCTGAATTTAAACTTGGACCTATTCCTGTTCTCCTCCAACATGTGTCCGGTGGATAAAATTGTAAAATCTAACATAGACCATCATGTAGTGAACCTCCGTTTTTAGTATCGTCACTGATTAACAAGAGATGTAATACCAAAACTCTTAAATTAAGATCTCACTCTTACACTCAGTCTTCACCGTATAGAGAAAGTCCCAGTTGAGTAATAACGAGTCTTACTAAGGGTCTGGAGAGGTGGAGTTGATTGTAGACGGATACGTCTTCGAAGTTATTTAAACCTTTACTTTTTCTTTCCATGATTTAAAACAAAGTAGATTTGATTCCTTTTACGAAAGACAATAGACTTTGACTTAAGACTGATTGTCTCATTCTTAACCTCTTCACCTGTCGTTAGACCTTTCAATGATCATAGAATGGTAAGAAACCTTATCTTACTTCTTGAGTACGAGTAGGTACCAGTCATCTCTCACCCTTTCATCCTCTGACCTCTATGTAACTTTTTATTTTCCTCCAGTTAACCTGTTATACACAACAGTATGTTTCTTTCGATTTACAATACGAAAATACTGTTCCTTCTGGTTTGACAATTTACCTGTTTTATTTGTATACCTCGGTGATACAACATAGTTAACAATACCCCATATTTCAATTTTACTTGAATTACTGACAGTACTTAGTGTATAAATCTTGTTTTAAGTTATAATTAGAACCTACATGTTTATGGTACAACTCTTTAGTTCTAGTTGTCTCAAATCCCACAGTTATAGTAAACACAAAGACATAATAAATTTACCACGGTGGTATATTTTATCTTTTTTTGTAACCTCAACTTACGATTGAAATGTCTAACAACTGCAAGTCAACGAGTCAGTACAGACTGAGAAACACTGGGGTACTTGACGTCGTGAGGTCCGAATGAACAAGAAGTGATTGAGGACCTCAAACGAGTTTGAGTAAAGGTAACTTAACTATTACGGTAGGTTGGTAGGTTGGTAGAGTAGGAGACAGCAGGGGAAGAGGAGGACGGGAGTTATAAAGGGTAGTAGTCTCAGGTCCACCGGTTTCATAACCCCGAAGTCGAAGTCGTAGTCAGGAAGGTTACTTATAAGTCACAACAAAAGGAAATCCTAACTAACCAAACTAGAGGAACAACAGGTTTCCTGAGAGTTCTCTGAAGAGGTCGTAGTGTAAAACTTTCGTGGTCGAGAAGTTACGAGACGGAAGAAATCCAGTTGAGAGTGTGGACACGTACTGATGACCTTTTTGATACCGAAATCGTCTATGAAAATATAATAATACCTAAAATTGAAAAAGAGTTTAACACAACACTTCCAAAAGAAGGAAAAAAGAAGGAAAAAGAAGGAATAAATTTCGATGAGAAAAATCTCATTTTAAATGGAATGTTTAAATAAATGACGTAAAATAGAGTAAGGAAGATTTGAAATATCATTAATATTGTTTAATTATAAAGTCAATTGTGTGTTTGTATTCTGATAAAGTACAACATGGTTTAATTTTTCGGGTGTATTTCAAGTGTCAAAATCTCACAAAATACCATAATTGTCATACTATTTTGATTTTTGTGATAATATCCAGAAAATGTCGGGTCAGGTGTAGAGTATTAGATACGTAGACCCTATTGGAACGTATTAAACTTCTCACTCCAGAATCTCGAGGTAGAAGACCTTTGTCGAACATCGTGTCGAGTTTGGGTTTAAGACGACGTTAACCCTAAGATTTTTGTGTCCTGTGAAAATCTTATAGATGAGAAGAAACTAGTATTTAAATCGATAAGTATCCCAAGTTCCTTCGGTATCTCAGGTATGTTCGAGAACTCTTCTGGTGTCTTAAAGGGATGTGTACGAACACGTGTTGTCTCGTGGGATGGATTCTATAGTTAAGGTTCCTCAGTTCCGTAGGTCAGGGTAGTGAAGTACCCTTTATCTACCCCTTTGTCACCTTTGTCACAGTCTGAAATAAAAAAACCCGAGGTCTTAATGACGTCTACCACTGACATCGGTACTTTAATTTTCTGTGAATGAGGAACCTTCTTTTCAATACTCGTTGGATCTATCGTATAAGTTTTCGTCTCTGTAATGAAACGACTGATTCCAGGGAGATCAATTCCGATACCAAAAAGGACACCAGTACATACCTACACTCTCAACCTGACACTTCTTCCGACTCGCGACTTCTTAACTACGAAAACTTGACACCACAACCTCTTCTGAGAACTTCTCAGGGAACCTGACGTTCCTCTAGGTTGGTCAGGTAAGACTTCCTCTAGTTCGGACCCTTAAGAAACCTTCCTTACTACGATTTCGACTTTGAGGTCATGAACCCGGTGGAGTATTCTTCTCAACTGAGTAACCTTTTTAGAGACTACGACCCTCCCTAACCCCTGTCCTCCTCTTCCCCTACTGGCTCCTACTCTACCGACCTACCGTAGTGTCTGAGCTACCTGCACTCAGACTCACTTGAGGCCCTCTACTACTACTTGTCCCTCCGGACCGCACGACGCTAAGTACCCCAACGTTTCTCAGCCTGCGCTGACTCGCTGACTTGACTTGACTTCCATTCCCTCAATCCCTTCCGCTCCAAGTCTTTTTCTTGCTCTGACCGTGAAATGTCCTTGTCTAGTGGAAATTACTCCGCTCTTCCCCGTCGTCAGTCTAATCACTCGACGACGTAATTGGATTCCTTTCTCATTCATATATATCCGTAAATACACCTTTCAATGACAGAATTACCCTGGACAAGAAGAGGTTCCAACAAACCTCATCAATAGAGAAATTACCGACTCTGCTACTTAAAATCTCTAACCGGTCTCCGACCTGGAGGACCCTCGACCCGCATTAGTTGGATTACAGGTAAAAAAAGAAACCCACTCTCTCAAGAAACAAAACGTATCTTATCACCCCTCCTGGACCTCCCCTCAAAATTGAGGTCCGATGGAGCTCGGTACGTTGAAAGGAAGTAAGGTCTGGGATTCCTTATATATGTTTTCCTCTTTCTCCCTACCCGGGTCAATTGCAAGTCCCGAAGAAACACGACTATTTACTCCCAGCCCCCAAACACCGGACCCTCCTTCCTTCAGATTCCGGACATGACAACTACAAGATAAAAACGGTAGTCTCAAAGTTCGTTTTCTTGTCACAACTGAACCAAAGTTCTCTACCGGACTTAGGCAAGAACCTCTTTGGAAACCTTCTCTAACTTCTCTGTCCCAGATTTATTCTCCTTATTTTACTATTCATGGTTACCAGGGTTCTTTCCATTATTGGTTCCCTCCCAGACAACCTTGTCCAAAAACCCTCATATTTTCAAAACATTGAGAAAAAACACCACAAGTTAAAACAGAGATTGAAAAAACTGAGACGGGACATGATGCGGGAAAAGTAATTGTTTTATCGTCGTCAGAAGAGGATCTTTTTCCGTCCAGGGAGGGAAAAGACACCACTCTACCAGGTCCCGAGTGGATAAAACATCCCGGTGTCTTCGATTACTCAATTAAAGAGAAACCTGACTTTGCTTCCTGAGATGATGGACAAGGTATAGGAGTAATTCGAGAACCCTGTCGAACATCATTTTTACCCGGCTCCAGCTCTACGGGGGTTAGGACCACGGATCCCGACGACGATACGGTCAGGGTTAGTCCTCCTCCCAATACTGTCGATCAGAAAAAGACACCCTTTCAAGGGAAACCCCTATCTGATAAACAAGATGGAGAAGAAGAAACTCCTTACTATCTGGGCCCCAGTCCTTCTGGTTCTACGTTCCAGGTCCCCCCAGTCCCCCTCTGTACTTATACGTATCCAGGGTGTCTCTTACTTCTAAGGACCCAACCACGTTATTAAACACAACAAGGTCTCTTGGGTTCACCTTATCTTCCTCCCTCGTCTCAAACATTCTGGTCACATCAACCCTGATGTCATCAACTATGTCCAATCCAAACTTCTCCGACTCTCATCCTGTAACAGTCTCTGACCGGGATACTCAATACATCAAAAAACAACCCTTCCTCTCCATATCAACGGGACACTGTCGGTCCAACTCCAATTCCCTTAACGACACACACCACTCCCTCTGTCACTGTACGTATAGGTTGTGACCCTACACACAACACACAAGACCTTCTCAACCTTTCTTCTCAACTCTACCGCACATTCCACAACCAACAGTCTCCCACAAAAATCCTCTCCGACATTAACCTTTTCCTCCAGATCCGTAAATATTCCGAGTCCCCAACGGACATTGATCCTTTAATACAAGAAATATTGAAAAAAAAAAGAAAGACTAAAACTAGATCATGGGGTGGGGGCAGACTCATGGGGGTCACCCATTACCCTATCTTTGTATACAAAAAAAAGGTAAATCGAATACCGTTCACGAGTGTTTTGAGGGAGAGAAAACATAAAATTGTCACTCATCCACAAACCTGAAAGGGGGATGGGTTCCAAGTATCACGTACCAGAACCTCGGCATAATATTGTACTCCTTACTCATATCCTTATTTACAGACTCGTCCCCGTCCCTGATCGGTCTTCCGACCCCTCACGTCGTTCCTATTCCTTGTCCCCTCAGTACCAAGACAATTAATCCATCACGTCTCCTTTATCGTGGGATCCTCATCTTGTGTCGATTGTTACATCCGCTATGGTTGCCTTTCTACTTCCTATCCACCGGTCAGGACTCCCCTCTGTCAATGATCCGGAGATCGTTCCTGATTCTAATTCTCACGTCAATATCAATCTCTCTGTCCATCTCCGGTCAATCCCGCTCCCCGCCTTCCGGGGTCCAACCACCAACGAACTTAGACTCCTCCTTGTCACAAGTAATCCTATATCTTACTACATGTCTTACTCTCATTTCTTTAGTCAAAGTAGACTTTAATCCAACATCTTCCAAAGGACTTCGGTGCCAACTCTGTAATCACACCAGTCCAGAAACTTCCTCCAAGGACAGTCCCACGACCAGGTCTCCAGAACTTCATCAACTCAGTCCTTGTCAACATCCAACTTCTCTCAGGTCCAGTAAGTCACAGAAGAACTTACCAGTTGTCTCCAACAGTGGTCCACTAAAAATTCCTCCATCCGGGACACTACCTCTGGACTATCCTCAGTCAATTCCTCCCGTCGCGGCCTAGCCTCCACTGGGTAAAATCCGCTCTCTCCACATAGGTCCTCCGCTAAAAGAGTTCAAATCCACGTCAGCCCCATTCCTCCTATTAAAACTTACCAGGGAAGGTAACACCCCAATCCAGTGGGACCCCTAATAGTCTGTCCATCTGGTACAGGGGTCAAACATGTCCCCCCTTCCCCCAAACCCCCAGTCCCTGTCCGTTGGTGTTCAACACCGACTGTATAAAAGTCTCCCGTAACACCTCAAGGTGGTCGTCTCCCCTCACATCCTTCGAACCATACCCTCCTCCAAGTCCCTCCTCAGGTCCTCCCTTGTACCCGAAAGGTATGTAATGGAATTTCCCCGAGTCGAGATCCCCAAAAGACCCGTTTCGGACGTGAAACTCCTCTTGTTAGTCGTTTTCAAATCAGGTTAGGTCTACATGGAGTTCTCAATTAAACCATTCTCAAAGAAACTAATAAGACAAGTAGGAAAAATGGAAAGGACTCCTGACCCTTACTATGCCTTACACTTTAAAGGTCCCATAGACATTCTTGACCTGTTCAACAACCCACTGGACCTTGTATTTAAGACCCGGGAATAGTCTGACATCCCTACTTCCGTCTGGTTTGGACCCCTATTAAAGACACTCCTCCTAAACCCGGTGTCACACCCGAGAAAACAAACATCACCCTTTACGAAGAAGAAGACGACGACGACGACGATTCAGTGAAGTCAACACAAACTGAGACACGCTGGGGTATCTGTCGTCGGGTGGTCCGAGGAGGTAGGGACCCTAAGAGGTCCGTTCTTGTGACCTCCCCCAACGGTGAAGATGGGTAGGGCTTTTTGACAGGTGTTCCTGGTCCTCTATAGACTGAGAGGCTTGGCCCCCGTATACTCATTTTAGATAAACGTTTAGGACACGACCCTCCGACGGAGCGTAAACTACCCAACCTTTCCTCCATCCAAATTCCAACCTTAACCCTAATCATGCAACTGTACAAACTGTCCTCGTCAATCCCAATATATTTATAACAACCAGTCATCACCTATACCCCTTCACCAATACCTCCTTGACAACCTCACAGAATCTACTCCCTACTTTCTCACTCACATCTATTCTCTCCTAAAGAGACCACCACCCTCACAGTCTACCTCAGTCCCGATTCTACTGTCCCCTGACCTCTCTGCCTACCCAGTCCCGATAGAGGAAACGGAAGACCAGACGTCGTAACAACATCCGACTATACTCTGAAGGGAAAACTACAGGGGATGTCACCTCCTACCGCCGAAACAAACCATTCTCACAACGGAGATCCACAAACACCTAGTCCAGACTTAATTATTACCCCCTAGGGAAAACCTAATCCTTTGGAGAGAGAGAGAGGTATAATCCTACAAACTCACTTCATACAATATCCGTATAAACTTCAGAGACACCTACAATTGGGAATCTAATAATCGATCTCAGTTTTGAGACCATTCCCGATAGTTAAGACGGACAACCCCCCACCACACTCCACCGTCTCCACTTCGAAGTTAACAGACCCAGGGTACTAATACGGTTTCCAGGGGGACCTACTACCGTATAGGACGACGTCACCCACCCCTAAAAACTCTCGACGGTAGTTACTTGGTCACACCCCACAGACTCAGATCCTACCCGACTAGACAATTTACAACTTTCCCCAAAACCGATTCTAGATGACAATCCGACGTCGATACATCCTCTCCCAGACAACATCTCCTGCACCCATTATTCGACCACCCCATTTCCTCTCTCGTCCCCCTTTTACTCTCGACTCCCAACTCCTCTTTCCGTACATCCTGGACATGGGACCTTCCCCCTTCCCTCTTCTTTCGGGCTATACTATCATTCAGAGTCTCCACACACCTCTCAAATAAACGAAGCCCATACTCCCGACGTTATCGTCGGTACCTGACATATGTCCCTCGGGTCGGGAACCAGTGGTACAGTTCGATAAAACTGTCTATCCGATACCCTCGGGTCCACAGAGACCGGGGGACTGTATCTTCAGGATTCCGGACAGGAACCAACCTTACCCGTTTCTCTTTCTTACCAGACCACACTAGACCGTCCACCTCTCAACCGTGAGCCTCCTCCGAAACCCACTCGACCGTTTATCCTAACCGGTCGTTCCTCCCCAATTTCTCCCCGAGTAGGTCTGTAGGAAATCAACGGAGCATCTCACCAAAACGTTACTCCCTCTTCAATCCCTAGGTCTACGTCTTTTTCAAATCTTCCGGTTCCTATCTGTCCTAAAGGGAAAAACAAAAACCTTCAATTAATTCCGAACCTAAGATAGCTCCCCTTATCAAGAGACAACCACCCTATACTTCTCGTGGTCCATCCACTACAAACAGACCCGAGAAACCCGGAACCTAACCCTATAGACTATTGGGGTCCTAGGGTCCCGGGGTTCCTCAAACAATCATACAACCTCCGTCTCAAAAACCCAACCCGATGTTTCCTCCTCCAGTAGATGCATAACCTCCTCTACTGAACCCAGATCCAGCTTACAGACATCCAGGAAAACATTTCGGACAGGTTTTTTCACCCCTGACAGAGATTTGGGGTCCCCCTCTTGACAGGTACAATCAACAACCCTTTGTACTCAGAACCTCAGAACGGTCCACTTTCGCTTTTCCCCAACCCTCTCCCCCACTTCCCCTTACCACTTTTTCCACAGAAACTCTAGATTATGGCACTTCACTCAACGTCAACCCCCATACCGTCTGTCTTTACACATTCCCAATCCCTGATGACCCCTACAGCCGCACTACCGAAGTAACTGAAAAGAGTCTAGGACCTGGAGGTTCTCAAACCAGGGAAGGAATGACGGTCTTATCCCCACAACATACCATCCTTAATTCTTCTGTCAGATACTATCCGAATTCAGGGAACACCCGGAGACCCCACTTTCCCATGACAACAACCCACTAATATCAGCTCCCCAGGAAATCCCATTACACCTGACCCCCTACTACAAACCGATACCTACCCACTAGACACAGGGTCTGAACCCCCAGATCCCACCCATCTAGGTTTCCTTCCAGTCCTCACTCCCTCTCCCTGTCAGGTCCACAGTAGATGTACGTCTTATATCTCTGACATAGCTCCTCCCATACCGTTATTTCTGAGGTTTAAACTTATTGTTTAGAGGGGGATCCTCACGGTAGTCCGTGACTCCGTAATACTTCTTACTTACATACTCCCAGCTAAAAGGTTTAACTGTCTCATTACCTCCCGACTAAAAACCGAAATTCCCTTGAGGTCTCTGGGGGGAACTAACACTCAAGACTCAGAACTCAACCCGGTCTCATCCTTCAATTCTCTCTCTTTCACCGAGGTCACAGATGATATTTCCTCCAGAAAAGAAACCGGTGATGGGACAGATGGAATTCAAGGTTCGAGTACAGGTCCTGTACCCGACCCCCCGACCTTGGACCCGGAACAGTAACTTGATTGAGAGATCCCAACCCGACCCCAAGACCCCTCTTCACTCCTAGAGTGGACCCCGTGGTCCTTCAGGGACACCTGTAAGGTGAAAGGTCCAGAACCTCCATCCCTGGAGGGGTCCCCACGATCCCGTAGGGACCCCTGTCAGGTAAAAACTCACAGGGGTGACTGGTGTCCAACCCGTACTAAAACACCCCCCGGTACCCAAGTCCGTACGGAAACGGGTCACAGGACTGACCAACGTAACCCTCGTCCCAGACCCTCCCCAGAATTCAGAGTCAGACCCTACTGAACCTGACCCGACTAGAGAAGGGAATTAACGACGACGGTTTTCCCGTATAAATCGAAAAAAGAGTACCAGAAAAAGAGAGAATCGGAGGAGGAGAGATAATAACTTGTAGAACTTCCGATAAAAATCTTGCAGAGAAACCCCCTAGAGTCCTAGGAACAGATCAACAGCTTCGAACTCAGATTACAGTCCCCTCCTGACTGACTACTTAACTTGTACTTCCATCTCATTAGGCCTTCCCCACCACTATAGATTCATATGACCTGACGGAGACACTTCGTACGGTTTTTACTCCGACCTAAAAGAAAACGGGGAACCCACTAAAGAGACTGAAATAGTATTAACTGTACCTATACTGTACCTATAAAAAGAAGTAAGAAAGATCTTCCGTCCATTAGTATACTAATTCAGAGGACTATGGACCCAGTGATCCGACCATTCAGGTCACCCCTAGATTAACTCCGTGGTGGAGTAGTCGTTGACCCGATAGGGTCAGAACCAATATATTCACTAACCGTACCCGAAAACGGTGAACGGTCTATACCAGAAAAAGTAGACCCCACTCTCACCGTAAATCCTATTTTATACACAGTGAGGTACACTCCAATATCCGGACCCTCTCAGAGTCCATAAGAAAAGACATAGACCATCCTAAAAGTCTTTTACTAGGATTGAAAAGAAGATAGACCGAGTGCAGACTGTTCCTTTTATCGTGTACCTGAGCCCACCCCGGGAAACCAGGACGGTAGAGAGAGTCCCCTTTGCACAACCCATGTACTGGTACACCGTCCTCCACTCCCTTCTCCACTCCCCCTCAATCCCTCTACCCCATTACCCCAACTCCCCCTCAGTCCTCTCCAAAACCCCAGTCATCCATTCAACCCTACTCTCCCTTCCTCTCCCAACCGTCTATCGCTCCCCCGAGAGGACCCAGCTTGAGACCTCCACGCCTTCCAATACTGACCGTCAATCAACTTCTTTTCGGGAAAACAAACCCTCCGTTCCACGTATTTTCCTGGAACACCCATCTCGTCAAGAACATATTCTCCCGGATGAGGTTTCTCAGGTCTTCCGAACCCGTATACCCTGGAGACTGGTAAACGGTAAGGCAAACTCTTTCAATCACTCTAGACTATTTTATAACTTTAGCTTTCAGGGCTTGAGTCTGGTCACCAAAACCAACGGATTAACCATAACTCCGGTCTAGACATATGTCTCAACAAAATTCGTCAATCAAAACTCAAGTCACTCGCTCTCACCAGACTCTAAAAACTCTTGTGTCCGATCTCCCCTTAGGAAACCCTGTCTAACCGGTCTGGGGTATTAACTTTCCGTTCGTCTTCGAGGATAACCCTCGCACTCAACAGTGGACATCAGCGTTATCCTCAATGCTCTTCTCTCAAGACACAGTTGTACCTCGTAGGGGGTGACAGTAGATGTCTCACCGGGATTCGGTCTCCAGAGACCCTGGCCTCTCCTTACCCAAGATCCCGTGGAGATCTTGTGACAAGCCTAGAATGAAATTAGATCCCCGGCCGACCTCATCTTACAAAGTACATCTCACCAGCTTACCGTTTTCCGGAGACAGGACCTCAACCAGCCAGAGCACCTTTTCTTTCACATCTCTTTTCTCCTTCTCTCTCTTTCTCCGGTTATAAGAAACCCAATGCACCTTTTGGTTATTTCGAGAATGTGTCCTGAACATGGCGAGGGCTTCCGTATCCCATAGGAGAACTCTTCCAGACCTTTCGGACCCGCCCTTTCACTCGAGTCGTCCGAAGGTACGAGGCTTCTTGACCGGTACCTCTTACTCTTCCTTGGAGTTGAAGGGCCCAAAACCGTGGTTTTTACTTTCCATTCCCTGAATCTCTTCCCCTCCAAGACTTTTTCTTGCTCTGGTCTTGAAATGTCCTTGTCTAGTAGAAATTACTCCGTTCTTCCCCGTCGTCAGTCTAATCGTTCGACGACGTGGTTGGATTCTTTTCTCATTTATATATATCCGTCCATACACCTTTCAATGACAGAATTTCCCCGGACACGAAGAGGTTCCAACAAGTCTCATCATTAGAGAATTTACCGACTCTGTTCCTTAAGACCTCTACCCGGTCTCCGACCTGGTCGACCCTCGACCCGCATTAGTTGGATTACAGGTAAAAAAAAGAAACCCACTCTCTCAAGAAACAAAACGTATCTTACCATCCCTTCTGGACCTCCCCTCAAAATTGAGGTCCGATGGAGCTCGGTACGTTGAAAGGAAGTCCAGAAGACGGGGTTCTTTTATAGTCATGGTTACGGTGCTTCGGAACTTTAGTATAAATCCAATTCGTGGTGTTTTGAGTTAAAAAGAGTGCGAGATTAGGGATACGACGTGATTTAGAAGGTGTCCACCTAGGCTATAGTGGGATGTGAGACTAGAGTGATTTGGCGAGACGATATATAACACAACAACAACGACAACAAATCAGTGGTTCAGTACGGACTCAGAAGTGTCTGTCATCGAGTGGTCTGAAGAGACAGGTAACCTTAAAGGGTCCGTTTTTATGACTTCACCCAATAGTAAAGGAAGAGGTCCCCTCGAAGTACTGGGTCCCTGATCACTACCAGATTCCCTTTTTGACGTGTATAAACATATTGAAGACTCGTAACTACAGTTGATAAACTCTTTCTCTTTTCTGTTTATGATCTAGGTTCTTGACCGAATCTGTTTCTCCATCCGGAAACACAACGATCTTCGACTGGTCTATAAGTGTTCAATCCGAAACCTCAAGATGAAAACTTGTATTTGTATTTTCTGGACTATAAAGTAAATTCCGTTATATAGGATTTCCGGAAGATTTAATATCTTTTAAAAAAGAGTTGAGGGATATATAGTATGAATTTCTGAATCTTTATTGGTGAATATACAGAAATTAAAACTGAATCGCCGTACATCTATTAGAAAGGTCATAATAAATTTTTAAATAAAATTCGTTTAGGTAGTAGTGACATGATAAATGTTCAAAGGAGGAATTAGGGGAGTAATTATATTCTAAAATTATTACAAAATGTTAAAAAGAAAGATTGTTATAAGGACGGTAACAAGACCTATTACTTGTTCAAGAGACTACTTGAACAAAAGACGGATTCGAGTCCGTGGATAAGAGTTTCAGTGTAGGATCGGGTAACAAAGGGTTTCCAAAAGAGTAATACCATGTGTATATAACTATCATAAAACATCAGGTATGTATTTTTGAACAACACTCATGGGGTCTAAGGTGTGGTACGTACGTGACACACCGGGTTGTCTACACTGTCAGATAGACTCTTTGATACGACAACTATAGTTTCATAAGGTTTTTAAGTTTTAAATTTAAATTCGTAGGGTTATTACAGGTAATAAAGTACGAAAGGTCATGTGAGTTAGATTCAAGTGGAGAGTTGTTAAAAACTGTAGATAATCCTAGAGGTCGAGTGACTAGTAAAAAAGGGATGATTGGGATGAAAAATTTAATCGAATTTAAAGTTTAAAGTACAATACGGATGAGTATGTATGTAACAATTGTGTTAACATTACTATAATAAAAATGAGTATCTCAAGAACACACTTAATTTAATGTATTTAAAATTCTTCGAGAATCTAAACTCATCCGTGTATCCTGTGTATTTAATTTACGTTACATGGAGTTTTACGTGACATTCTTCACAAATCGATAGTTCTCAACTTCTGTTTTCTCAAAAAACTGATCTAAAACAGAAAAAAACTTCGATGACTTTTAGATACCCAGACAAAAGGGAAACATTTATTAACTACCGTAACGAATAAAATACCAAATTATACTCACTAAATCTCATCTTAAAATTTAAATCTTAATTAAAATAATTACATAAATAAAAATAAAAAAGTGACTTCACATCAACTAAATATTACGATGTAATCAAAGTCTACATATTGTTTCACTAAATCAATATTTATACATATTGAAAAATAAAAGTCTAAAAAAAAGGAACATCCGATTATATATTATAATTCATGTCAAGGACCACGATATATCATCTACGAACAATCAATATATCATAATACATATCCAATTACGAAATATACACCTTAGATTTTTTTTTTTACTATGTTTACTCGAATATGTATTTTGTCTTTATCTGTATGTACCTTTTTTGTACGAATGGTTTCCCTTTTTACCCCCCTATTTAATCCTCAAACCTTAATCTGATTTTAAAAAGTATAAATCAATTTTATAATAAATTGTTTATTTGTTATCAAGAACCTAGTGAATTAGTAGAACACTACGTGAAACAGATAATAGTTCTTGGTAAAAAAAGGATTATAGGTTTCATTTCTAGTTTATCAGAAGTCATCGTAGTAATAAATATATCTATATGTCTCCATATCCAGAAAGGACCACCGAGTTTCCTATTTCGTAGACGAACATTACATCCTCTGGACCCAAACTAGGGACCCAACCCTTCTAGGGGACCTCTTCCTTTACTGTTGGGTGAGGTTATAAGAACGGACCTCTTAGGGTACCTGTCCCCTCGGACCACCCAATGTCAGGTACCCCAGCGTTTCTCAACCTGTGCTGACTCACTGAAGTGAAAGTGTCTCCATATCTTCTATCTATACTTGTATCTATGTCGATGACTTATATCTATATAAATGTTTATACAAAATGTACAAGTAAAGATAATAAATTCTTGTATATACTATTTTGGACTTTTTACAGACCGTTTTATATAAAAGTTTACGATTGTTTGACTTAATTTAATAATCAAAAAGGACTTTAAGTCACAAAAACGTTTTAATGTCTTCTTGATTGTTTTTAATAGAATCATTTATTAAAAATATCGAATAATTCTTTATTACACTAAGTTATTTTATAAGTCGTAAATAAAAGGATAATTTTAATACCACTAAATTGAGGTTATTTTCAAAAGTAATTTTTTTTTTTGGTATGTACTTTAGAAGGTAAACTATATATAGATTGAGACACATGTCTACATTATTAAACANACTAAGTTATTTTATAAGTCGTATATAAAAGGATAATTTAAATACCACTAAATTGAGGTTATTTTCAAAAGTAAGTTTTTTTTTGGTATGTACTTTAGAAGGTAAACTATATATAGGTTGAGACACATGTCTACATTATTAAACGCATAAGAAAATGAGTAAATTTTAGATACGTGGTTGAATATTTAAATTTATAAATANCATGTCTACATTATTAAACACATAAGAAAATGAGTAAATTTTAGATACGTGGTTGAATATTTAAATTTATAAATACTTTTGTGATATTTATTCTAATAAACTTTTATAAATTTATGGACTTAAAGAAATTATAGAGATGATAGATGATGGTAGTCAAATTTAATACTGTGTGATTCCGATATATGGTAGTCATCTTAAATTTCTATAAGAAATCTTATTAAAGGTTTAATCGTGATTAAGTAATGCAATGAAATTCCAAATGACTTGATAAAGTTCGGGAGGTACCTTTCGTTTATGGATCATAAACGTAGTATCTTTCCCGTAACTTTTCTGTACACCTTTCAAATAGTAGATTTCATAATTTTATTAACTAATTTTTTATTACGAAATCATAATAAAATTTGGGAGTGTACATTTGTAATAGAAACGTATTTTACTTCATGACGTCCCGAAATGTCATTCTCTTTTCACTTTGTTTTAATGTTTCATCTAATTTTCTTTTTTTTTTTGTCGTTGTTGATTCTCGTGGTTTTAAACAAATTCGATAACTTTTCTTAGGGGACATATATTAAAAACACTTAATTATATACACTTTACACATGATAATCTTTCAATTGAGATACTAAAAAAGACTTTTTTTATTTTTGTGTATATTACTCCCTATAATTGTAACGTTGAATTCATTTAACTTTACATATTTAAAATTAGACCTAAATGAAATCCATCCATCTTCCAATAATATAATATTATCATTAATATATTATATAAGGTCGGTTCCAATTCTGTTTTGTTTTCGTTTTTTTGCCATCTACACAGTGTCAGATAATAAAACAACAACAAGTTATCGAGTGACCACAGGTTGAGGAACGTTGAGGTACCTGACGTAGTGGGGTCCGAAGGGACAGAAAGTGGTAGACGGTCTCAAACAAGTTTGAGTACAGGTAACTCAATTACTGTGGTAGGTTGGTAGAGTAGGAAACAGTAGGGGAAGAGGAGAACGGAAGTCAGAAAGGGTCGTAGTCCCAGAAAAGGTTACTCAACCGAAGAGCGTAGTGCACCGGTTTCATAACCTCAAAGTCGAAATCGGACTCAGGAAGGTTACTTATAAGTCCCAACTAAAGGAGGTCGTAACTGACCAAACTAGGGGAACGACAGGTACTACATTTGTTTACAATAATGATCATATTATAGAACAAAAGATATGTACCTTGATAATATAAAATTCAACGTTAAATCATGTAATATCACACTAAAAAAACACACACAATTAACCAAAAAAGACAGAAAAAGTAAGGTATAACTAATTTCTGTTTTAATTTTATTCATTAAGTTATTGATTTATTGAGTTGTTTTAATTTTTCATTTATTGATAATAAATTATTACGAATGGGTATAAACATAGTGTATCGAAGTCTATTCAATTAAAAGTTAATTTTAGTGTCGAGTATAACTTAAGTATATTCTAAGTTACATGTATAGTTTTTTGTTCTAAAATGTGAAGTTGTTTTTGTCGTAGTACTCATAAATTAAAAAGGTCTTACATTTACCAGAATTTTTTAATACAATACAAATGTATTATACTGTAACTATCAATTCGTGGATTATAACAGAATTTCAAAAAATAATATACATCCGTGTTTCAATACACTTGTCATCATTTTATAGTAGTTTAGAATTGATTTTTTATATAGAATCACTGTCCGATTAAATTGAATTGGTACCGTAATGTTGTTCCTTCTCTTCTTGTGTAGTCTGTATAGTTATTGTAAAACTTATTTCCTATAAAACACGACCACCAGTAACAGTCGTATATCCCATGCAGAATAACGGGAGTTGTGAATACCGACTATGATCTACAACAGAAACCTGGGACAGTGTGATTATATCGTTAATACGAAACTCTTTGTTACTAATTCATAGACTTATATTTGATTTGTTAGATATTGAATGAGGGTCATTTGTCGTAACAACAGAGAACCCGTCGATGAATTTGAACGTTCTCTTAGAGTTCTCGTTATCTGTTTACAGTAGACAATTTGACCGGTCCTTGTCAGATACGATATACCATTATGATTACACAACGACAAGTCAAGTCAAGTCAGCGAGTCAACACAGGCTGAGAAACGTTGGGGTACTTAGCGTCGTGCGGTCCGGAGGGACAGGTAGTGGTTGAGGGCCTCAAGTGAGTCTGAGTACAGGTAGCTCAGTCACTACGGCAGGTCGGCATTCGTTTGGGACTGTAAAATACATAGATATCTAGACACCGGTTAATCGAAACAGATCACGAAGACCCAATGGAACTACCTAAAGAGGGGAGGTTCGGAGACTAACCTATCGGGGATCCTTTAGGTAAAATCTTCTTTTTCTTAAGTCAGGTCAAGACAGATGAGTACTACAATAATCTGTCCTTTGAGAATGGACCGGTTAATTATTATGTACTAGACTGGGACCGTTATCTAAATTTAAAAGATCTCACTGAATTTGAGTTGGTCTTACTACTGGATTCAGATTTATTTTTTGACATTGTCGAACAAATAAATTTCCTTTTGAGGGTATTATTACCTTACCTAGATAAACTAATTGTGATTCGACATCAGTGAATTCAAAATTCGAGGGGGGGGGGGTCATAGAACCCTTGTTAATTTAATATGATATCTATTAGTAGGGTTATTATGATCCTCTGACCTGACTCACAGAATACATGTCAAGATTTTATATTGAAATGATCTTAATTATTTCTAACCATATCTTATCTTATCGATTTTACTGGATCCTTATATGAACGATGTAAATTACCTTCAGGAACTGAATTAAGAGCGAATACTGAAATTATTATGACAGTCGATACAATGAACATAAACGACCAAAATGTTCTAACAACAAAGAACGTTAATGGTTTATACATTGACTCGAAGATCGCATTCATTACTACTCATCTTTTGAGTGTCCTCAAGTATTTTATAATTAAGAGATATACTAATTACTAAAATTATCTCATTAAGATGTAAACCCTTCTACGTTATTTTCTCTTATCAAAGGACCTCGTATTGATCTTCTGTCCACAGGTCTCTAGAAACTGATAATTCTGGATTAGGTTATTATCGTGTAACTCACCGGAGAGTCGTTTAAGAAAAGGTATTGACCCTTACTCGGAAGGATCGTTACACCCTGTTTTACCACCCTGTTTACGGAGGGTTTCATACGAGTTCAAATACTGGTTCACCTCCGGACCAGTTGATCTTTAACCAAGAACGGTTCCCATAAACGATCATTGACTTGTTGTGTTTCTTTAAAGGATAGACGGAAAAACCTCTACCTTAGGATACGACGACGTCTACAAATTGAAGTCGGGATTTCCCTCAAGTCCCACCTCTTACTCTATGAAACACGAAGTCCTTTTGACCACCTTGTCCAGAAATTTATCTATAAAAGTCCTTGACCAAAGTACTAGGGTTAAGAACATAGAGGATTATAGATTTTTTCCTTATTTAGGGAATATTACTGTAGTCGTGGAGTACTGGTCGTCTTTTTGACAACATTTTATTCATGAACTAACGTAACTTGAAGGGGCAGTGGTTTTTGTATATATAACTGGAAGAGGGTAATATAGAAACCTCTTCAAAGAGTCTCGATAGACTCCACGAAAGAGGAATCGTCTTCAGAAGTAAAACTGGGGTTATTTTGTTGTACGTTGAGAGTGTAACACGTAGAAAAGACAATCACCTATTCGTCGTGTACTAAATTGGGAACATCTCATCTACCGTCTACAGTCACCGTTCACAGTTACACATAGACTGTGTCATTTCCTTTTATACATACGACTTACTTAATTGATTAAACTTTAGTCATAATTTAAGTAGAAACGTTTTGGTTTATTGATATTATTGATGTTATACATAGAAATTTTTGAGTTGAGTAAGTAATGTCTGTTACATCAACTGACGAAGGAACTAAAAGGATGAAATTAGACATTAAAGAATCGGTAAAACAAAAATTTAAAGTACGACTCGATATTTAGTGAGAGTCGGATTTTCGAACTAAAAGGGAAACAAGGTTTAAAATGAACGTTTATACCCACAATTGCTTACTGATGAGTCGTACTAGTACTTACCTCGACAACCGAAGAAACAGAGCAGACGAAGTACCTTTCCCGTTAGGTTGTCGCCGGAGGGTCTCCAGTCAAGTTTACGTCTCCGGACCTTAATCCTGGGAAGTAAGATAAAAGGTGTGAACGACGATCCTAAACAGACTTGTGGCAACAAACAAAACAAAATTAAAAGACAAAACTAAAACAAAATTTTTGTGTTCTTTTAAACCGTTTCTCTGTTAACTTCGAGTTAGTATTAACGGTTAATTATTTTAAGGATAAATACCTCATCTTTTTTTACTCATTTTCCTTCAAATCACTTCACAAATTACTTCTGAATCGTAAACGTTCCACCGGAGGGGTCAATTAGCTTTAATAACTTCTATGAGTTAGATTAAGAACTAAAACTTTAAAATATGGAAAAAAAGGATATAAAACAATTCATCTAATATTTATATGATTAAATATGTAAAATAAAACAGATGTTACTTTTACGATTTTCATTATATAAAATGTGAACACACACAAAAACCCACCTATATTTTATCATAAGACATACGAAAACTACATAAAAAGAAAAAGTCAGACCACATTCGAAAACTTTTATGTAGTCCAACCGGAGAGTCGATCATAAATTACATGGATACCTTGTGAAACCTCTTCCTTTACCTTTGGGTGAGGACATGGGAACGGACCTTTTAGAGTACCTGTGTCCTCGGACCACGCGACGTCAAGTACCCCAGTGTTTCTCAGCCCGTGCTGACTCACTGATTGTGAAACTACCTTGTGAATCGTTATAAAAGATATAATAAGTCCTTAGTCTTCTTTGAATCCTCAATTTATTACTAAATTTTATAGTTTACGTGTCATTTTACCTCAGGAATTTAGACTCTTGTTAATCATTCTCCGTCATTACTACCTTATTTAGAATGATTAGAATTTTATTTCAGTCCTTACTTTACAGATTTAGGGGGTTTCTCGTTAAACCGGAATAACAAAAACAAGTGAGTAATTCATCAAGAAATTCTGAAACACTGGGGTATTTGAAGTCGTGTAGTCCGAAGGGACAGGAAGTCATAGAGGGTCTTAAACGAGTTCAAGTACATGTAACTCAACCACTACGGTACGTTAGTAGAGTTGGAGTCGACGGGGGAAGAGGAGAACAGAAGTTAGAAAGGGTCATTGTCTCAAAAAAGGTTCTCAGTCAAGTAACGTAGTACACCAGTATCTTAACCTCAAAGTCGAAGTCGTAAAGTAACCTTATAAGTCCCAACAACGGCTAAGGGTAATCCTAACTGACCAAACTAGAGGAACAACAGGTTCTCTGAGAATTCTCAGAAGAGGTCGTGGTGTCAATTTTTCGTAGTTAAGAAGTTGAGAGTCGGAAGAAAGACCAGGTTTACAGTACAGTCATATACTGATGACCTTTTTGACATCGAAACTGATCTACCTATAAACAGTCGTTTCACTACAGAGACGAAAAATAATACGAGAGATCCAAACACTTATCGAAAAGAAGGTTCTTCGTTCCCAGACATTAATAGACCGACTTCAGTGTCAGGTACCACTAAAACATCGGGTTCTTTTATTTCAGACAGTGACAAAGGTAAAGGGGGGTAGAGAAACGGTACTTTACCACCCTGACCTGCGGTATTAGAATTAAAAAATTTACAACTTAAAATTCGGTCGAAAAAGTGAGAGGAGAAGGTGAAAGTAGTTCTCCGAGAAATCAAGGAGAAGTGAAAGACAGTAATCCCACCATAGTAAACGTATAGACTACAAAAACTATAAAGAGAGTCGTTAGAACTAAGATCGAACACTAAGTAGGTTGGACTGTATGAGGAAAGGGTTAAAACTTGGTCAGGTAACCAGGTACGGGTCAAAATTAACAACGAAGAACTAGACGTATGTCCAAAGAGTCCTCTCTCCATTCCACCAGACCATAAGGGTAGAGAAATTCTAAATACATTTGATTCTTGAAGGTCTGTCGGTTCGACCCAAATCTTTTCCGTCCTCTTGGTCTCTAGTTTAACGTTTGTAAGTAACCTAGTATCTCTTTCGTTTCCTTAAGGTCTTTTTGTTTTTGTTTTGGTTTGTTTTTTTTTTGATGGAGACAAAGTAGCTGATACGATTTCGGAAACTGAGACACCTAATATTATTTGACACCCTTCGAGAATTTCTATACTCTTATGGTCTAGTAAAATGGACAAAGGACTCTTTGGACACACACCAAGTTCTTCGTTATCAATCTTACGTCATACCTTGTTGACTAACTAAATCCTAACTCTTTCATTCATGTTGTCCCGACGGACAAAAGAATATAAATTGTATATTCGACACGTGTAGTACTCTTTACGACCCGACCTACTCAATGTTCGACCTTAATTCTATCCACCCTCTTTGTAGTCATTAGAGTCTATACGCTTCCTATGGTGACATCACCGTCTTTCACTTCTCTTTGATTTCTTGGAGAACTACTCCCACTTTCTCCTCTCACTTTCTGGGTCGGATTTTGTTTTATAATTTTTTTGTTTTCTGTTTTTTGTTTTTATGATTCTAGACCGGGGTAATGAAGTGTCGTTTATATTCTCTTTTTTCACTTTCGTCACTGTCTAAAGGAGAAGAACCCGAGGTTTTAGTGACGTCTACCACTGACGTCGGTACTTTATTCTTCTGTGTATGAAGAACTGTCTCTTCGATACTGTTTGGATCTCTTACACAGTCCTTTGTCTCTGTAGTGAGACGACTGTTTCCAGACATGTCAGTTCCGATACCAGAAGGGTCACCAGTACAACCAACACTTTCGACCCAACATTTCTTCCGTCTGGTGGTTTATTGATTACGAAAACCTAACGCCACGATCTCTCCTGAAGACCCTCAGGGAACCCGTTGTTCCTCTAGTTTGGTCATTTAGAAGTCAAGTCAAGTCAAGTCAAGTCAAGTCCGTGAGTCAGCACAGGCTGAGAAACGCTGGGGTATTTAGCGTCGTGCGGTCCGGAGACAGGTAGTGGTAGAGGGCCTCAAGTAAGTCTGAGTACAGGTAGTTCAGGCACAACGGTAGGTCGGTAGGGTAGGAGCCAGCAGGGGAAGAGGAGGACGGGGGTCAGGGAGGGTCGTAGTCTCAGAAAAGGTTACTCAGTTGAGAAGCGTACTCCACCGGGTTCATGACCTCAAAGTCGNGTACTCCACCGGTTTCATGACCTCAAAGTCGAAGTCGTAGTAAAGGAGGTTTCTTTAGGGTCCCAACTAGAACAAGTCTTACCTGACCAACCTAGAGGAACGTCAGGTTCCCTGAGAGTTCTCAGAAGAGGTTGTGATGTTAAGTTTTCGTAGTTAAGAAACCACGAGTCGGAAGAAGTGTCAGGTTGAGAGTGTAGGTATGTACTGGTGTCCTTTTTGGTATCGGAACTGATCTGCCTGGAATCAGCCGTTTCATTACAGGGACGAAAACTTATACGATAGATCCAACCAGTATTGAAAAGAAGGTTCCTCATTCACAGAAAATTAAAGTACCGACGTCAGTAGTAGACGCCACTAAAACCTCGGGTTTTATTATTTCAGACTGTGACAAAGGTGACAAAGGGGCAGATTAAGGGTACTTCACTACCCTGGCCTACGGTACTATAAGCAAAAGACTTACAACTCGAAATTCGGTTGAAAAAGTGAGAGGAGAAAGTGAAAGTAGTTCTCCGAAAAATCGAGGAGAAGTGAAAGACGGTATTCCCACCACAGTAGACGTATAGACTCCAATAACTATAAAGAGGGCCGTTAGAACTAAGGTCGAACACGAAGAAGGTCAGGTCGTAAAGAGTACTACATGAGACGTATCTTCAATTTATTCGTCCCACTGTTATATGTCGGAACTGCATGTGGAAAANGACGACGAAGGACTGGACGTATGTCTAAAGAGTTCTCCGTCCAATCCACCAGACCATAAGGGTAGAGAAAGTCTTAAAAGGTGTCAAATAACACTAGGTGTGTCAGTTTCCGAAACCGTATCAGTCATTTCGTCTTTATCTACAAAAAGATGGTCCTCGACTGACACCGAGTCTAGTACTTGAGGAATAATGGTTTAAGTCTGAGTTTAATTTCTTTGATCTCTTTTGGCGATCTGGTAAGACCATACTGGACTTAGTTTAGGGAATACTAATATGTCACCTTCACTCTTTATCTAAATTCCCGGATCTAGACTATATATCTCACGGACTACTTGATACCTGACTGCAAGCACTGTAACATCTCCTCTGTCCCTAGTTCTCGTAGGGATTACCTTTTCTTTACGTTTTTTCGTTTTACCGACAGACCCCTCCGGAATGTTTATCAACACTTTTCCTCTCTCCGTTTTTCGTTTCCTCTTTTCCTTTCTATATTCGTAGACTTACGTCTCAAGGTTTCTTATCGATCTTCTCTATTCTTTCGGAAGAAGTCGCTAGTTACGTTTCTTTATCTCCTTTTCTTGTCTTACCCTTTCTGATCTCTAGAGAAGGACTTTTAATCTGTATGGTTCCCTTGTAAAGTACGTTTCTACCCGAACTATTTCCTGTCTTTACCAGACCTGGATTGTCTTCGTCTTCTATAATTCTTCTCCACCGTTCTTATGTACCTTCTTGACATGTTTTTTCTAGAAGTACTGGGTCTATTAGTACTACTACACTGGTGATTAGATCTCGGTCTGTAGGACCTTACACTTCAGTTCACCCGGAATCTTTCGTAGTGATACTTGTTTCGATCACCTCCACTACCGTAAGGTCAACTCGACAAAGTTTAGGACTTTCTACTACGACACTTTCACGACGTGAGCTATACCGTCGTTTAAACCTTTTGAGTCGTCACCGGTGTCTTGACCTTTTACAGTCAAAAGTAAGGTTAGGGTTTCTTTCCGTTGCAATTTCTTACGAGTTTGATGACGTATTAACGTGAGTAGAGTGTACGATCATTTCATTACGAGTTTTAAGAGGTTCGGTCTGAAGTCGTCATGCACTTGACACTTGAAGGACTACAAGTTCGACCAAAATCTTTTCCGTCTCCTTGGTCTCTAGTTTAACGGTTGTAGACGACCTAGTACCTTTTTCGTTCTCTCAAGGTCATTTAGAATTCCCTTTAGTTGGGACTTTTGAGTAACCTTCACTTTGTCCTTATACTCAAGGTATCTTACTTGAGATACTTGTCCGTCTGTGAGTGTATCCGTCGTAAAATAAAGTCTCTCATCTTTATATTCCGAAAGTCGTATCTGTGACTCTCCTCTTTGCACAGTGGGTTCGGTGTCCTTAGTGTTGTGAAATATATAAAATGGTTATAGCTGGACAAGTAAAACGCAACCGAGTCCTTAGGGTCACATATATTTGGGACTTGTCAGTCAAATATTTATTTTTACAGGTCAAACAGTCAAAATACCGAAATTAAAAGGTAAGGAAACTAAAAGGATGTCTCTGCAACTTAGAGACAAGGGACTAGAAATGAGTACTGGAGTCCGGTAACAAGTTCTTAGCCTACATATAAAAATTTCATTTACTGGGTGGACCAGAAAAAGAGGAACTACACAACCTATAGTCAACAATGTTTGACAAGACAATACCCAAGTTAACAAAAAACAAAAAAAAAAAAAAGGAAAGACATTAAAATAAATAAATAAAAATTATATTTAAATAAATAAAATAAAATAAAGAAAAAAATTAAAATGAAATAAAATGAAATGTTATGACATAACTAAAACGGTATGTAGTTGTACTTAGGCGGTGCCCATATGTGCTCAAGGGTTAGGACTTGGGGGAAAGGAGGAGGGAGGGGTATGGTAGGGAGACCCACCAGGGTCACGTGTTCGGGGTTCGTGGGTCATAGTACGTAACTTGGACCTGACCGTCAAGCAAAGTATATACTATAATATGTACAAAGTTACGGTAAGAGGGTTTAGTAGGGTAGGAGAGGGAGAGGGTGTCTCAGGTTTTCTGACAAGTTATGTAGACACAGAGAAAACGACAGAGCGTATGTCCCAATAACAATGGTAGAAAGATTTAAGGTATGTATACGCAATCATATGACATAACCACAAAAAGAAAGACCGAACCAAGTTAACAAATACCGGAGGTCCGGTCCCTACGTAGGCAGCCCTTACGGTTCCTTGACTTAGTCGTTCATACCAATATCTAATGACCTCACGACCTCACTATGTGAATATATTCTTTTATCCACCTCTAACCTTAACCTAAAAATCCTCTTCTTGGGTTCAGGAATTGAAATGTGACTGGTGAATCATTCAAACATAGAGTCTTCCTGACTAAGACTTTGACTTCGAGGTCCTAAAACCAGTGGAGTACACTTACCGACTACGTAACCTTTTCAGAAGCTACGACCCTTTCTAACTTCCTTCTTCCTCTTCTACCACAGTTTCCCACTCTACTGACCTACCGTAGTGACTACGTTACCTGTACTTGAACCTTTTTAAGTCCTCTACCACTCTTTGTCCCTCCAGACAGTACGACGCCAGGTACCCAGTGTTCCTGTACTGACCCTCTGACTTGTTGTCGTTCTTCTTAAAAGGTATGAAACAACACTAGATGTCAGTTTTCAAAATAGTATCAGTTACTTCTTCAGCTAAAAAATTTTGTAAGGGAAGAATTAATGTTAATTTATTCATTAAAATAATAAAATAAAATATTTATAAACTTTTAGTTTTAATCTGAAATTATGGCTAGATTTTACTATCGTATCGTACGAGTCTATTTTACATAGGTTCGTTTATGTTACCTTCCTATCTAGTTTAAACAACGTAGACTATTTTCGTCTCAATGAATAAAGTAACTAAATTATAAATTTTACAATATCTAGAGATAAAGAAGAACTTGTACATAATAAATTAACACCAATCAACAAAGATTTGAAAATAAACGGAAGTCAAATAAAAAAAGTATTAAAATTACGTGTTTTCATACACCAAAATAAAAGATAATAAAAGGGGTAAAACAGTATAGGAAATTTCTAGAGGAAAAACGAAGTCATGTCGGAGGTCAATAAGTAAGTTATACGATGTACTGACTATTTTAAAGACTCACGAACATATAAACTTATAAAGACTTACCTTGACATGTCTATAGTGTCAGTTTGTAAACAATAATTTCGGTAAAGAGTTTCCGACTATAGTTAAACAAAAAAGAAAGACTCTTTTTACTATAAAAACCTACCAGAAAGTTTAACTGAGATTCGTTTTACAACTTTATAAATGATAACACACACACAAATCTATCCGTAATTTTTTTTTTTTTTAGGTTCAACCGTTAAGAATTCGAAAAATAAGAATTCTTACAAAAATTCAGAAACGATACCCTTTATAACCTGATAAGATGGAAGTTCATTAAGAAGAAAGAAAATGGTGATAATCCAGAAATACAAAACAAGTAAAAAAAAGAGATGATACAGAACCTACCTAAAACCTTGAATGTCTAGATTTTATAAACTTGAAATGAAAGTACGACGTAAGACCTTTTAAAAGATCAAGTTAAAGGTAAATAATTAAATGACGAGTCAACAAAAGTACAATGATAGGTTATGTTTATAATAACTATAGTTATTAATAGAAAAAAAATTTCAGTATAACCCGTTTAGAAGGTGTAAGGATCATCTACCACCGTCGGTGTGATACTATAGTTAGAAGTAGTACTTGAGAGTTCGAGAGATACAGGTACCCCTCTTACTATAAAATAAACGATAACAAATAGACTCTTTTTGTTTCGTAACTTCGTGGAGACGAAAATACCGACACGGGGTTTATCTGTAAGGACGAAAAACAACTATAAGAAAGAGATGAAGGATTGAAAGTGGCTGACAACCAGGTCTTGTAATTATAAATTAGATAAAACGGTTTAGAGACGTCAACAACGACGAAAGAGTCTAAATATCTGTAAGGAATCGGAGAGACTTTGATACGTCCAATGGACAGAATATAAAATTTTGATTTATGTAATAACGTTAAAATTAAAAACTATTCTAAAAATACAATATCGGATATGTAAACTACACCTCTGTCTTTCTTATACGTTATGTGAATAGAGTGTATCAACTTGTACTCGTAAGACAATTTTAAGAAATCTACGATCTAAATTAGGTAAAATACTTTCACTGCCACTTTCAGCAAGTCAGAACAGGCTGAGAAACACTTGAGTGTCTGATATGTCAGGTACCTTAAGAGATCCGGTCTTATGACCTCACCCATCGGAAAGAGAAGAGGTCCCCTAGAAGGGTTAGGTCCTTATCTTGGGTCCAGAGGAAGTAACGTCCGTCTAAGAAATGGTCGACTTTGGGTTCTTATGACCTCACCCATCGGAGAGGGAAGAGGTCGTCTAGAAGGTCTGGGTCCTTAACTTGGCTCCAAAGGACGTAACGTTCACCTAAGAAATGGTTGACTAGGTAGTCCTTAAGTAAAATATGACCAGTATACCTGGGAAAAAAAAAAGTGTAGTTTTGATATTAAATATAATTTTCCATTTTTTGTGTCTTCATACACCCTGTAAGATATAAACACACCTACAAAATTTAGGTACAAAGAACCAAATAAGAGGGGAAATCGACCTTTTGTTGTGAGGTCCTCTACTTAGTTTTTGTAATGTTACATTAAAAACGGACATCGGTCCTATTGACTTCTCTTTTTATTCAGTTAACGTCTTTTACAGTCATAACCAAAATCATTTGCGTATCACTTTAGATTTTCACATTAAATTATTTTAACAGTGACATTTTACGTCGATAAATAAGAAAGTTTCCAAATGAATTTACATTATAGTTTTTAGACGTATTACCCTAGTACAACGGATACTTTGACTTCAGACAATTTAGAGTCCGACATTCCATTATGTAATACTTAAAAATTTTTTAACGTGCTTTGAAACTTGTAAAGGTTTTATCCTACTAAAAATTTTTTACATCGTGTAAAATTTCATTCGTTAATGTGATTTTACCGGTGAACACTACATAATTTACATACTTGGTCGAAGGAAACAGGTTTTAATTGTAAAACGTTTATCTTTTATGAGTCTTTGTTGATAAATGAAGATTTGAGTTTTTACGACACGAAATGTAATATAACAGTGTGAAAGAAACTTACCAAAAAGATATACCATATGATATAGCAAACAGAGACCTATAAAGGAATCTCTGACTAATACTCTGTAAATGTTAAAAGGATATACTAAAATTATAAATCTATACTATAGTTCGGTCAATACGTCATCAGTTTTACAGTTTCTTCTAAAATTCTTATTTAAAATTCGATACATATAACGTGTCTCAATAAGTTTGATTATATGAGTTGATTTGTGTATAAAGTACCCTTTTAATATAACTCGTTGTTCTTATAGTATGTCTTTATAATACTATATTCTTTATTTATATAATGACGTTTTAGCTTTTTCGTCTTTATAAACTTTCAAATAAAAATAAACTTTACGTGAAATTTAAATGTATAGTTTTAACACCTTATAAACTTTTGTGTTTTTTATTGTTTTACCGTGTAGTGATCCGTCTTAAAAGTAGAGACGTTAACAGAGGGTTATATTAAAGATAATTAATAAACGTATGAATTAAATACTAAATATAAATTAATTACACACTACAAGTATAAGTGATTTAAGATACAACGATGTATATTAGGATATTTAGTAATGAATGTATTTATATGAGAATAAAGTAACCACTGAGTTACCATTTCTTTGGTGGACGGTTCGTCCTCTACCTCGAAGTTGGAGTCCAAACCCTTCTAAGTGACCTCTTCCTTTACCGTTGGGTGAGGTCATAAGAACGGACTCTTTAGGGTACCTGTCTCCTCGGCCCGTCCGATATCAGGTACCCCAATGTTTTCTCAACCCGTTCTGAATCACTAATTTGTTATAGTTTGTTATTTGGGGTTTTTTGATAAATTTTTTATTTAACGTACTTATATTGTGTTATACGAATTAGTAAAATTTTTACGAATCCATCGATTAAACGAATAGAAGGTTATATTTACAAATGTCAACATTCATATGGAAATTCCTTAACAAAAAATAAGATAGTATGTCAAATTTCTGATTAGTTATTGTAACTTAAACATCTCCCAATAAATAACGAAACAATCCCGTCCTACATAACTTCGTGATTTCGTAAACACCTCGAAGAAATTTTAGAATCATAATTTTAAGATCACAGAGGGGACTCTATACGTCTTCGTGTCTGGAGACAACTGAAGTAATTCCAAAGGCCAATAATAAAAGGTGTACTAAGGAACTCAAGTTTCAATGTGTGTGTACTAAGGACAAAATCCCTAACTAAAGAACAACGATCATTAGTAAAACCAATAACAACAACAAAATTAAATAGAGATCAATGAAGAACATAAGAAGAAATGGATCGTCCCCTCAAAACAAAATCTTTAATAAATATAAAGTCCGTATTGTATTCTTTTAAAACCACTGGATTAAGGGAAATAGACGAGGACATTAAATACGATAACAACGGTATGTCAAGTCAAGTCGACAAATTTAGATTACAAGAATAAGACCGAAAAGTTTTTTAGTGACTGACGACTAAAATTGTAATTCTTTTGACTTCACATAAATATAAAAAAGCGACCTAATACCTAGTGTAAAACGACAAAATAATGTACAAAGAATTAAAAATAAATATGACCGGTACCAGTAACACAACACATCTAGATGTAAAAATCGAAGAAACCACTTTACAACCTAAGTTTATTTTGTGGTTCATTTAACGACCGTCTTTTACAACTAAAGAGAGACCCGACTCACTTCTAAATTCATTTCATACAGAACCCAAGTGAGAGTCACGTCTCTCGTCGATGTGGAGTTAGGTTTCACGAAAAAAGGGATTCTACATTGAAGAGTAGGTATTTCTTTCAACTCGTGGCTTCTTAGTCACCTGTTGTTCTTCTAGTTTGGTCGTTTAGGATTTCCTTTAGTTGGGACTTATGAGTAACCTTCCTGATTACGACTTCGCAGGTAGAAAAAGGTGGTCTGCGCTTCTCGATTGAGTAACCTTTTCTAAAACTACGGTCCTTTCTAACTCCAGTTCTCTTCTTCTCCCGTTGTCTCCCACTCTACAAACCTACCGTAGTGACTGAGTTACCTGTACTCAAATTCTTTTGAGACCCTCTATCGCTTACTGTCCATCTAGACCTTACAACGACAAGTACCCAAGTGTTCCTCAGTCTGTACTGAATCGCTAACTTTTTGTTGTTTTGGAGACAAAAGGATGGTTTTAAAGTTGAATTAATGATTTAAAAAAGATTTAAGCGTGTAGGAATGAGAGAGATGTTTGACGACTTTAGAGTTGAGTTCAGAAAGTCAGAAAGTCTCTAACGAAAGGATATCCTAGGAGATGAGACAAGGTTCATACGGGTTTAATACTCAACCACTTTCTAATCTGTATCATATATAAGTCTAAAGTCCTAAAAAGGGAGGAAGAAAAAAAATTTTAAAAAGAAGTTAAAGGTCGATGATATCATTCTTTTTTGTTACTGGATACTAAAGATGGGTCATGCTGATAATTCAAGACGAATCATTATATCATACATAACACCCAATTCTTCAGATCTCTCCATGTAATACCTTTTTAGTCAATTTGGATCTGTAGTGGGAAAAGAGATCCCAGTACATACGAGCTTATGGTGGACGAAAGATATAAGATGTCACAGAAATTTTTCAATTAACCGTTATCCTTTTAGATAAATGGTCACTTATAATTGTCCTACTGATACGATCTATATACATAAAAATTAACATGTATACAAAGGGGACCGAAACTCTTTTAAATATTGTGAGATACAGGTAGTTTTCTTCTTCTTCTTCTTCTTCTTCATCTTCTTCTTCTTCTTCTTCTTCTTCTTCTTCTTCTTCTTCTTCTTCTTCTTCGTCGTCGTCGTCGTCGTCGTCGTCGTCGTAGAAAGGATTTAGGAAGCACAACTATCCGTCCTTCAATCGACTCTCGTGGATTCCACCGGGAAAGTCGAATAACAACGACAAGTCAACTAATCAGTACAAACTAAGAAACACTGGGGTACTCGATTACGTCGGGTTTGATACAACAAGAAGTGGTAGAGGACCTCGAACGAGTTCGAGTACAGGTAACTTAATCACTACGGTAGGTTGGTAGTGTAGGAGACAGTAGGGGAAGCGGAGAACGGAATTTGTAAAGGGTCGTGTCCTAGAAAAGATTATTCAGACGGGAATCGTAGTCCACCGACTTGACAACCTCAAAGTCGAAGTCGTAGTCGGGAATGTTACTTATAAGTACCAACTAAGGGAAATCTTGACTGACCGAACTAGAGGAACGTCAAGTTCCTCGAGATCGTAGAAGAGTCAAGTTTTCGTAGTTAAGAAGTCGTGAGTCAGAAGAAATACAAAGTTGAGAGTGTAGGTATGTACTGATGACCTTTTTCGTATCTAAACTGATATCCCTGAAGACAACCGTTTCATTAGAGAGACGAAAAATTATACGGAAGATTCAAACAGTATGACAAGTATGACAAGTACCCCAAGAGTTCCGTTCTTATGACTTCACCAATCGGTAAAGGAAGAGGTCACCTGACGTAAGACAATCTAGAGAGGTGGTACTGGGTAGGTAGAACCCACCGGGGTGTGTCGTACCGGATCAAAGTGACTCAATCTGTTCCGATGCCAGGTACACTAGTCTAACCGATCAAAAGACACTAACACCAAAGTCAGACAGACGGGAGACTACGGGAGAGAGTCGTGGATGGTAAATGAGCTCAAAAAGAATGAAACCTACACCTCATAGAGAAGTGACAACGAGGTCGTTTGACTTCGGTGACGAGGAAGGGAACCTGCACTCCATAGAGGAAAGACGACGAACGGCGAGGACGTGGTGGGTTTACGGCGATCGACGTCGGCGGTGAACGGTACGGAAGAGATTCGTGGATGGTAGAATGAACCCAAAGAGAATGGAGGGTGACTAGTAGTTTTTTCGTTCTCCCAAGGTCTTTTTGTAGATAAAGACGAAATAACTGATACGGTTTCGGAAAATAACACACCTAGTGTTATTTGACACCTTTTAAGACTTTCCCTACCTTTATGGTCTGGTGGACTGGACGGAGAACTTTTTGCACATAAGTCCAGTCCTTCGTTGTCAACCTTAACCTGTATCTTGTTGTCTGACCAAGGTTTATCCTTTTCCTCATGTAGTTCCGAGATATAACAGTGGAACGAATAAATTGAATATACATCTCATGTAACACTCTTCGGGACCCGACCTCCTTCGTGTTCGACCTTAGTTCTAACGGTTTTCTTTATAGTTATTAGAGTCTATACGTCTACTGTGGTGGGAATATCGTCCTTCACTTCTCCTTGATTTCTCGAAGAACTACTTTCACTTTCTTCTCTCACTTTTTCAACCGAATTTCGAGTTGTAAGTCTTCTGTTTCTAGTACCGTAGACCAGGATAGTGAAGTACCGTTTATCTACCCCTTTGTCACCTTTGTTACCAATTGAAGTAATAAAACCCGTGGTTTTAGTGACATCTACTACTGACGTCGTTACTTTAATTTTCTACGAATGAGGAACCTTCCTTTCAATACTGGTTGGATTTATCGTATAATTTTCCGTCTCTGTAACGAAACGGTTGTTTCAAAGTAAATCGGTTCGGATACCAAAAAGGTCTTCAGTACATACATACACTCCCAACCTGTTATTTCTTTCGACTCGTGGCTTCTTAATTACGAAAAATTGACACCACAACCTCTTCTGAGAACTCTCAGGGAACCTGACGTTCCTCTAGGTTGGTTAGGTAGGATTTCCTTTAGTCAGGACTTATGAATAACCTTCCTGACTACAACTTCGACTTTGAGGTTATTAAACCGGTGGAGTACGTTTCTCGACTGAGTATTCTGGGACTACAACCCTTTCTAACTTCCGTCCTCCTCTTCTCCTACTGTCTCCTACTCTACCAATCTATCGTAGTGACTGAGTTACCTGTACTCAAACCAATTTGAGGTCCTCGACCACTACCCGTCCCTCCGGAGCGCACGACACTAAGTACCTCACCGTCCCTCAGTCTGTGCTGACACGCTGACTTGACTTGACTTGACTTTAACAATAGAAAAGAGATGAAGGACAAGATACACTGTTAGTACGATCATTTTTAAAAATACATACATACAATATATATATATATATTTTTTGAATTTGTCGTATTTTTCGTTCAATTGTAAAATTAAACACATGTAATAATGTCGGTCGTAGTATGAGTTGTTACTGGTCGACTTTCGTGAAGGAGACTCTAGTCCTTGTCCTATTTCTACGGGAGAGTGTGGTGAATATTAGTAGTATTATTACCTTCAGGATCGGTGTTTATAATCTGATCTTCTTCTTTATTTTCCTCAGGTTCTACCTTTACTTCTTTATTTTAATAGGGATAAACATGTACTATGATACGTATTTTAGGACTTCTATGGTGCTTTTTCATAAGTTTGATAATGTACTTAAGGTATTTAAATTCTCCCTACATTTTAATTATATATCTTTAGACAATTGTTTTAAGGTAAATATTAACAAAAATGGATCTTTATTTAAGTTGGTTCATCCATTTTCTGAACATGAATTTTTTTGGTACTGTAAGTAATCTCTTTAATTTCTGTTATGTTTGTTTACCTTTATATATCACGAGTACCCACCTTATTAATTATAACAATTCCACCGTAATACGTTTAGATGACTAACTTAATATATTTTTATAGTTATCGTAAAAAAAAAGTGTCTTGATCTTGTTTACTCTGACTTTAAACAAACGTTGGTATTTTCCAGAACTTAAAGGTCTTGTTAAAACTCTTTCTTGTTTCAACCTCTGTAGTATTACGTACTAAAGTGTGCTATGATGTTTCGATGTCATTAGTTTTTTACCAAGACTGTCTTTTTGTCTGTGTCTTTAGCTACCTTGTCTCATCTCTCGGGTCCTTATTTAGATAAATTTACTGGTTAATTGGATGTTACTTCAACCGTTCTTATACATTACACTTTTCTTATCAGAGAAATTATTTACGACAACCCTTTGTCTATGTATGGTTTCTTACTTTGACTTAATAAAAAGTGCAGTATATGTTTTTATTTGAGTTCTACTAAATTTCTGAATTTACAATTCTGGCCTTCGATATTTTCAGGATCGTCTTTTGTATTAGTCATACGAGAAACTGTAGTCAGGATCGTTATAACAAAAACTAGACAGAGAATTTCATTCCCTTTGATTTCATTTTTAATTGTTTATCTGATGTAGTTTAACTTTTCTAAAACTTCCTTTTGATAATTACTTTACTTTTCCGTCGAATGACTCATCTTCTTCTAGTAATATTTATTGTATAGACTATTCCCCAATTATAGGTTTTATATGTTTCTTGAGTATGTTGAGTTGTAATTTTTTTTTTTTTTTTGAACGAACTTTTTACCTGTTTCCTGGACTTATCCGTAAAAGTAAAAAGGTTTCTTCTGTGTGTCTACTGGTTGTTTATGTACTTTTCTACGAGTTATAGTGATTAGTAGTCGCTTTATGTTTACTTTTCATTTTATTTTATGTTCGGGTGTAGAGAGTTTTACCAATAACATTTTGTGTATTTTGTTGTTGTTTTGTAGCCATTGTTCAAAACCACTTATCCATCTCCCTTCCCTTGTGAATACGTGACAATTACTCTAACGTTTAACAACGTTAATGAGACCTTTTGTCCAACCTCAGGGGTAATGGACGTTTTAATTTTTGTTTGTTTGTTTGGTGTCTTCTCTTGACGGTATACTACATCGTTAAGGTGAGAGTTCATACACACACACACATATATATATGTGTGTGTGTATATATTCTCGGGTCGTTCTCATTACAGTAATCTTATTTTTTATGATGTTAATAGATCCTTTAGGGTTCCCCAAATTCCTAAGACACATTCTTTGGTCCTAGTTTCTATAATTTTTCTTTTTTCTCTCTCTCTCTACACAAGTCACGAGAATATCGAATCCTTTAGTGTTCCTAAAATCATCGAGACACGGTCCTTTATCCCTGTCAATATCTTTTTATTTTTCACCTCACTTATCTGTTTATGTATATACTGTTAATGTCCTTTATAAACCACAAAGAAAAGGAATTCCCGAATGGACCACAAAGTCCCTATCTCAGTCGGACATTACGTCGTCGACGTCTACACCCAAGTTAGGGACCCAACCTTTCTAAGGGACCTCCTCCCGTACTATTGAGTGAGGTTATAAGAACGGACCTCTTAGGGTACCTATCCCATTGGACTACCCGGTGTCAGGTACCCTAGCGTCTCAGACTGTATTGACTTCGCTGAATCGTACGTACAAAAGGAATTATAGTTCTAGGTACGTGTCTAACCTTTTCTTAAAGGACTGTTATGTCTTCCCCTCCTCTTATCTCGAATGATCTCGTCCTCTATGACAATCTTGTCACCTGATCGAGTTCCTTCTCGACTACGGAAGGAACCCGATCATCGATTACAAATATCGGAGTTCTCTCTCTTTTAAGGACGACCCTCCCACCGTAATTTCACTAACCAATCCCACTATATCCTACCTATTATTCTACCCATAGAATGGATTATACCTCAACCCCTTAAACTGTCAAATCTAGTCCTCCGAGTACCGTTGTCAACTTAAAACAGACAAGGTCTCTAAAAACATGACACTGGAACTATATCCCGAGGTAAGAACACTGGAACTGTATCTCGTAGTGTGAATTGATAGAAGATATTAAACGACACGATAAGACAAACTAAGTATTCGTACATGTTATCCATTTGAAGTTTATTAAATCTAAACTTGTGTTATGAATATAAATAACCATCCTCTTACAAAGATCATAGAATCAAATGTATAATAATTGTAACAATAATAAGATCCGTAAAGAGATATTGATTTTATATATTTCATATCGTACGTACTCAATATATTTTCCCTACACTATTGGTTGAAAAGATTAGAAAAGTCTTCGTATCTTGTTAATAATAAAATGGTACAGATATATGTACTATAGTGGTTCTCCCTGTCTTACAATTACAAAGATTTTGATAGTTGTTTCACTTCGACCTTATTAAATTTAGTTTTTCAGATTTATTTAAATGTAGACTTGTAGTAATATACTTATTTTATTACTGAAGTCGCTTTACTAAGATTCTTTGTAAAGAATCGATTTTTTGTGTGTTCTATTTCATAAATAACGATAATTTATAATTAATATAGGAGTATATTTCGATTAAATGGATTTGGTAAAATAAGAAATTAAACTATAAATAAGTACTATTAGAAAGAGTTGAGACTTTAGTCTTCTAAAACAAAAATAAACTACATGAAAGTCAAAGGAAAGAAAGGATTCTTAACCGTCGGTCTCCTAAGATTAGTTCGTTCAGGAAAAGTGATTTGTTACTTTCGTATATGATCTAACATAATAAACTAACCAAAACCTGATTTATAAGTCATAGTGAAGAGACCATCGAGTCAACCATTTTTTTAAGACGGAAGTCACGTCCTCTGGGGCCAAGCTATGGACCCTACCCTTCTAGGGGACCTCTTCCCTTGTTGATGGGTGAGGTCATAAGACCGGACCTCTTTAGACACCTGACATATCAGGTACCTCAGTGTTTCTCAAACTGTGTTGAGTGCCGAAAGTGAAAGTATGAGTCATGTTAGTTAGAAGTTGAGTTTAAAACCTTGACCACTTTTTGGAGAAATTCTTTTTTGTTTTGTTTCTTTTGGGTTTTGGGAGGAAGAGTTGAAGTCTCCGATACACATATAATCGACTCCACAAAAGAAAAAAAATTTTTAATTTTTATAATTTCTTCTTGTTTTCGTTTGTGTACTAAATACATTGAAATAACCAGAAATTCCTTTTAATGAGTTTGAAATTTTTACTCTGCTTGTAACTGGTTTTATTCAGGAAAGTCATAATACCCCCGTGTTGTCTGGGCGACCTTCCTAATAGAGACAGAAATTCTCTGTTCGTTGAGACTATGTGAATAAACGTTAATTTGTCGGGTAGCCTAGTGTTCCAGTCTGTGCTGACTTCGTTGAATCATATCATGTAGATTACAACGTTTGATTAGAGTTTGAAAGAAAACGTAGGAAAAAACTTGACGGAATAGTGTTACCGTGGGGTGAGGTCATGAGAACGGACCTTTTAGGATACCTGTCTCCTTGGACCATCCGACGTCATGTACCCCAACGATTCTCAGTCTACGCTAACTCGCTGAAGTGAAAGTGAAAAGTGAAAGTACGTAACCTCTTCCTTTACCGTTGGGTGAGGTCACAAGAATCTTAGGGTCCCTGCCCCCTCGGACCACCCGACGTCAGATACCCCAGCGTGTCTCAGCCTGTGCTGACTTCACTGAATCGTATCGTACCGTATCGTATAGTAAGAAGGTCGGGGAAACGACTTAATGTGTCTTAAAAGTGTAGACTAACATATATAAACTTACTCTTAATGTATAAAGTGTAAATGTGTTTTAAAACAAGACTATAGTACTTTGTTTCTTAGTAAACTTAAAAAGGACTTTGTCTTTTTATGGTTTAAACTTTGTGCCCACACCAAATCAGTTGAAGGGTTTAAACTGACTACTCTTACTGGTCACCTCCAATTATATCCGTCTTTAAAACGAAAATCAACATCTATAAATCTTAGAGGTTCTTTCTACAGAAAATTAAATACAAAAAAAAAATTTTCTTAGGGTGTACAAAAATAATACTTTAGAGATATATCTTATGTCTAGATCTTGTGACCAAGACTTTTATAAACATCGGACATTAATGAGAGGAAACTGACAATGAGACTTCATATTAGTATATGTGGTATTACTTTGTCGTCTGAAATGATTTTATGACCCAACTGGTATAGTCGAATTTTTTATTAGTGTTGGATCTCCAATTCTCAATACAAAATAAACCACCCTTATCAGTTCGGGTCCTCTGTCGTAAAATTTCTTGGAACTCTTTTGATAGCGTTCCTTAACCCCCCATCCCCCTGAACCCACTTCCTCAATCCAATATATCTTCGAACATTGTTCCCCGTCCATCAGACTTATAGTTTTCTAACAACAATTAATTTTTTTTTGTCTATAGAGTTCAATTCCTTAGAACGGGAAAAGATACATGTCATTCTACGTTCTTAGACCCGAATGACTTTAATAAGGAAGGGATACGTAGAGTCGATGGACCGCGGTCGTAGGACGCTAAACTAAAAAGTGTAATATGTCATGGAGGAAGTACCGTCTATCACCACTGTCGAGGGTCTACGTCGATCTACCGATGGCCTATCGTGTGTAACAAGAAAGATCTGAACCTTTAAGTGTAAACTTCGCGGTCTTAGGGACTACCGACTATAGGAAAAAATAACTATACCGTTTTTTATGAGGTAAATAGTCGGTTTTTCAAACGGACCCCAAAAGGACATTGTCAAATACCTTTTTAGGTTCACTTGATAAACCGGTCGGGTTATTTTATCATTCTGACACACAACTATTGTTACTGAAGTCTGTTTTCATTAAAGGATTCATAAATTATAGAGTTTCAAATTCATATGTATTTTTTATTAGAAATGTATAAAATATATAAGACGTATAACTCTTTAGTAATTACTATATCGCTTTCCGTTTACGATATTGACTCATGAAGATTGATATACTCTGAATTTGGTTAAGTGAAATGGATAAAAATAATTATACGAAGGTTTAAGACCACTCTCAGAGTGGTCTTTTTATGTTTGTTTTTCGGAAGATATACATAAAGTTCACTATAACTCCAGTATTTTAACATACTTATTATCATTTTTTTTATGTCACTTTGTAGAATTCAATAAAAGTATAAGAATAGATTAAAAGTGGGATATGATACAAAAGATATGTATATGAGAAAATTGATAATCACTAAACATTTAATCCTCATAACCAATATAAATGTATGTTCTTTCGACGTCAAATTTCAAGTTTATTGAACGAATCAAGTGTATCAGTTATACAATACCTCATCCTTTAGGATTTAAACTAGGACTTAAGTATGAAAATGTGAATTATAAGTTAATAGATTTACGTTAAGAAATATTCTTAGAAACTTTAAAGTACTGGTCTATTAAGTTGATAAATAGACCAGAATTTGTCAGTGTTTCTGCATATTATGAATGTGGTATCTTTTGTTATGTAAAGTTATATTAGGAAAGACAAAAATTTGTTGTGTGTGGGGTCTGTACACGTGGGTTGTGAATCCCTACAGAAGAAATATAACTCGACTATACACATTATTTGACGTAGGGAAAGGTTCTTAGATTAAATGACTATAAAGTCGAAATGAGGGAAGGAGTAATTAGAAAGTTTGGGTAACTTTGACAAGAAACATTTATTAAAAAGTTAGTGACTTAACAGGAGTTAGAGAGAAGATTTATATAAAATAGATGGAATAAAATAATAACTTCAATTCTATTTTTCGAGAAAATAAAGTATAATAGACCCCTCTGAAGAGTATAAAAATAAAGGAGTAAATTTTTTAATAAAGTAACGAGATTAATCGTAAAAGGAATGAAAGAGAAAATCGTGATAGACACTCAAAGGACTACCACAAATGAGAGAAAATTGTTATTAACCCTATAATTTATTCTAATTCTGTCGTGATTAGGAGTAAACAGGGTCAACAACTAAAGGTTAAAAACATAACAGAATTTGATTGTTTGGAACAAATGTCCAATAATCTTTTAAACGTCAAAGATAAGACTCGGTTTAAGGTAACTTTAATGACCAAATAAGAACCCGTATCATATTTGTGTAGGATATTAACTTTTTTTTTATACCATATTCAAGTATTCGGGAATTTATTAATATAAGAGTAACCGAAATGTATAAAAAACCAGTGACCAAATAATAGTTAAAGTCCCTTTTACTCTGTGTGTTTTAATGAGGATTTCTGATTATAAAAAGATTCAAGTGTAATAAAATTTTCAATTAACTTTACAATTTGAACATGGTATTCAACACACATATACACACACACACACACGAGTCGGTACAAGTTGAGAAATTTTGGGGTAACTGACGTCGGACTGTCCGAGGAGACAGATTCGTTAAAAAGTACGTTCTTATGACATCACCCAACGGTGTAGAATGAGGTTCTCTTACAAAGACTGGGTCCCTAACTTGGACGTAGAGAATATAGAAGACGTAACCGTCCGTCTAAGAAACAATTACGTGGTGGACCCTTGGGCATAACATTTAATGATTACCTTATTTTAGTGTGTGTTATCAAGTAATATAATTCATTTATTAATGAACAAGTACTAATAATACTTTTGTTACCGTTTTTGAAGTTCGGTGTCCGTAAGACACATACCATCCGATTTCTCAAATTTGTAATCAGAGTCATGTCTTTAAAAGATGAAAGAAGACACATTGACTTTCGTTAAAGAAGAGTCAAAGGGTTCCTGATCCATCTAGAAAACCCGTAATAACCATCTTATTCTTAGTTCAAACCCTAAAATTTTATTAGGTAGATAGTACCAACTTAAGTCAGTGGAAGTTTAATTGGGTGAGAAAGTCTAAAAAAAAAAAAAATGAGGACGACAATGAAAATGTAAGAATGTTGTAACACAAACTTGGGTTTAAACTTGTGTTAACGTATATAGTTTTATAAATAAAATTTTAATACGTATAAAAATAACCTTTTAATTAGGGAAACGGTATAGAAACAGGAGTGTACGAAGGTGAACATACGGTATAAAATTCAAGACACTTACAATCTGAGGAAACGATCACAAAAGTGAAGCTGAGTAAGAAAATAAAAGGAGTGAATTCAATACGTTGGGGTATTGAGTTTCACTTATAAAAAATCGTAAATGACAGAGGTGATAGATACAGTCAGATGACTCTGGAGTGAATATATTCTATTTCTATCGGAAGGTTAACGTTGTTAGGTTATTAGAGATCGAGAATAGAATGACTAAAAGTTATTAAAGTTTTCTCAAGTACATATCAACTATAAAATTAACGTAATTTATTATGTAATTACTTTATAAAGATTTAAAATCAAAACATTGATTAATGTATAATATCATTGTTTTAACTTAAGATGATGGTTATTACACAAAAAGTGTAAAGTAAAATTTTTATACGGGTAATAACTTTACATTTTTAGTATATGTAAAATCGGATTTTACTGTTTTAAGAATTTTTTTGTAAAATACAGACAAAAATAACTAAATAAAAGTGTCTTACATCTTTAAAATTAATATTTCCATTAGTGAAATTCTTTTTAGTACTACAAATTAAAATTTACTTTTTCCATATTGGAGAGAAGGGTACAATTTGTTTTTAACTATAAATTTCAAAGTACCTCCATAATTGAATCAAACATGGATTTCACACTTTTATACAATACCGATTAAAATACACAGTTGAATTGATCCGGTGTTCTACGGGTCCAATTGACCAATTTAGAATGAGAACAACACAGAAACTCCTACTAAAACCTACTCCAATAATAAACCTGTGTATGACTCATTTTGTCTAGTAAGAGGGGTGATTTTCACCCAGAGTATGTTGAACAACTTTAAGACTTATCTTTTTTTCCGACTAATTTTTTCTTACGAGAGAGATGATTAGGAACTTGACTCTATTGTTAGTAGACTGAAACCTGAACCTCGAAGGGACCATCGAATCGACCATTTCTTAGGTGGACGTTACGTCCTCTGAGACCCAGTCTTTCTAAGTTAGGGACCCAGCCCTTCTAGGGGACCTCTTCTCTTTCCGATGGGTCAGGTCATAAAAACGGACTTCTTAAGATACCTGACGTATCAGGTACCCTAACGTTTCTCAGTCTGTGTTGACTCTCTGAAAGTGAAAGTGAAAGTGAAAGTTCGTTCATCGACCTCTTTCTTACAACTTATTTCTAGTTCTGTGTTCCCACTTCTGGAACACCACTTGAACACGAACGGTACCAACTCAGGTGTACTATAGACTTTTACTCATTCCCTTCCCATGACACCCGATACTCAAAATAGGATTTAATATATCCTTCGTTGATCTACTAAAACTCGTTATTATACACTAAAAGTATATAGAATTCTCTTATTGGAATACATCTATAATTTGACTTTCCTTTCTCCTACCTAACGTCATTGGTTAATACTATGATACTTTTTTTACACCACCACTCTCACCACTCTTTATAAACATTACACCTAAAATATAATGAACTGTTACAAGAATAAAAATCATATTATTTCAATAAAAACGGGAAATTTTAGGTAATAGAAGTTATAAGAAAACTGACGAAACGTTTTTATAATTTAGTTTTTATCGTATACTAATGAATAAAGCGAGGGATCTTGGAATAAGTCAAGATGGATTTGTTGAGGTGAGTTGAAATAATTTTAACGAGAAGGACTCCTAGTCAAGTCAAGTCAGCGACTCAGTATAGGTCGAAAAACATTGGGGTACCTGACGTCGTGTGGTCCGAAGGGACAGGTAGTGGTTGAGGTCCTCGAACGAGTTTAAGTACAGGTAGTTCAACGACTATAGTAGTTTGGTAGAGTAGGACAGTAGGTGATGAGGGGGACGGAAGTTTAGAAAGGGTCGTAGTCCCAAAAAAAGGTGACTCAGTCAAGAACTTTCGTAAGGGGGATTCTAGTCCTTCTTCTGTTCCCACAGGTAAAAGTGGTGATAATAAGTTGTATCAAGAGCTTCAGGATCTATGGCGTTAGTCTCTTCTTTTTCTTTATTTTCCTTAGGTCTAACCTTTTCTTCTTCATTTCGAGAATGACAAACGTCTAATGTACTATGAGATGTATCCTTTGGGATTTATATCATAGTCTTTTAATGATCTCGATTGGTCACTTAAATCGTTTCAAAGTCCTATGTTTTAGTTGTGTGTCTTTAGTGGAGGTAAAGATACATGATTTTTACTTTTTAGTCTTTCTCTTTTATTCCTTAGTTAGGGTAAGTGTTAACGTTACTTTTCTTAATTTATAGATCCTTATTTGAATGGATTCTTCTGTTTTCTTGACATATGTCTTTTGATATTCTGTGATTATTTAGTTTCTACTGTATTTGTCTACCTCTCTATGAGGTACAAGGATCCATCCTTCTTTAGTTATAACACTTTTACTGATAACATGGTTTGTGTCAGATGTCTAAGTTACGTTATGTATAGTTTAATGGTTACCGGAAAAAGTGTCTTGATCTTGTTTTGTAAAGTGTTAAGTATACCTTTGTGTTTTCTGGGACTTATCGGTTTCGTCAGAACTCTTTCTTCTTACTTCGACCTCCTTAGTTGGAAGGATTGAAGTCTAATATGATGGTTCGATGTCAGTAATTCTGTTATACCATACCATTACCGTGTTTTTTTTTTTTTCTTTCTTTCTTTCTTTCTTTGCCTGATTACCTTGTTCTATCTTTCGGGTCTTTATTGGGGTAAGTGTATACCCACTAAATTAAAACTGTTTGCTCCGTCCTTATGTGTTACTCCGTTTCTGTCGAAGAAGTTATTTACCACGACCTTTTTGACTTGTCGAGACACGTTTTCTTACTTTAATCTTGTGAAGAATTGTGGTATGTGTTTCTATTTGAGTTTTACCCAATTTCTGGATTTACATTCTGGTCTTTGATATTTTGAGGATCTCCTTTTGTATCCGCCTTGTGAGCTACTGTATTTAGTTTCGTTCTAGGAGGTCCTGGGTGGAGGATCTCATTGTCTTTATTTTTGTTTTCAATTGTTCACCCTAGACTGATTCGAATTTTCGAAAGAGTGTCGTTTCCTTTGATATTCGTTCCACTTTACTGTTGCGAGTCTTATCCTCTTTTATTATCGTTTACTGTATTGACTGTTTTCTAATTAAAGGTTTTAAATGTTCGTCAACTATGTTGAGTTTTGGTCTTTTTGTTTCTTGGGTAACTTTTTCACCCTTTTTCTGGATTTGTCTGTAAAGAAGTTCCTTTTGTATGTCTACCGATTGTTTGTGTACTTTCCTACGAGTTGTGACGAGTAATAATCTCTTTGTGTTTAGTTTTCATGTCACTCTATATTGAAGTGTGGTTAGTCTTACCGGTAGTAGTTCTTCGGATGTTTATTATTTACGACCTCTTCCACACCTCTTTTCCCTTACGAGAACGTGACAACCACCCTTACATTTAACTATGTCGGTGATACCTTCTGCCGTACATTTAAGGAAATTTTGGATCCTGATTTTGGTGGGATACTGGGTCCTTAGGGTGAGGATCCGTATATGAGACTCCTTTGCTTTTAACTTTTTATATGTACATAGAGTAACAAGAAACGTCGTGATAAATGCTATCGATCTTGTACCTTCGTTGGATCTACAGATGGCTGTCTACTTACCTATTTCTTTAACACCATGTATATGTGTTACCTTATAATGAGTCGGTATTTTTCCTTGTGTAAACTCAGTCAAGATGACTCCACCTACTTCTATCTTGATAATATGCCTCATTTCATTTAGTCTCTTTCTTTATATTTACAGAATAAGATTGTGTATATATGTCTTAGATCTTTTTACCATGACTTCTTAAATATATGTCCCGTCGTTACCTCTTTGTCTATTTCTCTTATCTGAACACCTGTACCCCTCTTCCCTCCTCTCCCACTCTACATACCTTTCTCATTGTACCTTTGAATGTAATGGTATACATTTTATCCGTCGGTTACCCTTAAACGAGATACCGAGTCGTTTACGTTTCTCCCCGGGACATAGTTGGATCTCCCCACCCTACCGCTTCCTGTACCGTCCCTCCAAGTTTTCTCTCCCCTGTATATATATATGGGTACCGACTAAGTACAATTCGAAACTATCTTTTACTGTTTTAAGACAATTCGTTAATAAGAAGTTATTTATTTATTTTACGAAAAGGACTCTTAGTCAAGTCAAGTCAGTGCTACAGTACAGGTTTAGAAACACTGGGGTACGTGACGTGGTACGGTCCGAACGGACTAATAGTCGTTGAGGTTCTCGAACGAGTTTGAGCACAGATAGTTCAGCGACTATGGTAGTTTGTTAAAGTAGGAGACACTAGGGGAAAAGTAGGACGAAAGTTTAGAAAGGGTCGTAGTCTCAGAAACGGTCACTCAGTCAAGAAGTGTAGTCCACCGGTTTCCTAACCTCGAAGCAGAAGTCGTAGTAAAGAAGTTTATTTATAAGTCCTGACTAAAGGAAATCCTCACTGACCAACCTAGAGGAACGTCAGGTTCCCTGAGAGTTGTCAGAAGAGGTTGTGGTGTCAAGTTTCCGTAGTAAAAAAACCACGAATCGAAAGAAATACCAGGTTGAGAGTGTAGGTATGTACTGATGACCTCTTTGGCGTCTAAACTGATGTACCTGTAAACAACCGTTTAATTACAGAGACGAAAAATTATACGACAGATCCAAAAAGTTTCGAAAAGAAAGTTTCTCTTACGTAGAAAATTAAAATACCGACGTCAGTGGTAGACGTCAATAAAACCTCAGGTTTTTTATTTCAGACAGTGAGAAAGGTGACAAAGACGTAGATAAAAGACACTTCATTACCCTGGTCTACGGGACTAGAATCAGAAGACTTACAACTCGAAATTCGGTTGAAAAAGTGAGAGGAGAAAGTAAAAGTAGTTCTCCGATAAGGTAAAGATAAACGAAAGACAATGTTCTCACCACAGTAGACGTATAGACTCAAGCAACTGTAAAGAGGACCGTTAGAACTAAGTCGAACACGAAGTAGATCGGGTCATAAAGTGTACTACATGAGACGTATATTCAGTTTATTCGACCCACTGTTATATATCGGAACTGTATGAGGAAAGGGTTAAACCTTGGTCAGACAACCAGGAACAGAACAACCTTGACAACGAGGAACTGGGTGTATGTATAAAGAGTCCTTCGTCTATTGTTCAATACCATAAGGTTACAGAACTTCTTAAAAAGTGTCAAACAACCCTAGTTGTGTGAGTTTCCAAAACCGTATCAGTTGTTTAGTCATCGTTTTAAAAAAAAAAAAAAAAGACCTTGAGAGAACAAAAAAGATATTAGGTTACCTACAACTGTTAAACTAGAGACCAAGGAGACGGAAAAGATTTAGGTCGAACTTGTAGACCTTCAAAAACCAAGGGTATGACAACTTCGGAACGAACCTCTTAAAACTCGAAATGAAACGATCATACACTCTACTCACGTCAACACACTATCAAATTGTAAGAAATTGTAACGAAAATAAACCCTAAAGTTACTTTTGACTAAAAAAGGTCAGGACACTAGTGACGACTCAAAAGGTGTAAAAGTCCGTACAACTGGAGTCGTGAAATTGTAGTAGTAGAAAATCCAAATCTTTATCGAGTCGACCTTTAGGTAGTGGAGGAGATCGAAATAAGTATCACTACGAAAGATTTCGAGTGAACTGAAGTCTGAGGTCTTAAAGACCGAGATCCACTCACTAGTGTGCTGACATAAATAGACCCAGTAATTCTATAATAAAACATATCTAGAAGACACATAAGAACGGTGGAAAAGAATTATAGAAGACGAAGACAATCCAGGTATTCCAAAGACAAGAAATAACACGGATAGAAACGTACTTTATGTATTTGGTACTTGAAGGTCTACAAGTTCGACCAAAATCTTTTCTGTCTCCTTGGTCTCTAGTTTAACGGTTGTAGGTGACCTAGTTGTTTTTTCGTTCTCTCAAGATCTTTTTTTAGATAAAGACGAAATAACTAATACCGTTTTAGAAACTGACAAACGTAGTGTTTTTTGACACTTTTTAAGACTTTCTCTACCCTTATGGTTTGGTGGACTGGACGGAGTACTCTTTAGACATAAGACCAGTTCTTCGTTGTTAATCTTGACATGTCCCTTGTTGTCAAACCAAGGTTTATCCTTTTCCTCATGCAAGTCCGACATATAACAGTCGAACGGAAAACTTGAATATACGTCACATGTAGTACTCTTTGTGACCCGTGCTACTTCGTTTTCAATCTTAGTTCTAACGACCCTCTTTATAGTTATTGGAGTCTATACGTCTACTGTGGTGGGAATACCGTCTTTCACTTCCCTTACCTTATCGAAGAGTTACTTTCACTTTCTCTTCTCACTTTTTCAACCGAATTTCGAGTTGTAAGTCCTTTGTTTCTAGTGCCGTAGACCAGGTTAGTGAAGTACCGTTTCTCTACCCCTTTGTCACCTTTGTCACCGACTGAAATAAAACTCCCCGAGGTTTTAGTGACGTCTACCACTGACGTCGAACTTTAATTTTCTGTGAATAAGGAACCTTCCTTTCAATACTGGCTGGATCTGTCGTATAATTTTTCGTCTCTGTAATAAAACGATTGTTGGTAGGTAGATCAATTCCGATAACAAAAGGATCATCAGTATATACCTACACTCTCAACCTGGCATTTCTTTCGACTCACGACTTCTTAACTACGAAAACTTGACAACACAACCTCTTCTGAGAACTCTCAGGGAACCTGACGTTCCTCTAGGTTAGTCAGGTAGGATTTCCTCTAGTCAGGACCCACGAGTAACCTTTCTGACTACGATTTCGACTTTGAGGTTATAAAACCGGTGAACTACGTTTCTCGACTGAGTAAACTTTTCTGGACTACAACCCTTTCTAACTTCCGTCCTCTTCGTCCCCTGCTATCTCCTACTCTACTAACCTACTGTAGTGGCTGAGTTACCTGTACACAAACCCATTTAAGGCCCTCGACCACTATCTGTCCTTCCGGACCACACGACCCCAGGTACCCCAACGTTTCTCAGCCTGTACTGACTCACTGACTTGACTTGACTAAGATAAGTACGATTCAATTTGTTCACCTTGTTTTACAGTATATAAAAAATCAATCCGTTTTTAAATACAAAAGATTATGTATAATATGTAAAATAAATATATATACATATGTTTTCGCAAAGATGATATAAACTATTTCCGAACTCTTTCTTTTATTTTGATCTTATTCTCTATCTCATTAGTCTTTTGTTTGATTTCATTTACTTTACCCTTGTGACTTATACTTTATCTGTTTAACTTTGATTTATTTTACTTTATAGGAATATATAAGGACAACAAGAATTTGAACCGACGAGTACTCTTTATATAGGTCTCGAGACCGGTTTTTTGTTTTGTTTTGTTTTGTTTGGACCCGTAAACACGAAAAGTTTTTTAAGATTCCATTAAGACTATAAGTAGACCTGAAATTTCTCACTAACGCACACGGAGATAATTTACCATTAGAACTACTATCTCTTAAGATGAAAAGACAACTGGTTAGTACTATGTTACCATAATTCACTCATTATCAATGGATTAGTGTTATCATTCTTTATAAATAGTCAAAAGTGTTACTTTCGGTCCATTTTTTAGTCTTAATTAATGTTTACGTTGAGAATTACCCTTGTACTAATTGGATTGTTATATTTTATATGTGTTAAACCCCTCAGTTCGTTTTACTACACCATTCACCTTGACGCATGTACGGGTACAACAGTAGACAAGTCGGTCAGATACATAAAGTAAACCACGTAAATTACATAAATGTAAATTCCATTAATAGTTATATTCACTAGGATAACAGTAAAAGAATTAACAAAACACAAATAAAAGACATCCATCCAAAAAAGGAAGAGAACAAAAGATGGATCTATTCAAGGAAATTGTAAACAACATTATGACCAAACCACCACGACTTAAGAGAATTGAACAGACTTTTGCAAAACTAAAGAGGTAGTTTAGACTTCCTCTCAGAACGACCCATAAGAACCAATATCTAAGAAGGGAAAGTGATGAAATTTACACGGTACGTTAAGTGAAGAACGAACATCAAAGACAACTCTTTAGTCGACTATCGGACTACACTCAATGGAACATGCAATAAACAGTAAAAAGAGAAGACGAAAATTATAAAATAGAGTCAGAAATTAAAAACAGATAAACTAATGATACGTTGACCCATACAAGGAAGAACCAAATAGGACGGTCCCTGAGAGACACGGTCCAACTAATACAGAACCAACTAATACTGGAAAGGGTACAATACCTTCAAAAGTCGATAATAGAGAAGTTTATAAAAGAGTCCACGAAAGAGAGGAGAAGAAGACCCTGGAGATATTACGTTTACAGCCACGTAAATTACAACAAGGTTTCCAGAGAATCCGACAGAAGTAAAGAAAAGTAAGAAAAAAAAAAAAAAAAAAAAGACAGAATACCGTCACTAAAGGTGGGGTCCGTAGTGGGAGTCCATAAAACGATACCTAAAGAAGATAACATAATAAGTAGAAACAAGAAATCAAGAACATCCAGAAACCCTTTATAAAAAATGTAGAAGAGTTAGAAACGGAAGTAACTAAAACACTCTAGGACTTAGTATAATTCATAGTAATAAGACTTAACAAAAAGACCTTCCACCGGATAGAGGTGAGGTAAATCTACAAGAAGAACCAAAAATAGAAGATGAAAGTAGACCCTGTATTTAAAGATTAAAAAATACGTCTGATTCAAGACATTACACGAAAACAAAATCAGGGACACCCTGACACCAAGAATAAAGAAACAAGAAGGTAGACTACCTTCTCAAATTCTTCGAACACATTCGAAGGATCATCCTCCTTTACCACTACCCTTTTTGACCCAAAACCAGACCACTCGTCCAGGAACGAGTCAAGTCAAGTCAGTGAGTCAGCACAGGTTGAGAAACACTGGGGTCCTGATGTCGTACGGTTCGAAAGGACAAGTAGTGGTTAAGGTCCTGGAACGAGTTTGAGTATGAGTAACTCAACGATTAGGGTAGGTTTGTAGAGTAGGAAACGACAGGGGATGAGAAAGACGGAAGTTAGAAAGGGTCGTAGTCTCAGAAAAGGTTACTCAGTCAAGAAACGTAGTCCACCGGTTTCCTAACCTTGAAGTCGAAGTCGTAGTCAGGAAAGTTACTTATAAGTCCTGACTAAAGAAAATCCTACCTGACCAACCTAGAGAAACGTCAGGTTCCCTAAGAGTTCTCAGAAAAGGTTGTGGTGTCAAACTTTCGTAGTCAAGAAACCGTGAGTCGAAAGGAATACCAGGTTGAGAGTGTAGGTATGTACTGATGACCTTTTTGGTATCCAAATTGATCTACTTGGAAACAGTCGTTCCCTTGTAGAGACGAAAAGTCACACGACAGATCCAAACAGTATCGAGAAGAAGGTTTCTCGTTTACAGAAAATTAAAGTACCGACGTCAGTGGTAGACGTCACTAAAACCTCGGATTCTTTTATTTCGGAGAGTGACAAAAGTAACAAAGGGGTAGATAAACGGTATTTCACTACCCTGGTCTACTGTACTAGAATCAAAAGACTTACAACTCGAAATTCGGTCCAAAAAGTGACAGGAGAAAGTGAAAGTAATTCTCCGATAAGTCAAAGAGAAGTGAAGGACACTATTCCCACCACAATGGAATGGACTCCAATAATTATAAAGGGGGACGTCAGAACTAAGGTCGAAAACGAAGTAGGTCGGGTCGCAAAGTGTACTACATGAGACGTATATTCAATTTATTCCTTCCACTGTTATATGTCGGAACTGTATGAGGAAGGGTTTAAACCTTGGTCAGGTAAAAGGGACAGTCCAAAATTGACAAAGAAGAAAGGGACGTATGTCTAAAGAATCCTCCGTCCATTCCACCAGACCATAACCAGATCCGAAAAGAGTCATTTCGAAATTAGGTTAATAAACGACTACCCACCTAAACTCGAGAGAAGGATCATCATAAACCGGGATCCCAGATGCTCGAGATACCAGACAAATTACCACTGGAGGTTCTCACAAATGTGATTTTCCCTTGAAGAGTCTGTCGAAGAAGGTCAAGGGGGTAGGGACGTCACTCGGGGACGACTGGGTGCGGAGGTATCATCTGGGAGGTTGTGATCGTCTATCAAAACCAAGTCAAAGGACACCTCAGTGACGAGGAAAGAAGACTCAGAACCAAAACGTTCTAAAACAAACACGGGAGGTTCGGATCTCAGTGACGAAGGGGGTCAGACACCTTCTGAACATTAGTTTAGGACGACCCAAAGTTCCCCTAAGGGACCCCTAAGGATCATGACAACAACCCAGGGGTCCGACCCTTCGGACTACACCCCAACGAACACCTAGTGGGTGGATCACCCATACCCTAAAATAAAATAGTACTGATACAAGGTGGATGACAGAGTGATACCGTAGAAGAAACAGAAAGTTGTACCCAAAAAGAAAAAACATTCATGGTCGCAGAAGGAGACCTACCAACAAATTGTCGATCAACACTAAAACCACGAGAGTGTCCACCTCTATTCACGTAAAGGAAGATCAGGTGGTAGAACTTAACTTTTCAGATCTAACAAAGAGAGAGAGAAAAAAACAAAAAAATCTAATTAAATAAAATTAATCTCCGATTAATGAAGTGTCATAACATCACCAAAAACGGTATGTGACTATACCTAGTTGGTACCTACATGTACACAGGGGGTACGACTTGAGGGGACGGTGTAGGGAGGGGTAGGGTAGGGAGTCCCAGTAGGTTCACGTGGTGGAAACTCACGGGACAAAGTACGTAGTTTGGACCTGACCACTAGATAAAGTGTACACCATTATATGTACAAAGTTACGATAAGAGAGTTTAGTAGTGTGAGAACGGAATAGGGTGTCTAAGGTTTTCAGACAAGGAATATACACAGAGAAAACGACAGAACGTATATCCCAGTAACAATGGTAGAAAGGTTTAAGGTATATATACACAATTATATGACTTAACCACAAAAAGAAAGACTGAATCAAGTGAGACATATGATCCTAGGTGAAAGTAGGTGGAGTAATCTTGACTAAGTTTACACAAGAAAAATTATTGACTCATTATAAGGTAACACATATATGTGGTGTCGAAAGAATAGGTAAGCAGAAGGCTATCTGTAGATCCAACGAAGGTACAGAATCGATAACATTTGTCACGTGTAATACTTGTAACCCTATGTGTACAACGAAAGTTAAGACCAAATGAGTCGTACATACGGGTCTTCACCCTAAAGACCCAACGTACCGTCAAGGTAAAGGTATAAAAAAAATCCTTAGAGGTGTGACAAGAGGTATCACCGACATGATCCCCGAAGGAAAAGAGACGTGGTTAACAATTTCTCTAACAGAAAAGAGGTAACATATAAGAACGGAGGAAACAGTTTCCGTTCCACAGGTATCTAAGTACCTAAATAGAGACCCGAAAGATAAAACAAGGTAACTAGATATAAAGACAGAAACACGGTCATGGTATAACAGAACTACTGACATCGAAACCTCATATCAGACTTCAGTGTGTCCATCTAAGAAGGTTAAGGTAAGAAGAAAGAGTTTTAACGAAACTAATAAGTTCCAAAAAAACATAAAGGTATGTTTAACACTTTAATATACAAAACCAAGATACTTTTTATTGGTAACCATCGAACTATTCCTAACGTAACTTAGATATCTAGGGAAAACCATCATATGAGTACAAGTGATATAACTAAGAAAGATAAGTACCTGTACCATATAAAGAGGTAGACAAACACAGTAAAAACTAAAGAAAGTCGTCGGAAAATATCAAAAGATATGTATCCAGAAAACAAAGAAATCCATCTAAATAAGGATCTGTAAAATAAGAAAAGGAGAGTTATCAATTAACTTAACAAAGGGATTAAAGAGAAATACAAAAGAGTGACAATCACATATCCTTACGTTCCCTAAAGACACACAATTAAAATATAGGATGTTGAAACGATATAAGTAACTAATTGAGATCATTAAAAGATCACCTAAGAAATCCCAAAAGATACATCTCCTAGTACGGTAGACGTTTGTCACTCTCAAAATGAAGAAAAGACTAGATCTAAGGAAAATGGATAAAAAGAAGAGACTAACGATACCGATTTTGAAGGTTTGATGTAACTTGTCATCACCACTCACCCGTGGGAGTAGAACACGTGGGAACTGAAATTTTCTTTACGAATGTTAAAAAGTGGTAATCCTATTACAAACGACACCCAAATAGTATATACCGAAAATAATACAACTCCATACAAGGAAGGTAAGGACGAAAGACCTCCCAAAAATAGTATTTACCTACAACTGAAAACAGTTTCCGAAAGAGACATAGATAACTCTATTAGTATACCAAAATAGAAAGTTAAACAAATTACACCACATAGTATAACTAACTAAACGTTTATAACTTCTTAGTAACGTAGGGAACTTATTTCTGGTGAACCAGTACTACATACGAGAAAAATTATACAACAACTTAAGATAAACGATCTTAAAACAACTCCTACAAACGTAGATAAAAATAGTCACTATAACAAGACATCAGAAGAAAAATACACCGTAGAAACAGACCGAAACTATAATCCCATTACCACCGGAGTATCTTACTCAAACCTTCAAATGGAGGGAAACGTTAAAAGACCTTCTCAAACTCATCCTATCCATAATCCACAAATTTAAAAACCATCTGAAGTCGACACTTCTGTAGACCTGGACTTGAAAACAAACGACCTTCTAAAGAATAATGTCAAAGTTAAAGGTAGGAACACTACCCAGACAATTCCAAAAGATAAAGAAGGACTTAGTCAAAAACTTTCAATATGAAAAGATTTTTAAAAAGGTAAAGGAGGTTCAACAGGTAAAATAACAGTATATCAACGACTATCATCAGAGAATACTAGGAAACATAAAGATACACCAGACAACACTAAAGAGGTAAAAGTAAAGATTAAAACAACTAAACTAAGAAGAAAAAAAGAACTACTCCGACCGATTACCAAACGGATAAAATAAATAGAAGAGTTTTTTGGTCGAAAATCGGAACAATTAAAAACGATACCAGAGGAAACAAAGAAAAAGTAAATAAAGACGGAATTAAAAATACTAAAGAAAGGAAGATGATTGGGACCCCAAGAAGTAAAGAAGGAGAAGATTAACGAAACCCACATCTCAATCCAATAAATAAACAGAAAAGAGAAGAAAGAACTCCATTCGAACATAACAATACTTGGAAGGGGAATCGTGACGAAAATAACTCGGGGTATCCAAAACCCAACAATACAAAAGTAAAAGTAAGTAAAGATACGTATAAAACTAAAGAAAAAATTAAAAAAGACACTACACAGTCTAAGTCTTCACACAACAAATCGGAGGTATATAAACATAAAAATTATCATAAAAAAAAAGGACATCAACTATAGATTAGAATGGTGTAACACTAGTCTTGTCTACGAACCTTACTAAAGTTAAAAAAAACTTAAATGGTTCCGGTCTAAATACCGGGTCCTACACTAGATAGGACTTCTTCCAAGGTACACGTGGTCTCTTTTTCTACTTTAAGTAACAAAACCCCACTTTACAGGATAACTGTAGTTAATCCAGATAACAAAGTAAATTTCAAACACAAAGGAACGATTAAAAGTCCAATCAACTAGATAAGTATCCACACTCACCTTATAATTTCAGAGGATGATAATGAAAATGACAACTAAAGGGGAAAGTGTGGACAATGGTAAACAGAATGTATAACGTGACGAGAATACAACCCACGTATATATAAATATTAACAATATAGGAGAAGAACCTAATTGAGAAACTAGTAATGCATCAAAGGAACAAACAGGGAAAAGTGCCAGAGACTCCAACAAGAGTAAAGAAAATTAGTAAAAAAAAAAGAAAAGAAGAGACGAAGTAAATAAAGGTGGTAAGATAGAAGGTGGAGTGAATATGATAGAAGACAGAGTCAATAAGATGACAACCAAGGGAGGTCTCACGAAAACTAGAGTCAATAACGTAACGAGTAATAAATAACTGAAAATTTTTTTAAAAATATAAAAGAAAAATTTAACAAATTTTTTATATTTGAATAAATAAAATTAATTATTTACTGAAATAAAATTAATGAAATATTATAATATGACCAAAACGGTATGTAGTACTGAAAAATTTTAAAGAAGAGTTAGGAACAATTTGTAAAGAAAGTAGAAGAGTTAGGAAAAGAGGTTTGATAAATAGACATTGAGGTAAAACAAAAGTTCTAAAACTTTGTAAAAATGATAATAATAAGACTGAAAAAAAAAAAAAAAAGTCCATCTGAGGGATAGAGAAGGAGAAAACAAAGTAAACCACCCTTGAATAGTACAAGGAAATGGACGATTTATAAAGAGACGGAAAAGTAGAAAAAATCTAACGACACAAACCCCACCGGAAAGACATACGACCTTTAAACACCAAGGTTAAATAACATCTCCAACGAGGGACACCCACCCCAACCTACTCACCAAAGAGTTCCAAACGACTAATCCCTTCGAACGAAACCATAAGACCACCGACCTCGACCTAGAGAAGAGAGACCTCACGTTACTTCACAGGACATCACTCAAAACTCCACAGATACACAAACCACACTGAAACCCGTCGGATACATAATTACGAATCCCGATACAAGGACGCAACGACCTCTTAATCACATCATACAGAACGAGACCTTGAACAACCCAGAACCTACCTCGAACCAAAGTCACATCCACACGTTCGAAAACCTACTCGCGAACAGTTAATTACAAGGGACCTCAATCCTCAAAAGACCACAAGAGTTTAAAACCTAAATTCGGAGGTCGGAGACCAAAAGTCAGAATAAGAAAGTCATCGGGGTTCTGAGGAGGGAGACATGGTGTGGTTACTATTTTGTAAATCCAATTACCTCTTTTCTAAGAGGTGTCACTCCCTGTGGGTATTTCCAAGTGTCTCAATGTACCTCTTCTCTTCTCCCTCCTCCCTCTATTTCCACTGGTCCTCCTCTTCAGGTCAAGTCAACTCAATGAGTCAGCACGGGCTGAGAAACGCTGGGGTACTTAGCGTCGTGCGGTCCGGAGGGAGGGACAGGTAGTGGTAGAGGGCCTCAAGTGGGTCTGAGTGCAGGTAGTTCAGGCACTACGGTAGGTCTGTAGAGTAGGAACCAGCGGGGGAAGAGGAGGACGGGGGTTAGGGAGGGTCGTAGTCTCAGAAAAGGTTACTCAGTTGAGAAGTGTACTCCACCGGTTTCATGACCCCAAAGTCGAAATCGTGGTAAGGAAGGTTTCTTTAGGGTTCCGACTAGAGGAAATCTTACCTGACCAACCTAGAGGAACGTCAGGTTCCCTGCGAGTTCTCAGAAGAGGTTGTGGTGTCAAATTTTCGTAGTTAAGAAGTCGTGAGTCGGAATAAGTCTCCCCTTAGTTTTCCTCTCTCTGTATAGATCGGTCATTAGTTAAGGGATTCACAAGAGGTGTCCGACCTCATGGGTTTATCTAAGTATCTCAACCCACGTTTCTCTTCCCCCTCCCTCCTCTATCTCCACTGGACCCCCTATTTTACCTCCCAGTTGTCCCCCTCTCCCGTTAGTTCGGTCATTAGTGTGAGGATTCATTTTATACCTACGACTTCTAACCTAAGAATTTCCATGTTTTAACTATCGTTTATGGTTTTTCGTTTCTAATTTTTAGATCTCATCTCCTCATCTCCAATTTGAAAGTTTTTATGTTATAATTTTTTTTTAGTGTTTTTAATAATTGTTATATTACTTTAAACGAAGTTTTTATCCCAGAGAAAAACCGTCCAGTTTTACTTTTAATTTCCTCATTATTTCCTGAATTTTACAAATTAAATTTTTCATTATTATCATTTTATATAGATCCTTAAAGAGACCTCCACAATGTCCGTCACGCCCCCAGTCAAGTCAAAGTCTATCAAGGAACAAGGTTGAATATGAAGAAGAGCTTCAAATATCCGGGGAAAGTCACATCGACCACGATTGATGTCCCAAAATCAAACAGCGTGGACAGTGAAGGTTTCGCCAAGGGAGACAAATAAAACCGAAAAAGACAAACGTTCAGAGAAGTCACAGATTAAAGGTGTTCCCCCGTCTCCACCAGTGAATAAATCCGAGTGAACAAGTCAACACGACACCCCTCCCTCCCTGTCACATTTGTTTATAGTGACTACACACACTCCTCACGAGCGTCACAGACCCTATGTAGCCCAAACGGGGGCGAGTACCGTAGACACGAAAGGACCAGATGTGACGAGTCCAAGGTCCAACGAGACGTCCCTTTCACAGATTTCGTCCGAGACCCAACACACGTGAAGGGTCCAGATTCGGTGAGTCCAAGAGTCCATGAGGTGTTTCCGTGTCTGAGTTAACCAGGACGGAAAACACGGTAGGGTCTAAGCTCGTCGAGTCCTCTGGTCCACGAACCGCTCACGTGAGAAGGGTCCACCCCGTTACACAGAATAGTGGAGGGACCAGGGTCGCCGAATCAAAAGACTCACACTTCACCCTCACGGTAGAGTCTACACGGTACACAGAGGAGACCCCTCGACAAGAGACCGATGGTGGGAGGACCGTCTACAGTTGGCAGGTCCTAGGGTCCTTCTGAACCAATCGTTGACCCCCGGACGAGTGTCAAACCACCTCCTACGGTACAGACCCCGGATATATCGGGGAGAGGGAGACCGAGACCGACAGCGGATGTACGGAGAGACAGAGACTACCCCCTACCCGGGTAGACGTCGACCGATCGAGAGGAGATCATAAGCGAGTCAGGAAACAAAACACTCGTCCGGACCGGTACGGAATCTAATCTCGAAAAGTATCCTTTCAAGAACGAAAGAGAGAAAAAGAAAGAAAGAAAAAAAGAGAGACCGATAGGGTGTCAAAGCCAACGACAGAGTGCAATCAAGGGAGTCTAACAGGAGTTCTGTAAGTCCGGTCCAGAAATGGGATTCGTTACGTCGGAAGTGGAGGGACAAGTCGGGGACGGAGGGACAAGTCGGCGGTGAATGACCACCACCTGCACTCGTAGACCCGATGAAGAGGTGACCCTCAACTCCAATCCGTACATTAGACACCCAAAATAAACAAATAAAAAAGGAGGACCAATACAACGGGAGTCTAAGGTTTTGAGGGGTATCTGGACGACCGACTCTCCCAAAGGACCACAAACTTTTGAGGAGGAGAAAGTGTTGAGGGAGGGTCCTTACCCAGAGGTAGACATTGAGAAAAAGAAAAATATAAAATATAAAACAGGATGGATTAAAGTTTCTGTTACCCGACGGAAAGACCCACGGACCACAGGAGACGGTCGAAAGTCTTCAACAAAACACCTTAAACGAATCACAAGTTTACTAGAAAGTTACTTAAACATCCCCTCTTTCACTAGAGGGAGAGGATAAGGAGGTGGTAGAATCCTGACGTGAGGGTCCGTCTAAGAAATAGTAGACTCGGTGGTCCCTTCGAGTCACCTGTTTTTTTTTTTTTTTTTTTCTACTCCAGACCGTTTATCTAAAGTATGTTGAAGGAGAAATAATACCTATATTTATACAAAATCGGTACGAGACATACAAAAGTGTGACCTGAATTAGAAAGGGAACGACTATCCGACGACGTAGACACTGCTTTCGGAAGAACTTTATTTTTAATGAAGATTGATCTCTTGAGAGTTTGAAGTACCACACACTACAATCGGTCAAACTGTTGTCGAAGTGAGACGAATGTTGGGAGTTAATAGACTATATCAGTATACTTGGTTGTTGTAATAATTCTAAATTAACCGTTTTATACATCTCCGGGAGGTATCAAAAAAAAAAAAAAAAACAAAAAAAAAAAAAAACCAAATTATTAATGTAAAACGTGTGTAGGAGTCAGTATACACAAACATACCAAAACGTTTCTACTGATCATTCATCTATGTAAAAAGATTAAGTTACTATTTATACTATTGATCGTAACAACCGTTCACTTTGGAAAAAGTATTCGGAAAGTCGATAACGTATCTCTATAAAACACTTTGACGTATGATAAACCCATCGAAATTCAAGAAGAAATTATCTTTAGAATAAAAAGTCTGAATTTACGAACATATTCATACATTTAATAATATTTGAGTTATAATATTTGATTTTGAATTAGTTAAAAATTCAACAACTAAAAATAAAACTTTGTAGTTAAAATTTTAATCAAAAAAGTTACATTACTCATTATGTTGAATATGAAAAAAAAAAAAAAACTTTAAAAACTGAGAACGAAACCAATTTAAAGAAAACGCGAGGTATGTTTTAATAACCAAAGTACCGGAAGTATAAACGGTACAAACACGTACGAAAAATAAAAATCCAAATGAAAAGATTTCATATTTTAATAAAATATTACGGATAATAACACCAACAAGGGAGGAACTTATTCTTCTCACTGTAATGACGTATGGAAAAAAGAAAGTCATTCAAACAACAGAGAGTTTATCTCAATTTTACAGGATAAAATAAATTAGACGACACAACAAACTACATTTCGATGTAATTTTTATAAATCGTCGTACGTACTATTGTCGTGACAACAGACGTAAGACAGTCCTTTTGGTGAATTAAGGTTGACGTTTCATACCGGAACACTCCGATAATTCCCACAGTGGGGGTTTAAATTCGTAAAACTCTAATACGATATACGTAAAAAATAATAAAGTCTCCATATATATCAAATCCAACAACTCATCCCCCTTTAAAAAAAGAGATAGGAAAAATTCAAAAACACCGATCTAATTATGACTTTAATTGTATTTTCTAATGGTCCTCTTTCTCTTTGTTTAAAATTAAGTATATGTGAGTTCAGGGGATCTTTACTCTGGATTAACGATCTTAAAACAATTCCTTTGGTTATGTCATAACATTTCGTTTTATTTCATTTTTATTTTTAATTTTTTTTTTTCTTTACTCTGGATTCTAGACCGTTTTTGTCTATTAAAAATATCAAAAATCTGTTCCTTACTATATAAACACTTTTTAACTGTCCGGTTTCTTTAAATCCAAACCTCCCGTTAATCTCTTCTTACATTTGTCTCGAACCCGAACCATACCACATTGTTGTAAACAAATATATTCGAAGAACCCTGATTCAATTAATAAAAAACAGTACTTCAAAGGAAGATGGAAGTCTACGTACCTTACGTGGAAAATGTATCCTCAAGGGGGGGGGTTGGGGGAGGAAATTCCCTCTGTCCTTTCTTTCAGTTCTCACAGGAAGAACGTTACCGGTAAGTCAAGTCAAGTCAAGTCAACGAGTCAGACAGACTGAGAAACACTGGGGTACCTGACGTCGTACGGTCCGGAGGGACAGGTAGTGGTTGAGGGCCTCAAATGAGCTTGAGTACAGGTAACTCAGCCACTACGGTAGGTTGGTAGAGTAGAAGACAACAGGGGAAGAGAGTGGAAGTTAGAAAGGGTCTAAATCCCAGGAAAGTTTACCCAGTCGAGAAACGTAGTCCACCGGTTTCATAACCTTAAAGTCGAAATCGTAGTCAGGAAGGTTACTTATAAGTCCTGATTAAAGGAAATCCTACCTGACCCACTTAGAAGAACTTTATGTTCCTTGAGAGCTCTCAGAAGAGGTTGTGGTGTCACTATTTTCGTTTCCGACTACGACATTTCTCGTTATAATGTATCCTTGAACCTTACAATCTAGGTGCTTAGTTCCGTTTAACCTTCACCAGTTTGTCTTCTACCACACTCACTTGTAGTTGTAAAATCCTCAGTCGTTCGATTCTACCTGACCTTACCCACTTAAATTGAGTCTACTGGTAATATAGATGATGACACCCGTTCTTAGGGAATTTTCTTTACCTCATCGGAAGTATCAGATGTTCTCAGACTTTACGTCATGAACCTACATTAGAGTTTTTGCTGTCTTACTAAAGACAAACAAAGGTTCCGTTTGGTGAGTGATAGTACCATTAGGTTCAGACACGGGGCTGGTCAATACGACTTCTTCGACTTCAACTTGCTAAGATACTTCTCGATGTTCTGGAAGATCTTGATTGTGGGTTACCGGTAACGAATACATTTAAGTTAATTTTTATTAATTATACGGTAACTCTGTGTAAAACCCCAACACGGAGTTTATTACTGACTTAAGACCCAAAGGGATTAACGAGTCACCATTTCTTAGGAGGACGTCACGTCCCCTGTGCCCAAGTTAGTGACCAAGACCTTCTAGGGAACCTTCTCCCGCACCGTTGGATGTAGTATAAAAACGGACCTCTTAGGGTACCTGTCTTCTAGGACCTCCCGATGTCAGGTATTCCAGTGTTTCTCAACCTGTGCTGACTTCATTGAATCGTACGTGTATACGTGTGTGGACACGGGGTTTTTACATATTGACTCAGATTCTGAAACCTGACAGAAGGAGATAAATGGGAAAAGGAAGAGTCCGAAGAATTAAGTCGAAGGTAACTACATCGGCAGTGTAAAAGATGATAACCTCATAATAAATGTACGGACTAACTCCCCGTGGTCGTCGGAGTCGTATTATCTTCCAAAGAAAAAAACCTTTTTCGAATGTGTAATCACTCCTCTTTCCATTAAATTATCTAGGAAAATCTAAATTAGACTTTTTGAACGTATTTTTAACAGTCTCCTTACTACGGGAGACTAACAACTTCCGTTAGAATATTATATATGTATTGATGTCAGACAAATCCACCGATTAACGTTAACGAAAGGGAAAGAAGGGACTAATTTTCCTTTCTACAACCTGTTTTTGTTTTTTGTTTGTTTTGTTGTTGTTGTTGTTTTTTTTTCACTCACTTTTTTACTCATAAACAGAAAAAATATAAATTGGGGAAGAGAATCGGAAGTGTATGTGTGGAGAGAAGTGTACGTACGTTAAGATACTCAAGTATGTAAATTTTATTATGATGGTACTCTATCTTTGGGTTTTTGATGAGTTTCCTTTCCTGGTTTCAATAACGTTCAAAAGTTTCAACCTAAGAACGGGGGGGGTGGTGGGGGACCCCTTAACGAATTTTTATGACATAACAAAAAAAATGGTGGTCAAGTCAAGTCAAGTCAGCGAGTCAACACAGACTGAGACACTGGGGTACTTAGCGTCGTATGGTCCGGAGAGACAGGTAGTGGTTGAGAACCTCGAATGGGTTTGAGTACAGGTAGTTCAGTCACTACGGTAGGTCCGTAGAGTATGAGACAACAGAGGAAGAGGAGGACGGGGGTTAGGGAGGGTCGTAGTCTCAGAAAAGGTTACTCAGTTGAGAAGTGTACTCCACCGGTTTCATAACCTCAAAGTCGAAGTCGTAGTCAGGAAGGTTACTTGTGGGTCCTGACTAGAGAAAATCCTACCAGACCAACCTAGAGGAATGTCAGGTTCCCTGAGAGTTCTCAGAAGAGGTTGTGGTGTCAAGTTTTCGTAGTTAAGAAACCGAGAGTCGAAAGATATGTCAGGTTGAGAGTGTAGGTATGTACTGGTGTCCTTTTTGGTATCGGAACTGATCTACCTGTAAACAACCGTTTCATTACAGAGACGAAAACTTATACGATGGATGTAACCAGTATTGAAAGGAAGGTTCCTTATTCGCAGAAAATTAAAGTACCGACGTTAGTAGTAGACGTCACTAAAACCTCGTACGTTTAGTCATTATTAATATATATATATATAGTAGAGGGAGAACTCCTTGGGAGGAAATGGGGTGTTTTAACTCAAGATTTAGAATCCTAGAATTCTACGCCTTTCTCTCAAGGTCTTTTTTTGGGTAGATAAAGACGAAATAACTGATAACGTTTCGGAAACTGACACACTTAATGTTATTCGACACTTTTTAAGACTCTCTCTACCCTTATAGTCTGGTGGAGTGGACGGAGAACTCTTTGGATATACGTCTGATCCTTTGTTGTCAATCTTGACCTATACTTTGTTGTCTGACCAAGGTTTATCCTTTTCCCCATACAGTTCCGACATATAACAGTGGACGAATAAATTGAAAATACGCCTCATGTAGTACTCTTTGGGACCCGACCCTCTTCGTGTTCGACCTTACTTCTAACGTCCCTCTTTATAGTTATGGGAATCTATACGTCTACTGTGGTGGGAATACCGTCTTTCACTTCTCCTTGATTTTTCGGAGAACTACTTTCACTTTCTCCTCTCACTTTTACAACCGAATTTCGAGTTGTAAGTCTTTTGCTTCTAGTACCGTAGACCAGGGTAATGAAGTACCCTTTATTTACCCCTTTGTCACCTTTGTCACAGTCTGAAATAAAAGAACCCGAGGTTTTAGTGACGTCTACCACTGACGTCGGTACTTTAATTTTCTACGAATGAGGAACCTTCCTTTCAATACTGGTTGGATCTATCGTATAAGTTTTCGTCTCTGTAATGAAACGGTTGATTCCAGGTAGATCGGTTCCGATACTAAAAAGGTCATCAGTACATACCTACACTCTCAACCTGACACTTCTTTTGAGTCGTGACTTCTTAACTACGAAAACTTGACACCACAACCTCTTCTGAGAACTCTCAGGGAACCTGACGTTCCTCTAGGTTGGTCAGGTAAGACTTCCTCTAGTCGAGACCCTAAAGAAACCTTCCTTACTACGATTTCGACTTTAAGGTTATGAAACAAAACGGTGGAGTATGTTTCTTAACTGAGTGACCTTTTCTGAGACTACGACCCTCTCTAACCCCCGTCCTCGTCTTTCCCTGCTGGCTCCTACTCTACCGACCTACCGTAGTGACTGAGCTACCTGCACTCAAACTCACTTGAGGTCCTCAACCACTACCTGTCCCTCCGAACTACACGACGTTAAGTGCCCCAGTGTTTCTCAGTCTGTACTGACTCACTGACTTGACTTGACTATAGTAGAGGGGGAACTCGTTGGGAGGAAATAGGCTGTTTTAACTCAAGATTTAGAATCCTAGAATCCCATGATGAATCTAAGTTGATAAATCTAAACTTATATTTAAGACTAAATCGGATAGGGGGGTTAATATATTAGGTGGTTTTGACTGGCAAGATAATATTTTCGTTTTATAAGTACCGAATCTCTCTTTGTTAAATTTGTTGTTACTTTTGTAGATAAATCTTTATTCTTTTCCCTTATCACAGTCAGTAACGGGAAGTGGTTCCGTGTATAAGAGGAAGGACCGTATTTTTACCATAATGTGAAGTGACAGAAGAAATTTCCATCTGTACTCCTACACTTAACGAAACGGTTACTTAACGTTACACTTTAAAACCTGATTCTCACGGTGTACAGTAAAGTCATTTGTTCTACAAAGTCGGTAGTTCTGAATTCCATAACATTAGTCGGACTACCACTGGGGGCTCCCTTGAGTTATATTTGTTTGTCCTACGGGTAGTGTTCGGTAGTCGGTAACGTCGACAGAGGTCGTTACGTGGGGTTCTTCTGAGTTCTACCTTTTCTCCTATGACCAGGATTTATCTATTCCACGTGTAGTTTCATTACTAAAGTCACTAAGGTCTCAGAACGTAGAAGGGTATGTATCTTTTCACGATTACATTAATTGAACTCTATAAATCAAAAGAAATTAATTATCATTAGAAAACTATAAGATTGTTGGAACAGCAAAAATGTTTTGAAGATATATACGACCGAGGAGGAATGGAGAAGTTTCGTCAGGGGGTCCCGAGACATCTAAAACAAAAACAAAAAAAAAGTCAACTGTTTAGTACATACGTTCAAGTCCTGTTATCACAAGAGATTGGTTCCCATATAAAAGTCAGGTGTCACTATCACTAACACTAACACATGTAGGTATATCTCCCCTCTCCAACTCGATAGTTGACCTCAGAAATAAGTCTAGACGACACCCAAAATAAACTCACTCTTTACTCGAAACAAATCACTTCAGTGACTATAAGGATCCTACAGACACAGATTTGTATTGGATCGAACTTTTTATATCCTTTTCATATATATTAACAGTGATTAAATACAGTAAGGAATTCTGAATGAAACTTCAACCTTTTTTCGTTGCTAAACTAAATGACCAGTATATAATTATCTTTTAAGAGACAGGTAGTCACATCTGTTTAGATTAAGACGGTCTATTATCAACTGGTCGTTGTATCCGAAGTCTTTTTAAACTCTATCGTATACCAACATATGTATATTCTACGGAACATTGTCCCATCCTTAAAGAGACTTTAATTTAAAGGTATCTAAATATTCGTTTAATACAAAATTTAAAGACGTGTATTTGATCGTTAATTTTAGCCTGTAAAGTAACGATAACAACAAGTTCGTCTATTGTTTGAAACTTAAACTTACAACAGACACTAAAAATGAAAGAACCTTCGTATAGAGATTTGAAAAACCTCCAAATTAACGAACCTATAGAGATACCGGAAACGAATCTTTATTATTTGACTCTACCTCTACGTCTCTATTAGATTAGAAGGGTTTCGACTTCGGATTACCTACTACAAAATCGTATCTATCCCAACTTCCGTACCTTCGTATAACGATTACGAACCCTTCTTCTTTTAAAAGAAAAATGTGTATCCAGGAAGATCGATAATATTATTTAACCGTACTCTTTTTACTTGTCCTCTTTTTTCAATAAATTTAAAAGTATCGTATATGTGTACCTTCTCTAGGTCCTTTTACCCTATTGTACGGTTTTGCCAACTTTGAGAATGGAATCTATACTAGAAATCGACTTCTGTTTTCTACTAAAACCCTTATCCCAAAACCCTCAAGTTTCCCCTTCTTCTGTTAAGTATACCTCTACCCTTTCGTTTCTAAACCATTTGTACAAGGACAAGGTGAGTCTCTGGTACCCTGTGTCTCACCTGAGATTAGAAATGTGGGACAACTTTAAAGGGGTTTTGTAGATCAAGTATATGGAACGTACATAGAGATCACTCTTGAGAGAAGACTGTTGTCCGAGAGATAAATTTAAAAAAAATCCATCAATCTCCGTTTCATTTTAAAGAAGGGTGCAGAAACCTTTAAACTGTGAAAATTCTATATTTATTGGGTGTATGGTTTCTCTATACAAACCATCGTTTGAAATGAGGGGATGTGTTACAAGATTCCGTTCACCACGTTCTCCTTTATAAAATCACCTCTCTTTTTAAGTTCAAAGAAGTTCTCAAAGTCTTTTGAGAAGGTCCACGGGTATCATGCAGAACTATAAGAAGACAGAGGGACTTAAACTCACAAGTGATATCGAACCACTTCAAACCTATGTGTCTTTAGTACATACAACCGAGATCTAAATTGTCTGATTGTTTTATGGTTCTACGAGTCAAGTCAAGTCAAGTCAATGAGTCAGTACAGGTTGAGAAACTCTGGGGTATGTGACATCGTACGGTCCGAAGCGACAGGTAGTGGTTTAGGATCTCGAAGGAATTTGAATACAGGTAGTTTGGTCCCTACGGTAGTTTGGTAGAGAAGAGGTCAGTAGGGGAGGAGGAGGACGGAAGTTTGAAAGAGTCGTAGTCCCAGAAAAGATTACTCAGTCAAGAAGTGTTATCCACCGTCTTCATAACATCGAAGTCGAAGTTGTAGTTAAGAAGGTTACTTATAAGTACTGACTAAAGGAAATCCTAACTGACCAAACTAGAGGAACGACAGGTTCCCTGAGAATTCTCAGAAAAGATTGTGGTGTCAAGGTTTCGTATTTAAGAAACCGTGAGTCGAAAGAAATACCAGGTTGAGAGTCTAGGTATTTACTAAAGACCCTTTTGCTATCGAAACTGATCTACCTTGTAAAAAACTGTTTCATTACAGAGACCAAAAATTATAGAACAAATCCAAACAGTATCGAAAAGAAAGTTCCTTGTTGACACAAAATTAAAGTACCGACGTTAGTGGTAGACGTCACTGAAACCTCGGGGGGGGTTTATTTCGGAGAGTGACAAAAGTAACAAAGGGGTAGATAAACGGTACTTCACTATCTTGACCTACAGTACGAGAATCAAAAAATTTACAACTCAAAATTCGGTCGAAAAGGTTAGAGGAGAAAGTAGAAGTAGTTCTCCGAGAAATCAAGGAGAAGTGAAAGAGGTGTAGACGTATAGATTCCATTAACTATAGAGACAGTCGTTAGAACTAAGGTCGAAAACAAAGTAGGTCAGACCGTAAAGTGTCCTGTGTGAGACGTATATTCAATTTATTCGTTCCACTGTTATATGTCGGAACTACATGATGAAAGGGTTAAAACTTGGTCAGGTTACAAGGTCAAGATTGACAGTCAAGAACTGGACGTATATCTAAAGAATCCTCCGTCCATTCCACCAGACCATAAGGATAGGGAACCTCTTAAAAGATGTCAAACGACACTAGGTGTGTCAGTTTCCGAAATCACATCAGTCACTTCGTCTTCATATAAAAAAAAAAGACCTTAGAGAACGACAAAAATACTAGGTTACTTACAACCGTTAAACTAGAGAATAAGGTACTACATGAAAATGAAAAATTGATACGATTTCGATTTCATTTCAAATAATTTTTGGTGTTTTTATTGTCTTAAGGAGGTATAAGGATCATTTAGGAAATTTAAAAGCAGAGACAGTCGTACACTAGATTTGACATTGTTCATACAGACTTACCTCATCTCAGGTCCTCGATATTAACCGACAACACTATATATTAGTACCCTTGTTAAAAAGTCCAATAGACTTAACAGTTCCACTTCGTCCCTTAAATTGAAAAGACACTTAATTTTTTTTTTTTTGAAAACTATAAATATTAACTTAACTAATTTTTGTTTTGTTCAAAAGGACACTTTATTTTATATAAAAACTCTGTTTATACTAAACACCCGATAACTAAAACCATTGAAAAGTTCAAGAACGAAGTAACACTTTATTAAGTCTCTACTTCGTCCCTATAATTCTTTCATATCACTCCCAAATAAATTCGGTCTTATCCGAGAGTCTTCCTCTCCTCTGTCTTTCCACTCCAGGATGACGGGTCCCAAAGGAACAGTTCGACAAATACTTCCGTATCTTTATTATTCCTTCTAGTAAGTCAACCCTTCCTCCTCAAACGTTAACATAAGGACTAAAAATAGGGTCCAGATAAAAGGGATCCTCTTCTCCCTAAAAACAGGTATAAATGGAATCTAGTCTTCATAGAACCTCAGTCTCATATAATCCTAAAGAATAGACGTGTCAAATAAAATAAAATTACTTTGTATTACTCTTTGTCCTTTGTAAACCTGAGTTTCTAAGGAAGGAAAGGGGTGGGTGGGGGGGAAAAGGGGGATAAAGATCCTGTTAACATGTACTTGGTTATTTAAGGTCTAAAGTTCGATCTAAATGTTTTCCCTCTCTGGTTTGACGGTTATAGACAACCAAGTATCTTTTTCGTTCTCTTATGGTCTTTTTTATAGATGAAGACGAAATAACCACCCGAAGGTGCCACTGAGTCAACCATTTCTTATGCGGACGTTACACCCTCTGGACCTAAACTAAGGACCCAACCCTTCTAGGTGACCTCTTCCCTTTCCGATGAGTGAGGTCATAAGAACGACCCCTTAAGGTACCTGTCTCATCGTACCGTCCGATGTCAGGTACCCGAGTGTTTCTCGATCTGTACTGACTCGTTAAAAGTGACGAAATAACTGTTACGATTTCAAAACTGACACCTAGTGTTGTTTGACACCTTCTAAAGATTTGTCTACCCTTCGTTGTCAATCTTGGTCTGTACCTTGTTACCTGGTCAAGGTTTAGTCCTTTTCTTATATATTTCCGACATATAATAGTGGGACAAATAAATTAAAGATACGTCTCATATAGGAAGTTTTTCGACCCGACCTACTGTGAAATCGATCTAAGTTCTAACGACCCTCTTTATAGCTATTGAAGTTTATACGTCTATCGTGGTGGGATTACCGTCTTCCACTTCACCTTGATTTCTAGGAGAACTACTTCAACTTCCTCCTCTTACTTTTTCGACCGAATTTTGAGTTGTAAGCTTTTTAATTTTAATACCGTAGGTCAGGTAGTGAAGTGTCGTTTATCTGACCCCCCACTCCACCCCACCCCTTAATTTTATCACTGTCTAAAATAAAAGAATCTGAGGTTTTAGTGACGTCTGCCACTGACATCGGTACTTTAATTCTCTGTGAACGGGAAACCTTCTTTTTCGATACTGTTTGGATCTGTCTCATAATCTTTCGTCTCCGTAGTGAAACGGTTGTTTATAGATATATCAGTTTCGATACAAAAGGGTCATCAGTTCATGCCTACACTCTCAACCTGGTATTTCTTCCAATTCATGACTTCTTGACTATAAAAGTTTGATAACACGACTTCTTCTACGGACTCTCAGGGTATCTGTCGTTCTTCTAGATTGAGTAGTTAAGATTTCCTTTAGTTAGGACTCATAAGTAACCTTCCTGGTTATAACTTCGGTTTCAAGATTAGGAAACCGGTGGACTACACTTCTCGATTGAGTAACCTTTTCTGGGACTACGACCTTTCTGACTTCCGTCCTCCTCTTCCCTCGTGAGTATCTACTTTACCAACCTACCGTAGTAACTCAGTTACATGTACTTAAACTCGTTTGAGACCCTCTATTACTTCCTGATATTTCGAACCGTTCGACATCGGGTACCCCAGTGTTTCACTACCTGTACTGACTCGTTGACTTGTTGTTGTTGTTCCTGTGAATGGTAACCTTTACACACCGTCAAAGGACAGTCAAACCACCACATTATTCCTTCTCAGTTAATACTGAGGTATAATCTAGACAAAGAAACTGAAATTGGACTATGTTTCTCGATTGAGTGATCTTTTCTGGAACTACGACCCTTTGTAACTTCCGTCATTCTCTTCCCCTGTTGTCTCCCACTCTACCGACCTACCGTAGTGACTGAGTCACCTGTATTCAAACTCGTTCGAAGTCTTCTGTCACTTCCTGTCCCTTCGGACCACACGATGTCAGGTACCTCAGTGTTACAGTGTTGTTCTGTCATCGTCCCCGTGTTACTCAAATTTTATTTTAGAGTATGGCTTGTCTTTCGGAACTCCCGTGTTTGTCTTAGAACATGTGTGGTTCTACGTCCCTTTCTTCGGTACTGAGTGTGTTTTCTGACTCGGTCAAAACGGAAACTCACAAACTCTCAGAGGACACCTCTGTACCCAGTCATCACGGATGATGTCCCTGTCGTGTCGTCGTCTCGACCCTCCGTACCGTACACCGTATTTGTGAGAACGTCCTCTAGAGGTAATCCGGGGGTCATCCAGAGGTATCAAGGGGGTCCACCCACTGGGTGTTCGACTTCTTGTTAATCTGTTTTCTTCAAGAGTATGACAACGTTTTCAAGACCCGGAGTGTGATTTGAAGGGTTGGACCTCTAGGTAGTTTCCCTGACTTTTAGGGGTCCCTTAGACTCAAACTGTCAGTCACCCTAAACTAACGTCTGGAAGGTGTCCTGACCCTTTTGTCTCTGAGAACCTCCCGTGTTTGTTTTGGAACACACGTGGTTCTGGGTCCTCTTTCATCGTGACTGGGGTATTTTCTGACTCGGTCTGGACGGACACTCAGAAACCCCCGGAGGTCACCTCCTGACACAGTTGTTACCGAACAGTTCCTTAGTCCCCGTGGCCGTCGTCGTCGGGACCCTCCGTATATTACCGTATTCAGGAAAACCTCCTCCAACGGTAATGGGGATTGTATCAAACCTGAATCCGGTTGGATACTCCTCCCTTGTGTCGTGGTGAATAATCGTATTTTAACCTAATTTATAAATGACTCGTACCGGAACGGGTGGTTTCATTCTGGTTCAAAAGAGGTGACGACTGGGAACGGTAGTCCTTAGAACGTGTTTGGAGAATAGAAATAGGTAGTTTCTCGTCTGTCTTACTTTTGGTGTTATTGTCTTTTGTCTGGTTTTACTAGTGTATCTAGTGTCGAAACGTATTGAATTAATTTGATACTCGGTACCGCACAACCCGGTATCTCTCCAGTGTCTCCTCTAAAGACTGTTTTTCACCATGACCTCTTCCCTTACCGTTTGTGGAAGTGGTAAAACGAAAACTCTTGGGGTACTTATCATACTTTTTCGTTTATCAATACTTAGACTTTCTACTTAGGGGTGTCCAATCATCCATAACCTATACGATGACCTCTTCTCACCTCTTTATCAAGATGTTCCTTACCTTTACGACTCACTTTCGCCTGTACTGTAGGTCAACACCTACACAGTCCACCACTTTCGTTTCAGACTACGACATTTCTTACCATAACGGATCCTTAGACCTTACAATCCAGGTACATAGTTCAATTCAACCTTTACCAGTTTCACTCTACCGTTCTCATTCGTGACTGTAAAATCTTTAGTTACTTGATTTTACCTGACGGTACCCACCTAAATTAAGTATACTGGTAATATAGATGATGGTACCCGTTCTTAGGGAATCTTCTTTACCTCATCGGAATTATCATTTTTTTTTTTTTTTTTCAGGTTTTACCTCATGAACCAACTTTAGCGTTTTTACTGTTTTACTAGATCTAAACAAAGGTTCCGTTTGGTAAGTTATAGTCAAAAGGTTTAGATACGGAGTTAGTGAATCGACTTCAACTTCTTCGAATTGTAAAGACACTTATGGATATTCTGGAAGACCTTGATTGTGGGTCTTTTTACAGGAAAAGTAGTATCCCTGACCTTACGTTTTCATCCTTCAATTCTCTATGGACCTCATTGTCCGTCCAAACCAGAACCTTGTGCATTACTTCGTCCCGTTTCCGAAGTTTGGAGTCTATACGTCTACTGTGGTGGGAACACCGTCGTTCACTTCTATTTGATTTCTCGGAGAACTACTTCAACACTTTCTCCTTTCCCTTTTTCGATCGTATTTTGAGTTGTAAGTTTTTTCATTCTAGTACCGTAGGCTAGGGAGTGAAGTACCTTTTATCTACCCCTTTGACACCTATGTCACTGTCTGAAATAAAAGAACCCTAGTTTTTAGTGACACCTGTCACTGACGTCGGTACTTTAATTGTGTAAACGAAAAACCTTCATTTCGTTACTGTTCGCCACGCAATTTTGCGTCTCTGTAATTAAACGACTGTTTCCAGTCATATCATTTTCGATACTAAAATGGTCATCAGTAAATGGTTACACTCTCGACTTGTTATTTCTTCGAGTCACGACTTATTAACTACAGAAGTTTGACACCACGACCCCTATAGAGAACTCTCAGGTAACCCGACGTTCCTCTAGTTTGGTCAGTTAGGATTACCTTTACTCGGGACTTATAAGTAACCTTCTTGACTACGACTTCAAGGTTATTAAACAGGGGTAATACACTACTCGATTGAGTAATCTTTTCTGGGACTAGACCCTTTCTAACTTCCGTCCTCCTCTTCCCCTACTATCTCCTACCCTACCAACTTACCATAGTGACTGAGTTACCTGTATTCAAATTCATTTGAGAACCTATACCACTTTCTGTCCCTTCGAATCACACGACGTCAGATTCCCAGACGTTTCTCAACATGTAGTGACTCGTTGACTTGTTGGTATTATTGTTACTTGTTGACAAACGGTTATTTTACCTGATAGACCTTCTTTTACCTTTTTAAGAATTTTTCTGTGTCAAGAATCTGTGATAGTCCTTCTTTGTCTTCTATACTTTTTTGGTTTATGTTCGTGACTCTAACTTTGGTACTAATTTTTGGAGGGTTGTTTGTTTTCAGGTCCTGGGTTCCCGGAGTGTCCACTTAGAGTATTTTGAAAATCTCTTCTCAATTGTAGACTTTTAGGTAGTATTACGACTATGGTTTTGGTCTGTTTCTATGGTATGTCTGTGTGCTTTTCTTTTAATCTTTAGTTATAGTGACGACTTGTATCTCCATTTTTAGGAGTTGTTTTATGACTGTAAGGAATAGGTTGTTATTTAATTTTTCGAGTATGTGGTACTATTTCACTCTAAGTAGGGTAACTACGTTCCTAAAAAGTTGTAGACGTTTAGTTAGTTACACCAGTAGAGTTATCCACGTCTTTTTCGAAAACTGTTTTAACTAGTGAGTGTATACTATTGTTAAGAAGTCTTTCACCCGTATCTCCCATGTATGGAGTTGTATTATTTCCGGTATATACTGTTTGGATGTCAATCGTAGTACAAGTTACCATTTTTCAATTTTCGTAAGAAAAATTCTAGTCTTTGTCCTGTTCCTACAGATGAGAGTAGTGAACATAATTTGTATGTATCAAAAACTCCAGGATTGATCTCGTTAGTCTCTTCTTTTTCTTCATTCCACTTAGGTTTAACCTTTTCTTCTTCAATTTGTCAACGATAAACGTTTACTATACTATGATATGTATCTTCTACGATTTCCAAGATGGTCTTTTGATGACCATCAGTAAGTACTTAAACCATTTCTACGTCCAAAGTTTTAATTATCTGTATTTAGACAAAGTACTTTCCAGTCTTCTTTTTTTTAACCGACAAACCGACTAAGTACAACTACAAACTGTCTTTTGTTGTCTTAATACATTTTGTTAATAGAAATTTAATTTTTTATGATTGTGGCGTGTGTTTTTATTTGAGTTTTACCTAATTTCTAGATTTACATTCTGGTCTTTGATATTTTGAGGATCTCCTCTTGTATCCGTTTTGTGAGAGTCTGTATTTAGTGTCGTCCTAGGAGATACTAGGTGGAGGGTCTTAAGACCTTTATTTTCGTTTTTATTTGTTTACCCTAGATTAATTTTAATTTTCGAAGACGTGTTGTTTCCTTTTATATTCGTTCCACTTTTCTGTCGGAAGACTTACCCTCTTTTATTATCGTTTACTTCGTTGACTGTTTGTTGATTAGAGTTTTTATATGTTCGTTGAATACGTCGAGTTAAGGTCTTTTTATTTGCTGGGTTAGTTTTTTACCCGGTTTCTTGATTTATCTGTAAAGAGGTTTCTTCTGTATGCCTACCGATTGTTTGTGTACTTTTCTACGAGTTGTAGTGAGTAATAATCTCTTTACGTTTAGTTTTGGTGTTACTCCATGGTGAAGTGTGGTCAGTCTTACCGACGCTAGGTTTTTAGACGTTCGTTATTTACGACCTCTCCCACACCTCTTTTCCCTTGGGAGGATGTGACAACCACCCTTACGTTTGATCATGTCGGTGATACCTCTTGTCACACCTCTAAGGAATTTTTTAACGTTTATCTTGATGGAATACTGGGTCGTTAGGGTGACGACCCGTATGTGTGGCTCCTTTGGTCTTAACTTTCTCTGTGTACATGGGGTTACAAGTAGCGTCGTGACAAATATTATCGGTCCTGTACCTTTGTTGGATCTACAGGTAGTCGTCTACTTACCTATTCTTTCGACACCATGTATATGTGTTACCTCATAATGAGTCGGCAATTTTTCTTAAGTAAACTTAGTCAAGACTACTCTACCTACTTTGACCTCGGCTAATATGTCTCACTTCATTCGGTCTTTCTTTTTGTGGTTATGTCATATGATTGTGTATATATACCTTAAATCTTTCTACCGTTACTGCTGGGACATACGTTCTGTCCTTTTTTCTGTGTCTACACATATTGCCTGAAAACCTGAGTCTCCCTCTCCCTCTCCCACCCTACTAAACCCTCTTACCGTAAGATTGTACATATGATAGTACATTCTTAACTTAGCGGTCAGATACAGACTGCGTCCTATGTCGTACGAACCCCGACCACGTACCCCTACTGGGTCTCTCTACAATACCCCTCCCTCCACCCTCCCCCCAAGTACAAACCCTTGCGTACATTCTTAATTTCTAAAATTTTAAATTTTTTTTATTTTTTTAATTTTTTTTCTTTTTTCTTTTTTTTTATTTTACTAATGACTATATAAACCTACTAATAGATGGTTCAAATAGAAAAAGAGGATGGAAAATACAAAGAGATAAAAGGAAGATAGAGACCTAAATCACCTTTGAAGATATTAAGGTAAAAGAGAGGGAATAATCGTATAGTCAACATGAAATTTTGTAAAACAACAACGACGGGATCCAAAATTTTATATGTAAATCTGGATTTCATAAATATTGATTTGTGAATTTATCATCATTATCACGAATTAGACATCGCGTTTTGGGATATCAAAATAAAGTAGTGATAGTTGAGAATATTGTTATGACACTATATAAAGTGAACAAGTATATCATATTAAGGTTTTATACAACAATTGTGATAATAAAATTTACGTAATAATTACAAATCCAATTACTTCTGATTCCCTCTGTCTTAGTACAATTGAAACTTTAATAAAGAAACTTCAAGAATGTCATTCATCTAAGGTTAAATACTAGATACAGCTAAAAGAGAGAAACACTTTTAAGGAAAATAATAAAACGTTGATCCCACCACCTCTAATTAAAAACAATCAGACTCTTTTGGTAATAAAACGAAAGTAAGAACTTCGTATTAAAACAAAGTACATCTCCAAACAATATCTACCCATAATAAAAGAAAATTTTAAAACTGTAGAAATTATAAAGTGAGGTGAGAGAGACACAAAGGTACTAAAGATTTATGTTCAAACGACATTAAAAGTAACGGTAAAGGGAGTCACGTCAAGTCAAGTCAACGAGTCATGACAGCTTGAGAAACGCTGGGGTACTTATCGTCGTGCGGTCCGGAGGAACAGGTAGTGGTTGAGGGTCTCAAGTGAGTCTGAGTGCAGGTAGTCCATGCACTACGGTAGGTCGGTAGAGTAGGAGCCAGCAGGGGAAGAGGAGGACGGGGGTTAGGGAGGGTCGTAGTCTCAGAAAAGGTTACTCAGTTGAGAAACGTACTCCACCGGTTTCATGACCTCGAAGTCGAAGTCGTAGTAAAGAAGGTTTCTTTAGGGTCCCAACTAGAGGAAGTCTTACCTGATCAACCTAGAGAAATCTCAGGTTCCCTGAGAGTTCTCAGAAGAGGTTGTGGTGTCAAGTTTTCGTAATTAAGAAGTCGTGAGTCGAAAGAAGTGTCAGGTTGAGAGTGTAGGTATGTACTGGTGTCCTTTTTGGTATCGGAACTGATCTACCTGGAATCAACCGTTTCATTACAGAGACAAAACTTATATGATAGATCCAACCAGTATTGAAAAGAAGGTACCTCATTCGCAGAAAATTAAAGTACCGACGTCAGTGGTAGACGTCACTAAAACCTCGGGGGGTTTTATTTCAGACTGTGACAAAGGTGACAAAGGGGTAGATAAAGGGTACTTCACTACCTTGGTCTACGGTACTAGAAGCAAAAGACTTTCAACTCGAAATTCGGTTGAAAAAGTGAGAGGATAAAGTGAAAGTAGTTCTCCGAAATATTAAGGAGAAGTGAAAGAAGGTATTCTCACTACAGTAGACGTATAAACTCCACTAACTATAAAGAGGGCCGTTAGAACTAAGGTCGAACACAAAGAAGGTCAGGTCGCAAAGAGTACTACATGAGACGTATCTTCAATTTATTCGTCCCACTGTTATATGTCGGAACTACATGAGGAAAAGGATAAACCTTGGTCAGACAACAAGGTACAGATCAAGATTGACAACGAAGGACTGGACGTATGTCTAAAGAGTTCTCCGTCCAATCCACCAGACCATAAGGGTAGAGAAAGTCTTAAAAGGTGTCAAAGACACTAGGTGTGTCAGTTTCCGAAACCGTATCAGTTATTTTGTCCTTATCTACAAAAAAAAAGACCTTGAGAGAACGAAAAAGGTACTAGGTCGCCTACAACCGTTAAACTAGAGACCAAGGAGACGGAAAAGATTTTAGTCGAACTTGTAGTCCTTCAAGTGCCAAGTACATAACGACTTCGGACCGAANGGGTGTCAAAGAACACTAGGTGTGTCAGTTTCCGAAACCGTATCAGTTATTTTGTCCTTATCTACAAAAAAAAGACCTTGAGAGAACGAAAAAGGTACTAGGTCGCCTACAACCGTTAAACTAGAGACCAAGGAGACGGAAAAGATTTTAGTCGAACTTGTAGTCCTTCAAGTGCCAAGTACATAACGACTTCGGACCGAACCTCTTAAAACTCGTAATGAAATGATCGTACACTTTACTCCATCAACCTCGTAAGAAACCGTAACGGAAAGAAACTTTAACTTTACTTTTGACTGGAAAAGGTCAGGACACCGGTGACGACTCAAAAGGTTTACACGACCGTATAATTCACGTCGCGAAAGTGTCGTAGTAGAAAGTCCTAAACTTTGTCGAGTTGACCTTACGGTAGTGGAGGTGATAGAAAAAAGGATCACTACGAAAGATTCCGGGTGACCTGAAGTGTAAGGTTCTACCGACCGAGATCTAATCACTAGTGTGGTAGCACTAATAGGCCCAGTACTTCTAGAAAAAACATGTCAAGAAGACACATAAGAACGGTCGAGTAGAATTATATAAGACGAAGACAATCCAGGTATGGTAAAGATAGGAAATAGCTCGGGTAGAAAGGTACTTTACAAGGGAACCGTAGAGATTAAAAGAACTTCTCTAGAGATCAGAAAGAGTAAGACAAGAACTGGAGATAAAGAAACGTGACTAGTGACTTTTTCCGAAACAAAATAGAGAAGAACGATAAGAAACCTTGAGACGTAAGTATACGAATATAGAAAGGAAAAGAAGAAACGAAAAGTGGAGAAGAAAAGTGTCGATAAACATTCCGGAGGGGTCTGTCAGTAAAACGACAAAAGGTAAAGAAAAGGTACCCTAACGAAAACTAGGGACAGAGGACATGTTACAGTGTTTGGAGGTAGGTATCAAGTAGTCCGTGAGATAGATAGTCTAGATCCGGGAATTTAGATAAAGAGTGAAGGTGACATATTAGTATTCCCTAAACTAAATCCAGTATGGACTTACCAAATCACCAAAAGGGATGAAAGAAGTTAAACTCAGACTTAAACCATTATTCCTCAAACCATTATTCCTCAAGTACTAGACTCGCTGTCAGTCGAGGACCAGAACAAAAATAACTGACATATCTCGAACACGTAGAAACCGACGTTTCTTATATTAATTAGACTAAAGTCACAACTGGTAGACCACTACAGGTACACATCTCAGAAGAGAACACAATAACCTTCTCCCACAAACGATACTGGTCACGTAAAAGAACCGTATTGAGATAATCAGAAACGGGACGAAGTAAGGGGTAAGTTCCGGTTTAAACGGACAATGAGGTCCACAAAGAACTGAAGGATGAAAACGTAAGGTCAGGGGATATTACTTTTTCTGTAGAAAAAACCCACAATCAAGACTTTCTAGAACATCCAGAAGTATTTTGGCAAGTTGAAGTCGAAGAAGTCGTAATGACCAACCCCGTATCTGAACCTTTTGACACTATAACTTACCAAACGGAACCTCTACTTGTCTCTAGTAAGACAGTAAAACTTCTAACGTAGGTTCATGACGTAAAACCTGAGAAAACAACTGGTACTACCGATGAGGTAAAGAAGACTCACTAAGGACGGGTGTCATCATCGATATTACCAGTGACCATGCTACGTTTACTCTTAATTCAAACGGAGTAGGAGTGACCAAAGAAAACTTCAAAAGTATAAAATAACACAAAAAAAAAAAAAAAAAAAAAAACGTCAAACTCATTCTGTACGAAACCACATTTAAAAGAACTCTAATAATATAGGAAAAAATTTTAATTAACAACAGACAATAATATAAAACCCTTATTGAACTGGTGATAAGAGACTTATATAGAAGAAGAGTCAAGAAAGATTGAACAGGAAAAACATAAAGTTATGAACCCAAATGGTTAAAACATTAATAAAACATTTGTAAACTCTGAATAAGTAATGAGTTTATTACAATTGTATAACTAGTATCGATAAAATTTAAGAACTAAAGTATAAGGTTTTAGACAGTATAGTCTCAAAACAAGACTACGAATATCAGAGAAGATACAAGTATGAAGAGATAGTCGTTCAGAATAGTGAAAACTAACTTACGATCTGTACAAAACTCAGAAGCGACCATCGAGTCGACCATTTCTTAGCTGGATGTTACGTCCTCTAGGACTGTGTTAAGGACCAAGTCCTTCTAGGGAACCTCTTCCCTATCCGATGGGTAAGGTCACAAGAACCCGAAGAGCCCACTAATTCTAGTATTTCTTAGTCGGACGTACTCTTTCTTCCCCTAAGATAGGGACCCAACCCTTCTAGGGGACCTCCTCCCGTACCGTTGGGTGAGATCTTAAGAACGGACCTCTTAGGGGTACCTGTATCCTCGGACAGTCCGATGGCAGTCACAACAACGTTTTTCAGTCTGTATTAACCCATTTATTCGTGTCTGTGTCTTTACATACTCATTATCTTTGAATCCTTTTTTTACAGAAACAACACTTCAAAGTGTAAATTAACTCATCCTCAACTTTACATAAATAAAAAAGTTAATTGCATAAAAAATTAACTTCCTACTAACGGAATGTCTTAAAACAACAAAATCGACACGAACGGTTCTCTAGGTGTAAGTAAAAGTAGGAATAAAAACAGAGGAGACAACGTGACCCAAAGGTATGCTCGAGGAAGGATCTATCTCAGATACATAACGTCTAGAAAATAACGATAATATGACTTCTGAAACTATACGTCATTACTAAGGGGGGGGTGGTACGGGTAGTCTTATTCTAGGTCAAAGGGGGGAGTCAGTCAGAGATGGTATTCCTTCGAAGACCTTCGGAGAATAAGAAGAGGTAGTCTCCCATCTGTCTGACTTTTGGTGTTAGTGTCTTTTGATTGGTTAGACTAGTCTACCTGGTGTTTGAACAGATTGAGTTACTTTTATACTCGGTACTGTACATACCGGTAGGCTCTACCTACCCAGTACCACCTATAAAGACTGTTTTGCACCAGGTCACCTCTTTCCTTACCGTTTGGTGAAGTAATAAGAACGGAACTCTAAGGTACTTGTCATACCTTTCCGTTCTTCTATCCTGTGACTTACTACTTGAGGGGTCTAACCATCTACGGATGTATACAATTACCTCCACTCCACTCTTTCTTGAGGTCTTTATTACTTCTCTACCTCGGTTTCGTTTGTGTGGTGGGTCGACACCTACGCTGACCACTACCTTCATTATAGATTACGACGTTTATCGTTATAACGTATCTTTATACCTTACAATCCACGTACTTATTTCCGTTTAACCTTCACCAGTTTGTTCTCTACCGTTCTCACTGTAAAATCCTTAGTCACTTGATTTTACCTGACCTTACCCACTTAAATTGAGTCTACTAGTAATATGATGACACCCGTTCTTAGGGAATCTTCTTTACCTCACCGTAGCATCAGTTGTTTTCTCATGTCATGAACCTACGTCATGAACCTACGTTAGAGTTTTTTCTGTTTTACTAGAGACAATCAAAGGTTCCGTTTAGTAAGTTATAGTGTCATAGGTTCAGATACGGGACTGGTCAATACGACTTCTTCGACATCAACTTAACAAGATACTTCTGGATGTTCTAGAAGATCTTGATTATAGGTCTTCTCTACAGGAAAAGAAATATCCCCTGACCTTACGGTTTCATCCTTCAGTCCTTTATGGACCTCATTGTCCTTTTAAACTGGAACCTCATGTCTTACGTCGTACCGTTTCCGATTATCTCAAAACGGTTCTCTTGCTTGACCGGTCTCTTTTGTAGGATCAGGTTTTTGTTTTCTCTTCTGAGATGTGTACCTGTAGTGGTCTACCAGTTATGGTTTTAGTCTAACTAATATAAGAAACGTCGGTTTCTACCTCTTCGAGATATCTTTATCGTTTTTTTTTTTTTTTTTTTTCAACCTGCGATTGACACCGAGTCTAGTACTTACGGAATAACGGTTTAAGTCTGAAATTAACTTTTTTATCCCTTTTGGTGATCTGATAAGTCCATACTGGATTTAGTTTAGGTAATTCTAATATGTCACCTTCATTGTTTGTGTAAATTCCCTAATCTAGACTATCAGTCTCACGGACTTCTTTATACCTACCTCCAAGTACTGTAACATGTCCTTCGTCACTAGTTCTAGTAGGGGTACTTTTCTTTACGTTTTTTCGTTTACCTACAGACACCTCCGGAATTTTAATCGAGACTTTTCTTCTCTTCCCTTTCCGTTTCCTCCTTTCCTTTCTATATGGATAAACTTACGTCTCAAGACTTCTTATCGTTCCTCTCTATTCTTTCTGAAGAAACCACTAGTCACGTTTCTTTATCTCCTTTTGTCATCTTACCCTTTCTGATCTATAGAGAAGTTCTTTTAATCTTTATGGTTCTCTTAAAAAGTAAGTTTCTACTTTTCCCGAGTTATTTCCTGTCTTTTCAATACCTGGATTGTCTTCGTCTTATATAATTCTTCTCCACCGTTCTTATGTGTCTTCTTAACATGTTTTTTCTAGAAGTCCTGGACCTATTAGTGTTACCATACTAGTGAGTGAATCTCGGTCTGTAGGACCTTACACTTCAGTTGACCCGGAATCTTTCGTAGTGATGCTTGTTTCGATCACCTCCACTACCGTAAGGTCAACTCGACAAAGTTTAGGACTTTCTACTACGACACTTTCATGACGTGAGTTATACGGTCGTGTAAACCTTTTGAGTCGTTACCGGTGTCCTGACCTTTTACAGTCAAAAGTAAGGTTAGGGTTTCTTTCCGTTACGGTTTCTTACGAGTTTGATGGTGTGTTAACGTGAGTAGAGTGTACGATCATTTCATTACGATTTTTAAGAGGTTCGGTCCGAAGTCGTTATGTACTTGGCACTTGAAGGACTACCAGTCTGACTAAAATTTTTCCGTCTCCTCAGTCCTAGTTTAACGGTTGTAGGTGACCTAGTACCTTTTTCGTTCTCTCAAGGTCTTTTTGTAGATAAAGACGAAATAACTGATACGGTTTCGGAAACTGACACCTAGTGTTATTTGACCTTTAAAAACACTACCCTTATGGTCTGGTGGATTGGACGGAGAACTCTTTAGACATACGTCCAGTCCTTCGTTGTCAATCTTGACCTGTACCTTGTTGTCTGACCAAGGTTTATCCTTTTCCTCATGCAGTTCCGACATATAACAGTGGGACGAACAAATTGAAGATACGTCNTAAATTGAAGATACGTCTCATGTAGTACTCTTTGCGACCTGACCTTCTTTGTGTTCGACCTTAGTTCTAACGGACCTCTTTATAGTTATTGGAGTCTATACATCTACTGTGGTGAGAATACCTTCTTTCACTTCCCCTTGATTTTTCGGAGAACTACTTTCACTTTCTCCTCTCACTTTTTCAACCGGATTTCGAGTTGTAAGTCTTCTGCTTCTAGTACCGTAGACCAGGGTAGTGAAGTACCCTTTATCTACCCCTTTGTCACCTTTGTCACAGTCTGAAATAAACCCCCCGAGGTTTTAGTGACGTCTACCACTGACGTTGGTACTTTAATTTTCTGCGAACGAGGAACATTCTTTTCAATACTGGTTGGATCTATCTTATAAGTTTTCGTCTCTGTAAAGAGACGGTTGATTCCAGGCAGATCAGTTCCGATACCAAAAAGGACACCAGTACATACCTACACTCTCAACCTGACACTTCTTCCGACTCACGGTTTCTTAACTACGAAAACTTGATACCACAACCTCTTCTGAGAACTCTCAGGGAACCTGACGTTCCTCTAGGTTGGTCAGGTAAGACTTCCTCTAGTCGGGACCCTAAAGAAACCTTCATTACTACGACTTCGACTTCGACTTCGAGGTCATGAAACCGGTGGCGTACGTTTCTCAACTGAGTAACCTTTTCTGAGACTACGACCCTCCCTAACCCCCGTCCTCCTCTTCCCCTGCTGTCTCCTACTCTACCGACCTACCGTAGTACCTGAGCTACCTGCAGTCAGACTCACTTGAGACCCTCAACCACTACCTGTCCCTCCGGACCACACGACGTTAAGTACCCCAGCGTTTCTCAAGCTGTGCTGACTCGATGACTTGACTTGACTTGACTTGTAGAAAAAGAACGATTTCACATCGTACTCTTAAAGGTTTGAAGTGCGTTATTTCGACTTTGATGTTCAAATTTTATACAATACAAAACTTCTGGGTTATACTTCAAGTATCTTTGAAGACTAGATGTAATGGTAAGATGACATCATATACATAGTCAGTTTTATTAGACGTATATATGAGTAAACCTGACTTGTACTTTATTAAGATTCTCGAAATATTGTTGTTAACTGACATAGAACGATTTCAATATCCACTCAATCTACACGTGGATTAGGATTTAAGGTAATAATCTCGAGTCTAATTTCTTATCAAGGAGAGATACTGTACCAAGTAGGGCTTCGTCTATTTGTAGATGAAGACGAAGTGACTGATGTGATTTCGGAAATTGAGACACCTAGTGTTTTTTTGACACCTTGTAAGACTTTCTCTACCCTTATGGTCTGGTGGAAAGAGCGGAGAACTCTTTGGACATACGTCTAGTTCTTCGATGTCAATATTGGTCTATACCTTGTTGTCTGACAAGTTTGATTCCTTTCCACATACAGTTCCGAAGTATAACAGTGGGAAGAATAAATTGAATATACGTCTCGTGGAGTACACTTTACGACCCGACCTACTTCGTGTTCGACCTTAGTTCTAACGACGTCTCTGTAGTTATTGGAGTCTATACGTCTACCGTGGTGAGATTACCGTCTTTCATTCCTCCTTAATTTCACGAAGAACTAATTCCACTTTCGCCTCTCACTTTTTCAACCGAATTTTAAGTTGTAAGTTTTTTGATTCTAGTACCGTAAGTCAGGGTAGTGAAGTACCGTTTATCTACCCCTTTGTTTACCTTCGTCACTGTCTAAAATAAAAGGACCCGAGGTTTTAGTGACGTCTACCACTGAAGTCGGTACTTTAATTTTCTGTGAACGAAAACCTTCTTTTCGATACTGTTTGTATCTGCCGTATAACTTTTCGTCTGTAATGAAAAGACTGTTTCCGGACAGATCAGTTTCGACAAAAAAGGTCATCAGTACATACCTAAACTCTCAACCTGATATTACTTTCGACTCGTAGTTTCTAAACTACGAAAGCTTGATTACAACTTAACTACACCCGCTTCTGAGAACTCTCAGGGAACCTGACGTTCCTCTAGTTTGGTCAGTTAGGATTTCCTTTAGTTGGGACTTGTTAGTAACCTTCTTGACTACGACTTCGAGGTCATAAAACCCACTTTTCTCGGTAGAGTAACCTTTTCTGGGACTACGACCCTTCTAACTTCCGTCCTCTTCCACTACTGTCTCCTGTTCTACCAACCTATCGTAGTGACTGAGTTACCGGTACTCAAACTCGTTTGAGACCCTCTCTCACTTCCTGTCCGTTCGGACCGTACAAAGTAAGGTACCCCAACGTTGTTCAACTTGTGCAGACTCACTGACTTGTCTCGACTAGAACTTCGTTCTTTCCTTTCACTATCACTCCGATGTGATAAACATTTTACAAGACGAGGGTTGACCGTACAGTGAAAATATAAAGTAATCGGATTTACACAATATACCCGTTTTGAAGAGAGTTGTCACTTCCTTTACAGAAGTATAGTGATAACTGATAAGTATATCTCGTCCAAAGACTTATAAGACTTACTTTCATTTTAGATTATGTTAATCACTATATTTACAAGTGTACGGTTCCTCCTTTTGTTACCGTTGGGTGAAGTCATAAGGACGGGTCTCTTAGGACACCTGTCTCCTCGGTCCACTCGATACCAGGTACACCACCGTTTCTCAGTTTGTGTTAACTTTGCTGACTCGTGTGTACGTTAGACGGAATTATCAGAAAGAAAGAAAAGAAGGGAGAAAAGAAAGAAAGTCAGAAAGGAGAAAAAAAAAAAAAAAAAGAGACACTATAATCTTTTAAACGACTTGACCATGGTAAGTTGAAACCGTTTTAAAATAACAATAGTTCTCGGTTCTTCAACGGAATGATTGAAATATGAAGTTATAATTTACACTTATAATTGATTCTTCAAAAACAACAAACAAAAGTAAAAATACAGTATAGGACACCGATTAGTTATATGTGTCTTACTTCCTATACAACTTGTAAGTGTGCAATCGATAAAAGTTAAACTCAACGTAAAGTGTAAAGATACGGAAAGAATAGGTAGGGGGTTTTATCGTATAACACAATAAGACCCGTTATTTCTATTTTTGAAACACCTCATGGAAAATATAGAGTTTTACCCGATACCTTCCGTCCAAATGTATATCTTATTTTTATAAGAAATAGTTTTATTTTTAGTTCTGACATCAGTTGTTAAGGAACCGGTCGGATAAAAAGGTAGTGAAAGATTTTACCCCTTTTGGTATATCTATATAATATTCGTGTCTTCAACAATGTGTTTATGGAAATATTAAAATGTACAATATAATTCTCTTCACAGGAGGTAGAATTAGTCTTAACATCCTTTATAAAAAACGGAAAAAGTACGAGAAATGTTTTATCGTGAATGAGTTAATTTAGGTGGGAACACACACACACACAAGTCAACGAGTCAGTACAGACTGAGAAACGCTGGGGTACCTGACATCGGGAGACCGGGAAGACAGGTACCACGAAAGGGTCGTTCTTATGACGTCACCTAACGGTAAAATAGGAGTTTCCCTAGAAGAGATCGGTCCCTAACTTGGGTACAGAGGTCACAGAGGACGTAACCGTCCACCTGAGAAATGGTGACTCAGTGGACCTGAGATGTGAATACATTTGTTTTTAAATTAAATGTTTCGTTATAATTTTCTTTAAGATTGTCTTGGAAACAACTTTATTCAATTGATCGGTAATGACGTTCTTATCACAACACGGATGATTACTGACCTAAATATTGATTGCAGATGATGGAAATTACAATGTAATATAAAAGGATTTACGAAGAGTTGTATCATCGATATACATTTACTTTTTTTTTTTTGGAGAGATAAAAGAAACATTAAACGTTCACGTTATTTTCTGATCAAGTAATTACGTCTCCTTTTTATGTCCGTTATGATTGTCGATGAGTATGTGTGTTTATCCTTGGTACTTTTAATAATATCGTTATTTATATTTTATACCCTCTATTATACTTCATGTTTAAAGAAAAAAATTATCTCTTTGACACATGACGTAAAATCACGAGATTGAATAGTTCCGGAGGGTTGGTTTAGTACTCTTTTGTCTTACTATACTCTTATTGTTCATTATCATTAAAGGTGAATTACACAAGTAGAATTATATTTGGATAAGTTTCTTTACATTATGTACTCCGTCATAAAGTGATCCTATCACGTTGATATTAGACTTAATAGGAACTAATGTATGTGTCTTTACCTAGTGTATTTACATTATATAGTATGTATCAAAAAGGACTGTTTTATAAATAATTAGTAGTCACTATCATTTATACCGACCAATTTCTGAATGTACCTTTTATCTACCCCTTTGTCACCTTTCTCACAGTTTGAAATAAAACCCCCCGAGGTTTTAGTGACGTCTACCACTGACGTTGGTACTTTAATTTTCTGTGAATGAGGAACCTTCTTTTCAATACGGGTTGGATCTATCGTAAAAGTTTTCGTCTCTGTAATGAAACGGTTGATTCCAGGCAAATCAGTTCCGATACCAAAAAGGTCACCAGTACATACCTACACTCTCAACCTGACGCCTCTTCCGACTCGTGGCTTCTTAACTACGAAAACTTGACACCACAACCTCTTCTGAGAACTTTCAGGGAACCTGACGTTCCTCTAGGTTGGTCAGGTAAGACTTCCTCTAGTCGGGACCCTAAAGAAACCTTCCTTACTACGATTTCGACTTTAAGGTCATGAAACCGGTGGAGTACGTTTCTCAATTGAGTAACCTTTTCTGAGACTACGACCCTCCCTAACCCCCGTCCTCCTCTTCCCCTGCTGTCTCCTACTCTACCGACCTACCGTAGTGACTGAGCTACCAGCACTCAGACTCACTTGAGGTCCTCACCCACTACCTGTCCCTCCGGACGACGCTAACTACCCCAGCGTTTCTCATCCTGTGCTGACTCGTTGACTTGACTTGACTTGACTTTCTGAATGTATTCTGTTTCTATTATATCAGTTGTTCTTTCCTAAATTGTTGGTAAAAGTACCAAAATAAACGATACTTTATCCCTTATTACTAATTAATCTATTGTCCAGTCATATTTTTCTGGAGCCCTAGTCAGAAGTATCAATGCACTTACCTCGTAGTTGAATTAATTGTTGTTTAACAAACCAATTTTACATCTCTCTATAATTATAGAATAGTTATAATGTGTCTTTGTAAAACGTACCTTTATGTTTCGAAATAATAAAAAGAGTGGTTTAAAGAAGGGGAAACTTTTTAAATTAAATATCCCAAATTTCGTTAATCACTATTATACGCTGTGACATGTATGAATAATGTCATCGTCTGTGAAAGTAAAAAGAAATCACCTTTTATATCTATAACTTCAAAAGATAATAATGTAACTTTAGGGTTCACCAATTTAAAGTTATCCCTACCAAAAGTCATAGTCGTAATCTTAAAAAAAAAAGAAAAAAATGATAAACGACTTTCTTAGTCCTTAAACTTATTTTCTTTTGAATAACACTAAACACTTTACGAAATTGTCGTGGGTCGTTCATCCAATTTCTTACTTATATATTTACACTAATTGTTTATAACATAATCGATAACAATATATCAAATTTTTAGAGAATCGACTAGTGTGCAAACACGACTTACGTAATTATCGGAAAAATTAAGTTAAGTGAAAATGTGTCCTTTCGAACCCAAATTCTTTGCTCCCTCAGGAAAAGTTGTTAAAATTCTTTTAAGATTAAGAGTTCCTTTTCCTTTTATAGAAATTTTGATTTACGATTAATAACAAAGTAAATAAGAAAAAAACGGTATCGAAAATATGAATGGAGTTAAATCAAGTCAAGTCAACGAGTCAGTACAGGCTGAGAAACGCTGGGGTACTTGACGTCGTGCGGTCCGGAGGGACAGGTAGTGGTTGAGGGCCTCAGAAGGGTTTGGGTACAGGTAACTCAGTCACTACGGTAGGTCGGTAGAGTAGGAGACAGTGGGGGAGAGGGGGAAGGGGGTTAGGGAGGGTCGTAATCCCAGAAAAGTTTACTCATTTGAGAAGTATTATATTACTGTTAAGTCTATCTTGGGAAATAATCTGACTTTAGAAAATATACTTTGGTTATTTACGAAAGAACCATTCTTTATTACATCATAAGTATTTAGTCTTCAATCATTATCGTAAAATTCTTTTATATTTTAATTTAAATTTCGTAGACAGATATCAGAGTGTGTCCCGTAAGGACACATTCGTACTATAACCCTTTTATAAATTTACATTTAACATTTTAATATAGATTTATTAATATAGTGTTACATTTCTAATTTACTTATATCAGTTTCTAATTTTAATTTTTTTGGACCTTTACTAAACAATTTAATGACTTTTATTTATACAAAACAAAGTAATAAAGGAAACTCTACGATCAAACCTCAAAAACATTATGTGTTAAATCTTTTTATTATAACTTATCAAAATTTATGTTCCTGAACATAAATTACACAATTTTAGGACTACTTTATAATCGTACGTAAAACTTTTCAATTTCAAATCTTAAGGTATCTGGACTCAAACTCGAGGTAAAGGTTATTATTAGTTCCTATCTTAGTTAAAGTAAAATAATTTTGTCACCAGTATCTTAAGTCGACAACTCCTACTAGATCATCACTGTACTCTTTTACGTGTACTCTTCGTATCTTGTCCTAGGTTTTGTGCTACTTATCATAATCGAAATTTTTATTGACCCTTTTGATTGTATGTACGTTACTTTTACTTACTACGTTAATTAAACTATGTAAAAAGATTTTTATATCATGAGGTCTCCAAATCATCCTAAGTACTATTGTTTCCCGAAGGGACTACCGAGTCTATCATTTCTTAGACGGACATTACGTCCTCTAGACCCAAGTCAGGAACCTAGGTCTCTAAGGGGAACTCTTCCCTTACCGATGAGTGAGGTCATAAGAACAGACCTCTTATGCACCCGTCTCCTCAGACCACCCGATGTCAGGTATCACAGTGTTTCTATATCTGTACTGACTTGTTGAAAGTGAGTGTCTGTTATTATATTAATCATATATATAAGACACCATCAAGTCAGGGATTCAACACAGGTTGAGAAACAGTGGGATACCTGACGTCGTCCGGTCCGAAAGGACAGGAAGTGATAGAGAGTCTCAAGTGAGTTTGAGTACAAGTAACTCACCCACTACGGTAGGTTAGTAGAGTGAGAGACGGTGGGGGAAGAGGAGGATGGGAATTAGGAAGGGTCGTAGTTCCAGAAAAGGTTACTGAGTCGGGAAGGTTAGCTCACCGGTTCCATGACCTCGAAGTCGAAGTCGTAGTCAGGAAGGTTACTTATAAGTCCTGACCAAAGGAAATCCTAACTGACTAAACTAGAGGAACGTCGTGTTCCCTGAGAGTTCTCAGTAACGGTGTCAAGTTTTCGTAGTTAAGAAACCACGAGTCGAAAGAAATACCAGCTTGTAGGTATGTACTGATGACCTTTTTGGTATGGAAACTGATATATCTGGAAACAGTTGTTTCGTTACAGAGACGAAAAATTATACGACAGATCCAAACAGTATTTAAAAGAAGGTTCCCCGTTCACAAAAAATTAAAAGAACTGACGTTACTGGTAGGAGTAACTAAGACCTCGGTTCTTTTATTTCAGACAGTGACAAAAGTTAAAAAGGAAAAGATAAACGGTACTTCTCTACTTTGGTCTACCGTACTAGAATCATAAATCTTACAACTCAAAATTCGGTCGAAAAGGTGAGAGTAGAAAGTGGAAGTAACTCTCCGAGAAATTAAGGAGAAATGAAAGACGGTAATCTCACTATAGTAGGTGTATAGACACCAACTACTATAAAGAGGGTCGCTAGAACTAGGGTCGAACACTAAGTAGGTTGGACCGTAAACCGTACTACATAAGACATATACAATTTATGTATTACACTGTTATACGTCGGAACAACATACTGAAAAGGTCAAAATTTAGTTAGGTAACAAGGTACAGACCGAGATTAACAACGAAGAACTGGACGTATGTCCAAAGAGTCCTCTGTCCATTCCACAAGACCATAAGGGTAGAGAAATTTTAAAAAGATGTCAAACAACACTAGGTGTTATAGTTTCCTAAATCGTGTCAACACTTCGTCTTCGTGCAAAAAAAGACCTTATAGATATGAAAAAGATACTAGGTTAGTCGTAACCGTTAAACTAGAGACTAAAGATACGGAAAAGATTTGGGTAGTACATGTAGAGAACGAAAGGAAGTTTATAAATATGAAAAATTTATTAACGGGGGTATGACAGGGGTAAGGTGGATTTTTATAATTTTACTTTCAAAGTTATATATTTTTCGTAGTCTGTTATATTGGAGACTAAAATTAATAACTAAATTCGAGAATTAAGTGACTTACGGTGGATAATAAACTGGAGGTTATTTTATATAAAGTCTATACTGTGGAACGTAACACTTATAAGAAAAAAGTAAAAAGGAGGGTGGGATAAAAAGTAAGAGGACAGAAAATAGTGATAGAAAGAAGACTTATACCCTCTTACATATTGTATCCATGTCTGATTATATATTGTGTTAAATTGTCTTAAGAGATTTTGTCATTTTAGTATTGACAGTAAATCGATTCTTAAAAACCTTACTCCTTTATTGATACATTAGATACGAAAGATTACTTTTCGTTCCGAACTCATTAAATAGAAGTGTGAGTTATCGAAAAGTATTACACCTGACTATCACGTTATGAGAATTTTTTTTTTCTTTCTCTCTTACCTCTTTTATCTACAGGATTAGATACCTATACTGTTTCTTTATGATTTTCTCGTTATTTTTTTTATATCATAACGTCATCGTCGTCGACACCCTGGTATTCATCGTAATTTAATATGTATGTAAAAGAGTCTCTTATTAGTATAACAAGTAGTCATTATTCATTAATAGAATTTTTTAAACATACAGTATACGTTCTTATAAACATTTTTTTTATTTTCGTGTATACAGTGGTATTTTACAAATTTATGACGAGTGGTCATATAATAAAAATAGTCGAGTCTACGTCAAAAGTTTGAAATACGGTACATTTCTACTCCGTAAAATAAAGAAACTGTTAAAAGATATTCCTTTTAATTAAATGAAAATGTTAAAACCCTTTGATTCTTATCTTCGGATAATAAAAGGAAGAACTTTGACAAGGTTTAGGTCCACTTTTTGTCCGAGGTTTAGTGTATTTTGTTTTGTAGGACAAAATTTCGGTAGTCTATGTAAGGGGTTAATAAGTTGAACAGTCGGTACTTGACTGTCAATTTTCTGGTCTTATCTACTTTCGTCAGTATTCGCAGTAGGGAGTAAGAAGGTACGGATAATAACTTGAGACACATGTGAGAATGTCATATATAAAACGTAAGTTTTAAATTAAGAGAAATGTAGTGTACTATCTGGAAGATAATAGTAAAAAGTACAGAAGACGGTCCAATGAAAGAGGAGTATATGAAAAGTTTCCCGAACCAACTACTATCTTTATTTATAGGACGGTATCTATACTTGAGAATTTTTTGTTCAGTAAGAAACTCCTATTGTGGACTTAACGTTATTATAGTAACGTGTAAGTCTTTAATATGTATCTTTCATATCATTGTCCATTACTATAGTGGATAATTTGTGAAATATATTTTCTCATTTCTCAAATAAGGTAAAAGGAACGGATATACATACGTTAAAAATTGTAAAAGATAACTTATTTACATAAGTCAGATTATAGATAAGTTCTTCTGTATTTTATCGTATAAGAACTTTAAAAGTCTAAATCCAATATAATCAACCTCCACACTGAATTTGGTGTTGTTATCTTTCTGTCTCGGGGATTTCATTAAGGGTCCCAACTCGGTCAAATTTTGGGGTTTAGGGAGTACACTTTTTCTTACCCCTGGGAACTTCTTCTTGGGACTACGTGACATTTTTACATAAGACGTTTTAAAGTAGGATCCGAAGAGGTTTCCTTGTAAGTTCGTAAAAGATCCCACTGGTATATAATCTTTTCCTCTGTATTAGTTCGTAAAACCGCTAATAACGGAAACTTGACTATGAAGAAAGAAGTGCTCAGATGAGAAAGTTGGTAAAAAATCGAGTAACGGATAAAACGAATACACATAAACTGACTAGTCTCCGATAAACAAACATGTAACTATAGATAATGATTGAGATTGGTTGATTTTGTATCGAAAGTTTTTTTACTCAAAAAAAAAAGAAGAAACTACAATATAACGATCATCAACCTTGTAACAGCACGACTATCAATTACAGTGAGAATAACTGATTCCTATTTTATTAATTTAAGGAAGTATACAGTGTATCGTCAAAACAACCAGTAGTAATATTTCTGTACTTACTCAGATTGATTTACCTCTTTTTACTATGAACTTAATAACATTCATCGTTTATTTAATCTTATACGTACGTGTGTATGTCTTGTATACACTTTAATATAACTTTTCATTTAAAAGAAAGTAAATAAATAACTTATTTATGGACAATTCACTTCACTCACTTCAGCGAGTCAACACAGGCTGAGAAACGTTGGGGCACCTGACATCGGGTGGTCCGAGGAGGCAGGTATCCTAAGAGGTCCGTTCTTATGACCTCACCCAACGGTAAAACAAAAGGTCCTCTAGAAGGACTTGGTCCCTAACTTGGGTCCAGAGGGCGTAACGTCCGTCTCCGAAATGGAGACTCGGTGGACCCTTATGGACAACTCGTGGATTTTTATCGACACTTTTCTTCTCTTCACTTTTCGTTTCTCTTTTCCTTTCTATATTCGTAGACTTACGTCTCAAGGTTTCTTCTCGTTCTTTTCTATTCTTTCGGAAGAAGTCACTAGTTACGTTTCTTTATCTCCTTTTGTTGTCTTACCCTCTCTGATCTCTAGAGAAGTTCTTTTAATCTCTATGGTTCCCTTGTAAAGTACGTTTCTGTCCGAACTATTTCCTATCTTTACCATACCTGGATTGTCTTCGTCTTCTATAATTCTTCTCGACCGTTCTTATGTGTCTTCTTGATATGTTTTTTCTAGAAGTTCTGGTTCTGTTAGTGCTACCACACTAGTGAGTGAATCTCGGTCTGTAGGACCTTACACTTCAGTTCACCCGGAATCTTTCGTAGTGATACTTGTTTCGATCACCTCCACTACCGTAAGGTCAACTCGACAAAGTTTAGGACTTTCTACAACGACACTTTCACGACGTGAGTTATACGGTCGTTTAAACCTTTTGGGTCGTCACCAGTGTCCTGACCTTTTCCAGTCAAAAGTAAGGTTAAGGTTTCTTTCCGTTACCGTTTCTTACGAGTTTGATGGCGTGTCAACGTAAGTAGAGTGTGTGATCATTTCATTACGAGTTTTAAGAGGTTCGGTCCGAAGTCATTATGCACTTGGCACTTGTGGGACTGTAAGTTCGACCAAAATCTTTTCCGTCTCCTTGGTCTCTAGGTTAACGGTTGTAAGCGACCTAGTACCTTTTTCGTTCCCTAAAGGTCTTTTTTTGTAGATAAAGACGGAGTAACTGATACAGTTTCGGAAACTGACACACCTAGTGTTCTTTGACACCTTTTAAGACCTTCTCTACCCTTATGGTCTGGTGAACTGGACGAAGAACTCTTTGGACATACTTTCAGTCCTTCGTTGTCAATCTTGACCTGTACCTTGTTGTCTTACCAGGGTTTATCCTTTTCCTCATGTAGTTCCGACATATAACAGTGGGACGAATAAACTGAATATACGACTTATGTAGTACTCTTAGTGACCCGACCTTCTTCGTGTTCGACCTTAGCTCTAACGACCCTCTTCATAGTTAGTGGAGTCTATACGTCTACTGTGGTAGGAATACCGTCTTTCACTTCTCCTTGATTTTGCAGAGAACTACTTTCACTTTCCCCTCTCACTTTTTCAACCGAATTTCGAGTTGTAAGTCTTTTGCTTCTAGTACCGTAGACCAAGGTAGTGAAGTACCCTTTATCTACCCCTTTGTCACCTTTGTCACAGTGTGAAATAAAAAACCCCAAGTTTTTAGTGACGTCTATCACTGACGTCGGTACTTTAATTTTCTGTGAATGAGGAACCTTCTTTTCAATACTGGTTGGATCTATCGTATAAGTTTTCGTCTCTGTAATGAAACGGTTGTTTCCAGGCAGACCAGTTCCGATACCAAAAGGGTCACCAGTACATACCTACACTCTCAACATGACACTTCTTCCGACTTGTGGCTTCTTAACTACGAAAACTTGACACCACAACCTCTTCTGAGAACTCTCACGGAACCTGAAATTCCTCTAGGTTGGTCAGGTAAGACTTCCTCTGGTCGGAACCCTAAAGAAACCTTTCTTACTCCGATTTCGACTTTGAGGGCATGGAACCGGTGGAGTATACTTCGTAACTGAGAAGCCCTTTCTGTGACTACGACCCTCCCTAACCCCCGTCCTCCTCTTCCCTTACTATCTCCTACTCTATCGTCCTACCGTAGTGACTGGACAACCTGTACTCAGACTCACTTGAGACCCTCAACCATAACTTGCCCCTCCGAATCGCACGACGGTAAGTACCCCAGAGTTTCTCAGCCTGTGTTGACTCGCTGACTTGACTTGACTTGATTTAATTGGAGGTTAATTTAATTTATTTAAATACATATAAAAAATTTTTCTTGTTCAAAATACAAAACTATTACTTTATGTTTTATGAATCTCTCTTTCATCTTTTTACCGTAAATACCTGACATCGGATGGTCCGAGGTAACAGGTACCCTAAAAAGTTCGTTATCATGACCTCACCTAACGGTAAAGGAAGAGGTCCCCCAGAAGGGCTGGACCCTACCTTGGGTACAGAGGGCGTGACATCTGTCTGCGAAATGGCATTCGGTGGTCCCTTCAGTTAATTTCTTATGACTCTCGATTTGAATAAAATGTGTACACATGTNGTCCTCCTCTTCCCTTACTATCTCCTACTCTATCGTCCTACCGTAGTGACTGGACAACCTGTACTCAGACTTACTTGAGACCCTCAACCATAACTTGCCCCTCCGAATCGCACGACGGTAAGTACCCCAGAGTTTCTCAGCCTGTGTTGACTCGCTGACTTGACTTGACTTGATTTAATTGGAGGTTAATTTAATTTATTTAAATACATATAAAAAATTTTTCTTGTTCAAAATACAAAACTATTACTTTATGTTTTATGAATCTCTCTTTCATCTTTTTACCGTAAATACCTGACATCGGATGGTCCGAGGTAACAGGTACCCTAAAAAGTTCGTTATCATGACCTCACCTAACGGTAAAGGAAGAGGTCCCCCAGAAGGGCTGGACCCTACCTTGGGTACAGAGGGCGTGACATCTGTCTGCGAAATGGCATTCGGTGGTCCCTTCAGTTAATTTCTTATGACTCTCGATTTGAATAAAATGTGTACACATGTCGCTACATTTTACTATCTTTTAATATACACGAGGAACCCATATAGTAATAAATTTAAAATTAGAAATTAATAATTCCCTTTATATCCTCCTCTCCTTCCTTTACTCTCTCTTCCTTCTCTCTTTCGTGTTAAGTAGTGAAATTTTTATTTCTTATTTTACTTTCCTTTGTGAACTGTACTTTCATTTCTTTAGGTTACGTGTAATCAAACTTTATATCATGAAAAAGTCTATATTAACGGAAAATTTTAAAATAAATAAATAAATAAAATTTTTTATATTCAACCAAAGACGGTTTGTAGTTATCCTTAGTCGGACGGAAAATTACGACAAAGATAATAAGAAACTTTAGGGTTATCCATAAATTATAGTGTTTACTACCTGGACTTTTCTTTGTATAAATACACAAAAGTATACTCCTCCAATCAACTTTAAGTTCTAACAACCAATTAATGATCGTATCTTTTGTGTCCTAACGAATTTCTCGTTTCTTATGCATACTTCCCAAAGTTCACACTTGTCATTATACAGATAATTGGTGCACCGTTTTAAACTAACGAAGTCCGAATACAAGACATGTGTTATTAGTTTGGTATTTGACGTTACTCCTTAGTTGAAAATGTGACCTCCTCGGAGGTTACAGTTATCGGTCACACTAAAAAATTTTTAACGTATAATGAAATAAACCAAATCTCGAACTTACACCAATCATCAGATCACAACAGAATAGTTAGATGCAGAAGTTTTGTGAACTAAAAGGTAAGGTTATAAATGACCGGAACCGTATAATTATTCTGTATATTTTGACGAAACTTATATTTTACTGTAATTTATGTTTTCGTATTATCACTATTGACTAATTGTATTTTATATTTTTTTTAATTCATAGTTCGAAAGTCCTGGTACCCTACTCCAAGTAAGTATTAAGTATAATTTCAGTAGAATTTTAATAGATGTTGTGAAAATAGTCAACTATAAAGGAGATTATAAGACACGAAGGTCTTTATAATATGAAATTTATTCGATTTTTACTTATAAATCGATTCATATATTCATTCTTATATTAATTTATATGATTTTGTTATTAATTTTACTTTACTTAAGTCAGAAATGAGAACGTCAGAAGAGTAAGGAAACAATATATATAAGTATTTGTATTTACATAAACTGTACTTACTATGACACAAATTATTTTAGAAAGTATTTGTGTAGTGTGTATGTATGTGTATGGTATGTATAATAAACTTCTAAAGAAAGTTTTATGTATGTTCAACATAAAAATTTCAAAATAAATAGTGTCCATTTGGATTAGATACTAAAGGTCTGAGATGTTTTGAGGTGTGACACTGGAGGGTGTGTCATCAAATACATTATCTCAACAAGTTTAAGTCTTAATGTTTATTTTTGTTTGTTCCTTTTCCCATCTTTACGTTTATTTTCCTCCTGTTTTTATACTTTTTTATTCCTTTTTTTGTGTTCTAAAGTCTTGTTAAGAAGTAGTGTCAGAGTCTCTTTACATTAGTATTCAAAAGAGTCTCTTTATAAGTATCTTCTTTACTCACTAAACGTCTACTAATGTTTTGGTACTGTTGTTTCCAGATAGATCAGTTTCGATACCAAAAAGGTCATCAGTCCATATCTACACTCTCAACCTGGCATTTCTTTCAACTCGTGGTTTCTTAACTACTAAAACTTGACACCACAGTCTCTTCTGTAAAAATCTCAGGGAACGTGACGTTCCTCAAGTCTAATCAGTTAGGATTTCCTTTAGTCAGGACTTATAAGAAACCTTCCTGACTACGACTTCGACCTCGAGGTTATGAAACCGGTGGACTACACTTCTTGACTGAGTAACCTTTTCTGGGACTACGACCCTTTCTAACTTCCGTTCTCCTCTACACTTACTGTCTCCTACTCTACCAACCTACCGTAGTGACTGAGTTACCTGTACTCAAAGTCGTTCGAGGTCCTCAACCACTACCTTTTCCTTCGGACCGCACGACGTAAGGTACCCCAGCGTTTCTTAGACTGTGCTGACTCACTGAGTTGACTTACTGTTTTGGTACCTCTTTCCTTTATTTTTCCGGTCACTAGAACCATTAGTAACGTTCCATTTTATTAAAACTTTGTGTCTATGTGTATAGTGTAATTTTTAAATCTTATACGAACTTATTTATGGTCTAGAATTATCTCTTGTCTAAAATTCTACAATTTTTTACTTTATTTTATTACCTTTTATACTTTTAACATGTGGTAACTTTACCTTCAATTACCACCGTCTCGTGTACATAATAACTACATAGTGTTATTCTATATTGTTTAACTCAATTATTTCCAAATGACTATACTGTTTTTTGCTTGAGAAGAAGTAACTTCCACCAGAACTTTAACATCTGATTTTCCCGTCTAGTATGACCTTCTTATTATATGTTCCATGAGTTTAAAAATTTCTAATGGTTCTATAGTTCGTCCCTTCCTTCCGACAAGGTCTTATCTTAAGTCTGACACCGTTTTATTAGATTGACACGACCACCAAGTCAACGAGTCAGCACAACCTGAGAAACCCTGGGGTACCTGACATCAGGTGGTCCGAGGAGACAGGTACCCTAAAAGGTCCGTTCTTATGACCTGACCCAAGTGTAAAGGAAGAGACCCCCTAGAAGGGTTGGGTACTTATCTTGGGTCCAAAGGACTTAACGTCCGTTACGAAATGGTTGACTCGGTTATCCCTTCGGGATTAGATTGAGATGATCTCACATAAATTCCATTTTGGAGTAGTTTCTCGTATATCTTTATTTTACATGATTAGGTTCATTGACTTTTTACTATAAAACAGACCTTTGAGATTTTGAATTGTACTTTTTTCACATAAACGTGTGTGTGTATATCTAATTTGTTTATTGATTATTTGTAGTCTACCTTTCGTCTCAAGAGTAACGAATTCTCCCTCCGACGTCTATTCGTTCTCTTACTACACTCCGATGTTAGAAATGTACACGAGACCCTCCACCCAGTATGACCTAATCTTAACCTCTATAGACACTCTTGAGTACAAAGTATATCTATCTTTACCTATTTAATTTTTCATTAATACCTATAGATACATATATTCTCAATCGTGTGTATATTATCTTCATATTAAGACCAGTCACTTTATCCGAATGAAGTAACGAGAATCACTGAATAAAGGTTTCTTATCAAACAATCAGTCCCTTGAGATATCTTTGTCTTGGATCATATATATATTTATATATATATATATATATATATATATATATTTATATTCTTCACATATATATATATATTTATATTCTATATATATATTTATAATATATATATATATATAATTTTTTATCTCCTCTTCACCCGGTGTCTCCTACTCTACCAACCTACCGTCCCTTCCTGTCCCTTCGGACCACACGACGTTAAGTATCTCATCGTCTGAATCTATACTGAATCGTTGACTTGTTGTCGTTATATATATACATATATGATATACGTATGGGAAGAGGAGAACGAGTGTTAGAAAGTGTCGTAGACTCAGAAAGGGTCACTCAGTCGAGAAGTGTACTCCACCGGTTTGATAATCTCGAAGTCATAGTTAGGAAAGTTACTTATAAATCCCAACTAAAGGAAGTCCTGACTGACTAAACTAGAGGAACGACAGGTTCCCTAAGAGTTCTCAGAAGAGGTCGTAGTATTAGGTTTTTGTAATCAAGAGACCACGAGTCGGAAGAAATACTAGACTGAGAGTGTAGGTATGTACTGATTACCTTTTTTGGTAACGAGATTGATATATCTGGAAACAGACTTTTCATTTACAGAGACAAAAAATTATGTGAAAGATCCAAACAGTATCGTGAAGAAGGTTCCTCGTTCGCAGAGAATTAAAGTACCGATGTCAGTGGTAGATGTCACTAAAACCTCGGGTTCTTTTATATTACCCAGTGACAAAGATAAAAAAGAACTAGATAAACGATACTTCACGACCCGGATCTATCGTACTGGAATCAAAATAAATAAATAAAAATTTTATACTTAATCATAACTCAAAGTTCGGTCTAAAAAAGTTAAAGGAAAATGTGGGAGTAGTTCTTCGAGAAATCAATGAGAAACGAAAGAGGGAAAACTTACCGTAGTAGACATATAGACTCTAATAACTATAAAGAGGGTTCGTAGAACTAAGGTAGAAAACTCAATAGGACGGACTTTAAAGTTCACTATATGAGACGTATCTTAAATTCAATCGTCCCACTGTTATGCGGAACGTCATGAGGAAAGGGTTAAAACTTTGTCACTCAAAAAGACACAGACCAAGATTGACAACGAAAAACCGAACGTGTGTTCAAAGAATCCTCCGTTCATTCCACCAGACCATAAGGGTCAAGAAATTCTTAAAAGATGTTAACAACCTTAGGTGTGTCAGTTTCCGAAATCATATTAGTTACTTCGTCTTAATCTAAAAAAAAAAAAAAGTAGAAAACTTAAGGAAACGAAAATGACACTAGGTTTACTACAACCGTTAAAATAGAGATCAAGGAGACGGAAAAGATTCAGGACGAACATATAGACCTTCAAGAACCAAGTACATGACAACTTCGGATGGATAATTAATGTATAGTGATATATAATATACATATATATGTGTAGATTACTCTTTAACCGAATAAAACTACTGACGATTCAGGGTTCTAGATACCAGTTATCCAACTTTCGGGTTCTCTAGAGTACTGTATCAAGGTTAAGTTCAGTCTTTCGGATCCTTTAACCTCTCGGTTACCGTATTCAAGATCAAGTTTTCGATAGTCTAAACTCCGGTTTCTTCTCTTTTTACGAAGTTAATCTCACGTTTCTGTCTCTTTCTGGTTGCATCGTTGAGTTCGTTAGTGTGTCCTTTTAAAGGGAGATTGAGTTGGAAAAACAAGAAAAGTCCAGAAGTCAACTAACCTACTCCCGGTGGGTGTAATCTTCTCTTTAGATGAAATGTATACTTAAAGTTATGACTCGAGTAAGTTTTTGTGGGATGTCTTTATAAGTCTTTTTAAAAACCGGTTTATAGAACCGTGGGACATCGGGTCAGTTCGATCATTTTGTTGGTAGTATTTCACTTATAATTTTTCAACTTCTTTTTCATTGAAACATCAACTCTTCAAACCATCTATGATAACTTCAGACCACTAGTTTGAGTTGTAGTCATCGTTATTCTGTACCACCATCATACATGAGAACTACACTCTAAAAATTTTACTTGTAAGAAAGTTTTAGGTATTGGGTTCAAATTTATATTTTCTGTGTAAGTCAAGTCAAGTCAGCGAGTCAGCACAAGCTGAGAAACGCTGGGGTACTTAACGTCGTGCGGTCCAGAGGGACAGGTAGTGGTTGAGGGTCTCAAATGAGTCTGAGTGCAGGTAGCCCAGTCACTACGGTAGGTCGGTAGAGTAGGAGACAACAAGGGCAGAGGAGGACGGGGGTTAGGGAGGGTCGTAGTCTCAGAAAAGGTTACTCAGTTGAGAAGCGTACTCTACCGGTTTCATGACCTCAAAGTCGAAATCGTAATAAGGAAGGTTTCTTTAGGGTCCCGACTAGAGGAAGTCTTACTTGACCAACCTAGAGGAACGTCAGGTTCCCTGAGAGTTCTCAGAAGAGGTTGTGGTGCCAAGTTTTCGTAGTTAAGAAGTCGCGAGTCGGAAGAAGTGTCAGGTTGAGAGTGTAGGTATGTGTTGATGACCTTTTCGGTATCGGAACTGATCTACCTGGAATCAGCCGTTTCATTACAGAGACGAAAACTTATACGATAGATCCAACCAGTATTAAAAAGAAGGTTCCTCATTCGTAGAAAATTAAAGTACCGATGTCAGTGGTAGACGTCACTAAAACATCGGGGGTTTTTATTTTAGACTGTGACAAAGGTGACAAAGGGGTAGATAAAGGGTACTTCACTACCCTGGCCTACAGTACTAGAAGCAAAAGACTTACAACCCGAAGTTCGGTTGAAAAAGTGAGAGGAGAAAGTGAAAGTAGTTCTCCGAAAAATCGACATGAAGTGAAAGACGATATTGTCACCACAGTAGACGTATAGACTCCAATAACTATAAAGAGGGCCATTAGAACTAAGGTCGAACACAAAGAAGGTCAGGTCGCAAAGAGTACTACATGAGACGTATCCTCAATTTATTCGTCCCACTGTTATATGTCGGAACTGCATGAGGAAAAGGAGAAACCTTGGTAAGACAACAAGGTACAGGTCAAGATTGACAACGAAGGACTGGACGTATGTCTAAAGAGTTCTCCGTCTAGTCCACCAGACCATAAGGGTAGAGAGGGTCTTAAAAGGTGTCAAAGAACACTAGGTGTGTCAGTTTCCGAAACCGTATCAGTTATTTCGTCTTTATCTACAAAAAGACCTTGAGAGAACGAAAAAGGTACTAGGTAGTCTACAACCGTTAAACTAGAGACCANNGTAGACGTCACTAAAACCTCGGGGGGTTTTATTTTAGACTGTGACAAAGGTGACAAAGGGGTAGATAAAGGGTACTTCACTACCCTGGCCTACAGTACTAGAAGCAAAAGACTTACAACTCGAAGTTCGGTTGAAAAAGTGAGAGGAGAAAGTGAAAGTAGTTCTCCGAAAAATCGACATGAAGTGAAAGACGATATTGCCACCACAGTAGACGTATAGACTCCAATAACTATAAAGAGGGCCATTAGAACTAAGGTCGAACACAAAGAAGGTCAGGTCGCAAAGAGTACTACATGAGACGTATCCTCAATTTATTCGTCCCACTGTTATATGTCGGAACTGCATGAGGAAAAGGAGAAACCTTGGTAAGACAACAAGGTACAGGTCAAGATTGACAACGAAGGACTGGACGTATGTCTAAAGAGTTCTCCGTCTAGTCCACCAGACCATAAGGGTAGAGAGGGTCTTAAAAGGTGTCAAAGAACACTAGGTGTGTCAGTTTCCGAAACCGTATCAGTTATTTCGTCTTTATCTACAAAAAGACCTTGAGAGAACGAAAAAGGTACTAGGTAGTCTACAACCGTTAAACTAGAGACCAAGGAGACGGAAAAGATTTTGGTCGAACTTGTAGTCCTTCAAGTGCCAAGTGTATAAAGACTTCGGACCGAACCTTTTAAAACTCGTAATGAAATGATCGTCCGTTCAGTTTTAATTCTCCGTAACATTTTTTATGGAAAGATCGTAAGGAGTTTCGAGTTCCAGTAGTTGTTGGTGTTTTTAGACTATGACAGTGTCTGGTCTCACCTGATTCTTTTCTACCTAATTTACCAACCACCATAGAAAACACCTGAATATCGTGTGTCTTTTTTATAAGTCAAGTCAAGTCAGCGAGTCAGTACAGGCTGAGAAACGCTGGGGTACCTTGTGTCGTGTGGTCCGGAGGGACAGGTAGTGGTTGAGGACCTCAAATGGGTTTAAGTACAGGTAACACAACCACGGTAGGTTGGGAGAGTAGAAGACAACAGGGGAAGAGGACGGAGGTTAAAAAAGGGTCGTAGTCCCAGAAAAGTTTATGAGAAACGTAGTCCACCGGCTTTACAGTCTCAAAGTCGAAGTTGTAGTCAGGAAGGCTATTTGTGAGTCCTAACTAGAGGAAACCCTGTCTGACCAACATAGAGAAACGTCAGGTTCCCTGAGAGTTCTCAGAAGAGGTTGTGGTGTCAAGGTTTTGTAGTTAAGAAGCCGAGAGTCCAAAGAAATATCAGGTTGAAAGTGTAGGTATGTACTGATGACCCTTTTGGTATCGGAACTGTTCTACCTTCAAACAACTGTTTTATTACAGAGACGAAAAATAATACGACAGATCCAGCCAGTATTGAAAAGAAGGTTCCTCGTTCGTAGAAAATTAAAGTACCGACGTCAGTCGTAGACGTCACTAAAACATCCGGGGTTTTATATTTCAGTCGGTGACTTTCTTATAATCTCTTTTGATTAATCTATATTTGATTCATATCTTGAATTAATTATCATTAAATAGTCACAGTCAAGGACTCAACACTGTTCATACACCAACCACATATCAACGACTCAGTACAGGTTGAGAAAACACTGGGGTACCCGACATCGGGCGGTTCGAGGAGACAGATCCCTAAAAGTCCGTTCTTATAACCTCACCTGATGGTATATAAAGAGGTCCCTTAAAAGGACTAAGTCCCTAGTTTGGACTCAGAGGACGAACCGTCTACCTAAGGAATGGTGACTCCGTGGTCCCTTCGGAGACTGTTCATATTCACTATATTTTACGATTGTTATCTCTTTCCATCTATTCCTAAATTTCCTCGGGAGAGATGATAATAGAAACGAAGAAAATTTTTTTATATTTGGTAAAAGATTTATTTTACAGATAACGTTGTCTGTCTTACCCTTAATAATTCTATATAAGATCATTCAATAACGTAAAACTCCTTTTTATTTATTAAGATTTCCATATGATCTAAATTCAACCAGAGTTTGGAAGAGTTTTCATGAATTCTCGTTCCCCTCTATACAAGTTCAAAACTCTTTTTTTAATTTGGTTTTCCATGCCATAGTCTGTTTCAATAAGTTCATATTATGTGTTTCGTATTAAATATGTTATACGTGTTTTATCTTTATGTAAAACTTGTAACTTTTAAGTAATTTTTACGAATTAGATATTTAAAGAAATTTTTTTTTGATAAAACACTACTGTCGTTTACCACTAAGTTTGATTAGGAATTTCCTATTCAAGTCCTATTTATCAAATCAAAATTCCGACTTAGTCATTTTTAGTTTCATAGTTATCTGAAGTTACAACTTTATGAAACCTACGAATTAAAAAATTATAATCGTAATTTAACCTTTCTTTCTCTTAAAAACTCTCTTAATATTTATATGAAAGAATAGAAAGTTTCGGGACAGTTATATAAAATTTAACTCTGTATATGAAATTTGACACATAATTGGTTTTGACGGGAAACATGAGAAAAAAGATTTCGCATGGGTCTCGGTACGAAATAAGTTTATCTTTAATTATGATATATTCTGTGTGAAAAACAACAACAACAATAATAATCAAGTCCAGGTTTCACACGGGGTAGGCTTTCTATAAACACATATTCTTTAATGTCTCTTTCTGTCACTGATAGACAACGGGAGAGAACCTGTCTGTGAAACTTCACACCTGTAGACCGATTAGTAAGAACGTTAGACGGTGAAGGGAAGGGAGAAGTGTTCGACTAGAAAACTAGAGACCATAGGGAAGTCTCTGTACAGGAATACTCAGATAGGTAGTTTACTGTTTGAGAACCGGAATAATTATAAAACACTGTCCGTCTGTAACGGACTGGAACGGTCGGATGGATCTTAAAACTACAATTTTGAAGAGTTATAATAAAGAAGAACAAAGACCTTGTAAATGACAAAGTTTGTTGTTATACACAACGTGTATGTGTAGGTTTGACGAAACGAATAATAGTCCGGTCTCTCATATACATATCTGAAGAGTCATATACATATGTACACTTATATATGTGTAAGTATGAATATCGTCCTTGACATGTGTCATTTTAAATCGACTACACTCATCTATATAAAAAAGGACATTCAAAGTCACAAATATCATTATTACAATTCTGTTTTAACGTGTTCTCACTTTATCCGTCCTTTATGAAATGAGTTCTATAACATTAACCTAGTTGTGACGACCTTATTCTCTCTATCTAACTTGAGTTGAGATGACTTTTGTTTCCTTTCTGTCTTCTTAAAACTTACGATCTTGACTCGATTTCCTTTTATGTAGTCCCCTCTTCAAATCAGTTACACTAATCGGATGAACACAATTGACAACTACTGGGTTCAATTAGATGAGAGGGTGTCTCTACTCTATTTCCATGATAGAAAAACTACTAATGTAAAGTTTCCTTACCGATGGTCCAGAAACTCTTTCTGTATCTTATAAATGTGTTGTTTCCTCCTGTCTTTTAAGTTTTAATGTGCAAAATATTCCATTTTGAAGAGATTCCTTTCTCTCCATGTCCCGAATATCAGTCATCAGTGAGGTTGTAAATCAATCCTTTTCCCCTTTTAACTCCGACAGAACCTGTTATTGTTTGAAGGACGTACTAATATAAGGACAAAGATGTAGAATGAAGTGAACAGTGGTAATGTCGTATGTGTGATTGGTAACGAAGTCGGTACGACTTAATGAACAACAACAACAAAAAGTCTGTAGGTCAGTACAGACTGAGAAACGTTGGGGTACCTGACGTCGTACGGTCCGGAGGGACAGGGAGTGGTAGAGGGTCTCAAACGGGTTCAAGTACAGGTAACGTAGTCACTACGGTAGGTTGGTAAATTAGGAGACAACGAGAAAAGAGAAAGACGGGAGTTAGGAAGGGTCGTAGCTCTTGAAAAAGTTACTCAGTTGAAGCGTAGTCCACTGGTTTTATGACCTCGAAGTCGTAGTCAGAAAGGTCACTTATAAGTCCTAACAAAAGGAAATTCTAACTAACCAAACTAAAGGAACGACAGGTTCCCTGAGAGTCCTCAGAAGAGGTCGTGGTGAACATCAAGAGTTATTTAGTATGAAAATAAGTAAGAAGATAATGAAGGTGACGAAAAGAAAGAGTATATTGATTGAAAGGTTCCTTTAGTCTATGATTTATGTACCAATCCCAGGGTCTGTTGAAAGGAACGAATTTATTAAACTACATAAATCGAAAGTAGTTACAGGGACAACCTTTATATAGTCACACAACATTCCAATTCCCACCACTAAGATCTGAATGTAATCGGTTCCAATCACTTCCAGGTTGGTGAGTTATCGACGTCTTAAACCCTTCAATGACATATACAATCTTAGAACCACATAGTAAACATTTTACATCTATTAATATCGTGGATAGAACGTATAATAAAAAGAAAAGAAATAAATTACAAAACCAATCTTATTTTACTTTAATTACACACGTTTTACTTCTCGTCCCATAAAAACAGTACGGTGTGTTTGGAAGGTGACAGTAATTAAAAACAAAAAGAAAGATTCGAAGATAACATTTAATGTAACGTTATTTTCTTTAAAATACACGAAACCACAGAGGACAAGGAAATAAAAAAAAATAAAAAAAACTTCGTAAAATATTAAAATAAGAAAAACAACGTCCGTATAACGTAATCTATAACAAAAATAAAAAAAAATTAATAAAAAAAATCAAAAAATAAAAAATTTAAAATTTTAGAAATTAAGAATGTACGCAAGGGTTTGTACTTGGGGGGAGGGTGAGGGGAAGGGTATTGTAGAGATACCCAGTAGGGGAACGTGGTCGGGGTTCGTACGACATAGGACGCAGTCTGTATCTGACCGTTAAGTTAAGAATGTACTATCATATGTACAATCTTACGGTAAGAGGGTTTAGTAGGGTGGGAGAGGGAGAGGGAGACTCAGGTTTTCAGGTAATATGTGTAGACACAGAAAAAAGACAGAACGTATGTCCCAGCAGTAACGGTAGAAGGATTTAAGGTATATATACACAATCATATGACATGACCACAAAAAGAAAGACCGAATGAAGTGAGACATATTAGCCGAGGTCAAAGTAGGTAGAGTAGTCTTGACTAAGTTTACTTAAGAAAAATTACCGACTCATTATGAGGTTAACACATATACATGGTGTCGAAAGAATAGGTAAGTAGACGACTACCTGTAGAAGGAAATTATCATGAAAAATAAATCGTATAAAACTGTTATGAACGACTACTGTACAATTTGATGACTTTAAAATATAAGAGTGTACATTTTATAATATAAAAGTTTTACTATAATTGTCGATATTACCTATGACTATACGTAAAATTTATTTTTATAAAACACTTTTATATGTATCCGTACTTACTTCTAATGAGAAGTAAACAAATAGACAAGAATTTATAGAACAACACGAAATTTTAGACTCAATGACACTCGATCAACGAGTCAGCACGGACTAAGAAAAGACAAGAACAACAACACGGGTCGAGAAACTATAGGGGACTTGAAATCAAACGATCCGAGGAGACAGGTACCTTAAAAGGTCCGTTCTTATGACTTCACCTAACGGTAAAGGGAAGAGGTCCCCTCGTTTCAAGAAAATATAAAATAACCTCACCCATCGACAAGGGAAGAGGTCCCCTAGACGGGTTAGGTCCCTAATTTGGGTCCAGAGGTCCTAACGTCCACTTAAGAAATGGTAGACTCGGTGGTCTCTTCGGGTTCTTATGAGTTCACCCATCGCATAGAGAACACGTCGTCTAGAAGGACTCGGTCCTTATGTTTCATATATAAGATCCTGACGAGTAACGAAGTCGTAGTGGTAATAGAAGGGTCCAACGATTTAATTACTTCATTATTATATTTGAATTTTATATGTTTAAAAACCTATTTATGTACTTGTCTTAGAAACCTGTCATAGGTCTATATATGACTCACCTGAAATTGTCTTGGTATTATGAAGTCTCGTTTATGGACCATATCTTAAAACTATTGACTTCAACCTTACATTTTTGATGAACCCACATAATATTTTTCGTTTTTTTTTTTCAATAGAACATACATTATCTACAAATAAATTATAAGTGTGATTCTACATTAACTTATATATCTATAATTAACTTAAGTATATCGTCGTCTTTTGAAAAATTTTACGATTTTGAGATGGTGACTTTTATCTTTGTATTCCTGTTTGTATTATACCTTTTGAACGTCCCTGATGTATACCCGGTATTTAAATTGTCTGTGTTAAATGGATACACCAGAAAATTTCAGAGTAAAATTTTCTTTCATTATCTAAATTTCGTCTCTGTAATGAAACGGATGTTTCCGGGTAGATCAGTTCCGATACCAAAAGGGTCACCAGTACATACCTACACTCTCAAGCTGACACTTCTTTCGACTCGTGACTTCTTAACTACGAAAACTTGACACCACAACCTCTTGTGAGAACTCTCAGGGAACCTGACGTTCCTCTAGGTTAGTCAGGTAGGATTTCCTCTAGTCAGGACCCACAAGTAACCTTCCTGACTACGACTTCGACTTTAAGGTTATGAAATCGATAGAGTATGTTTCTCAACTGAGTAAACTTTTCTGGGACTACGACCCTCCCTAACCCCCGTCCTCCTCTTCGTCTACCGTCTCCTACTCTACCGACTTACCGTAGTGACCGAGCTACCTGTACTTAAACCCATCTGAGGCCCTCAACCACTACCTGTCCCTCCGGACCGCACGACGCCAGGTACCCCAACGTTTCTCAAGTTGTGCTGACTTGTTGACTTGACTTGACTTGACTTATCTAAATGTTTCTTGTAATAATCTTCTCATTTCGTGAGTTTATATTCAAAGATTAAGTAGAACTAAGGGTCTTAAGACGTACGGTCCCCGTCAGTGAAAATAATCATTGGATGTAAAGAAAGATTTCCTATTAAACGTACGTTTTTTTCGTATATATACTTACCGTTTATGATTAAATTTTTCTACCTGTTTATTCCGCTATGTATAAATCTTTTATTTCTTACTTTTTGTCCATAAAAAAGGATAACAACTGTACGATTATTCTTCACTTGTAGACAATAAACATCTATATTTTATTGTGTCGTTTCAAATATTTACTGTATAGATCTATTTTACGTAATTCCTTTAGTCGATTATTCAATCGGAGAATACTCCTCCATAAAACAGAAGTTTTGACAGTGTGTGTTGTTTCATCAAAGTCACATTATAAAAAATTCATTGAGAAAATAAGAAATTTGTCACATAATTCTAAAACCGTATACACATCTTCAACATCAAATTCCAGATCATAAGATAGAAACAGTCGAAGATGACTTTCTCGTAAAATTAAAAGGTGGACTAGAGAAGAAAGATATAATCATATACTAATCCGGTGAAATCTACGGAAAAGAGAACGAGGGACATGTCCGGGAGACGATTGAAGAAACCATTAATTAATGGGTTGGAGTACATTGAGGAGGACATTAACCGTTTGAGGGAAGGGAGGGTGGACCTCGATTCTGTCAGTAGTTCATGACGGGTAATACATCCCACAGTGAGGTCTTGGAACAAAGTCCACACATTCGAAGGGGTAGGTAAGTTGATAACTACAGAGACAACTACTGAGGACTGAGAAAAAAAGACAGAACTTCGACCTGTTTATGTCCTGAACGTCCGTACACCCACGTCGGGTCGTAATAATTATATTTTATTTCCTGAGACAATATTTGTTCATCTACTTACATGCGACTATAGTCTTTCATGTCTTCAAGTTTGGGTCAATTATGAGTTGAATGAACACCTTATTTTATAAGATTCCTGTCTTAAGGTCTCGAGAGAAGAACTCCGTCGTGTCTTATAAGGTGAGTTAAAACGAACGGGACGTTTTTACCTCCACATCCCCGAGTGTATACTTTATAAATTCAAAATAAGGTTGAAGAGACATGTGTACGGTGTAATAGGATGTTTACGTGTTAAAGAAGAAAGGTTAAACAAAGAAGTTTAAGTGTTTAATAACCACTTAAATATAAGTCTCATCGGTCTTTTGACCTCGTTTCCTTCGTCTTCTCACGTTTCGTCAAACGTCTTCTCACCGTCTTAGGTCCTTTCTTTTCTCTATTACTTCCTTATAGATTGAGACAGATAGGGATAAGTGCTGATTGAGAACTTTAAACGTACATACCTTGTCTAAGATTCCCCGATTCGAATCTTCTGTATCTTATTTCTGTATCTTATTGTCTGACCAAGGTTTCTCCTTTTCCTTATGCAGTTCTAACATATAAAAGTGAGACGAATAAATTGAATATACGTCTCATGTAGTACTCTTTGTGACCCGACCTTCTAGTGTTCGACCTTAGTTCTAACGGTCCTCTTTATAGTTATTGGAGTCTATACGTCTACTGTGGTGGGAATACCGTTTTTCCCTTTTTCTTGATTTCTAGGAGACTACTTTCACTTTCTCCTCTCATTTTTACAACCGAATTTCGAGTTGTAAGTCTTTCGATTCTAGTGTCGTAGGTCAGGGTAGTGAAGTACCGTTTCTCTTTGTCACGGACTCAAATTAAAACCCCCGAGGTTTTAGTGACGTCTACCACTAACGTGGGTAGTTTAATTTTCTGTGAATGAGGAACCTACCTTTCAATACTGGTTGGATCTGTCGTATAATTTTTCGTTTCTGTAATAAAACAGTTGTTTCCAGGTAGATCAGTTCTGATGCTAAAAAGGTCATTAGTGCATATCTACACGTTCAACCTGATATTTCTTTCGACTCACGACTTCTTAACTACAAAAACTTGACACCACAACCTCTTCTGAGAACTCTCAGGGAACCTGACGTTCCTCTACGTTGGTCAGGTAGGATTTCCTCTAGTCAGGACTCACAAATAACCTTCCTGACTACAACTTCGACTTTGAGACTATGAAGCCGGTGGACTACTCTTCTCGACTGAGTAAACTTTTCTGGGACTACGACCCTTTCTAACTTCCGTCCTCTTCCCATGCTATCTCCTACTCTACCAACCTACCGTAGTGGTTGAGTTGCCTGTACTCAAGCGCATTTGAGGTCCTCAACCACTACCTGTCCCTCCGGACCTCACGAGACCGAGTCCCCAAACGTTTCTCAGCCTGTGTTGACTCGCTGACTTGACTTGACTTGACTTCGATTTCTAATTCATAGTCCATTCTAGTTTCGACGACAATTTCTTTATTTCAAAACGTAAATTTAGATCATTTCTATTAACAGATTACGTTTTATTTATTAGAAGTAAGTTTTTTTCTTTTGTTAGATCTTAGAGACTTTCAATTTTAAGTTCTATATTAAATAATAAGTTGTCTCCTTCACTGTTCTTTTTACTGAGTATTGGTTCTTTTTTACCCCAACCCCCCCTTTGGTTGATATGTTACGGACTCTATGACTTTACAACGTTTACCGTCAGTTTTAAACTTCCATTGGTCCTCTTCGTACGAACGGATGTCCTCTAGTTGTCCCTTCTCTTCCTAGGACCTCCAACCTCCTAGTTGATCCCCTCTGCGGATTATAAGGGATATGTGAACCGGGACCCCTTACAGGATTCCAGTGACTGAACCAGGAGGTGGGAGGTCCTGAAAAACATGGGGAGGTCGCGACGGAGACTTGTAGTCCCAGGGGACACGGATGTCTCAAAACTCTTTCCCCCCTCCTTTATTTCGGTCTAACGGGTCCTCTTTTAGGGAGTCTTAAACTCGTTATTCGTCGACGAACCACAAAGGGACGGGAAAACCTGGACTCCTAGGAGGACTCCAGAACCCGGTTCAGGAAGTGGGAGACCCTGATGGAGACGGGAGGTCCCGGAGTAATAGGTAAGAGATCCTCAGAAGATATGACACCACGGGAGGACCAGGAGGACCTGAGGGGAGACAAGAGATCAACTTGAGAGATAGTAGGTCCCGTTGGGAGACGAGAGGGAGGAGAGTCTCGGGAGGTGAGAGACCCAGAGAGGAACCAGGAGACCCCTGGTGAAGACGGGAGACCCGGTCCTTGAGACAGAGACCCCGATAAAGACTCTCTTGGGAGACGGACGTATCCAAGATACTAGTACTCCACCGTCTTTTTCCTAGTGTGGCCCACACTTCCACACCCCTTTGGGAACCATAAGGGGGTTGGTGAACAGGAAACCACCGGAGAATCCCTGGAACCGGACTAGGAGGTGTGGGGTTTCGACCACCGTGGGGTCTCCGGGGGAGACAACCCGACTCCGGTCCTGGGACTGAGGTTGGGGTGGGAAAACCGGAAAAGAACGGTACACCCTGGATTTACTCCTGGGACGGGGACGGATTTGGGGTAGAGGTGGATTTAGTACGGTGTCGGGTTCAGTTCGGTAAGGGATAGATTCAGTGATGTGGTTGGAGGTTCAAAACGAGGGGTAAACAAAAATAAAAAAACAATAACAAAATAAAAGAATACTACAAAAAAGAGAAAGATCATCTCAAAAAAAAATTTGTGGTTTTTGTAATATAAATACAAATCGGTTAATTATTACAACACTATCGAAATCCACTTGTTACTTTCCTGAATCGGTATGTATATGTACATAGGTAGAAGGGGGTTTAGGGGTAGGGTAGGTCCGACCGTGTATTGTAACTCGTCACAAGGTTCACGATATGTTATTCAAAAGCTACCAATAGGTAAAACTTATATCGTCACACATGTACTGAAAGGGTTTCAGGAATTGATAGGGAAAGGGGACCCCTGGATCTCAAACAAAAGGTTCGGATACTCAGAAAAAGATAAAATATTCAAGTAAACATAGTAAAGAAAAATCTAAGGTCTATATTTCTTATAGTACTCTATAAAGAGGAGACTGAATGAAGTGAGTCATACTGTGAGAAATCCAGGTAAGTACAATGACGTTTACCGTGATAAAGTAAGAAGAATCACCGACTTATTATAAGGTCACTTATATACATGGTATAGGAAAAATAGGAAAGGAGACAACTACCTGTAAGTCCACCGAAGGTACAGAACCGATGACGACGTCACTCGTCACCCTACGTCCATAGAAAACTTCGGTATAAAAAGAGACCTATATACAGGTCCTCACCGTAAAGTCCCAGTATACCATCGAGATAAAAACCAAATAATTTCTTGGCGGTATGACAAGAAGTTTTACCGACACGGTGAATGAAAGGACATTTGTCATGTCTTCCTATGGAAAGAGAGGTGTGCGAGAAGACGTAAACAACAAACACCTAAAAAACTATTATCAGTAAGACTGGTAACTCTTCACTATAGAGTAATCTCAAAACTAAACGTAAAGAGATCAATAATCGTGGCAACTTGTAGCAAAGTTTATGGATAACCGGTAGACATGCAGGAGAAATCTTTTTACAGATAAGTCCAAAAGACGGGTACAAAAAAAAAAAAAAAAATCAAAAAAAAAAAAAAAAATCAAAAAATAAAAAATTTAAAATTTTAGAAATTAAGAATGTACGCAAGGGTCTGTACTTGGGGGGAGGGTAAACAAAACTACCATAATTCACAGTATTCGACAAACATTTAAAACTTCTGGTTAGGGAATAGTCAATGTAGTAAACGTTTATAAAAGGGGTTAGACACCCAACCAAAGTGTAAAACAAATGATAACGGTACCAACACGTTTTCGAAAACTCAAATTCATCCAGGATAAACAAATAAAAACGAAAATTAAAGGTAATACAAATTTCTACCTAACTTTTTCTACAACGACAGTAAATATAACTTCTCACAAGACGGATACAAAAGGAGATTCTCAAAATATGACAGGTCTGGTTAAATCCAGAAGTTAGGTAAAACTCGAACGAAGACACATACATCAATTCCTTAATAGTTTAAAGTAAGAAAAATGTACACCGGCAGGTCAAAAAGGTCGTGGTGAACCACTTCTCTGACAGAAAAGTTGTAGCACATTAGAACGAAAGAAACAGTATCTAATTAAATGGTATCCACGTATCCGAATAAAGACCCAAAAGATGGGACAAGGTAACTAGATATAAAGATAAAAAAACACGGTTATTTTATGTCAAAACTACTGACATCGAAATATCATTGAGACTTCAGTCCCTCCGACTAAAGAGGTCGAGATAAAAAGGAAGAGTTCTAATAAAACCGATAAGTCCCGGAAAACATAGAGGTATGGTTAAAACCGTCAAAAACAAGATCAAGATACTTTTTACGGTAAACATTAAACTATCTCTAACGTGACTTAACATCGAATAGAACTTATCTGATCAGTAAAACTGTTATAACTAAGAAGATTAGGTACTTGTACTATATAGAAAGGTATACAAATACAGAAGAAGGTAAAGAAAGTAGTCATAAAATATCTAAAGTCTCATGTACAGAAAAAAGAAGAATCCGTCCAAATAAGGATCCATAAAATAAGAAAAACTAAGTAACCATTTACCTTAACGAAGAACTTAAAGAGAAAGACTAGAAAGTAACAATTAGATATCTTGATGTTGTCTAAAGACACATAATTAAAACTTTGGACGTTGAAATGGTTTAAGTAACTATCCAAGATCATCAAAAGACCATCTTAGAAATCGAAAAAAAAAAAAAAAAACCATATTATAGTACAGTAGACGTTTATTACTGTCGAATTGAAGAAAAGGTTGAACCTAAAGGAAATGAAGAGAAAGAAGAGTCTAACGACATCGATCCTTAGGGTTTCGTTACAACTCTTTTTCACTTCTCTCACCTGTAAAAATAGAACAAGGACTAGAATCTCCCTTACGAAAGTCGAAAAGTGGTAACTAATGTTACCATCGACATCCAAACAGTATATACTGGAAATAAAACAACTCCATACAGGGGAGATACGGGTGAAAGACCTCTCATAAATAGTATTTACTCACGACGTGAGACAGTTTTCGGAAAGGATGTAGATAACTCTACTAATATAACTCTTATATATAAATAATACCATTAGGTAAGAAGAAAGAGTTCTGACGAAACCGATTAGTCCCAGACAACACGAAGGCATACTTAATACTTTAAAAAACAAGATCAAGACACTTTTTTACGGTAACCATTAAACTATACCTAACGTAACTTAGACATCTGACACAAACCATAATATCAGTAAAAGTGTTATAACTAAGAAGGATGGGTCCTTGTACCTCATAGAGAGGTAGACAAATACAGTAGAAACTAAATAAAATACACAGCATCAAAAGACATATGTCAAGAAAACAGAGGAATGCATCCAAATAAGGATCTATAAATTAAGAAAAGTAAAGTTACTACTTATCCTAACTAAAGAATTAAAGGAAGACTAAAAAGTAACAATTATTTATCTTTACGTTCGTTATAGACACATGCCTAAAACATAAGACTTTGAAACGATTTAATTGACTGATCGAGATTATTCAAAGACTATGATAGAAATCCTAAAAGATACATCTCATAGTACATAGACGTTTGTCACTCTCGAAATGAAGAAAAGGTTGGACCTAAGGAAAATAAAGAAAAAGAAGAGACTAACGAAAGATCCTGAAGGTCTTGATACAACTTATTATCACCGTTTTCACCTGTGGGAACAGAACAAGGACTAGAATTCCCCTTTTGAAAGTCGAAAAGTGAAATCTCTTATTACAAACGACATACGAATAGTATTCGCCGAAAATGTTACAACTCCATTTAAGGTAGATACGGGTAAAAACTTCTCAAAATTAGTATTTAGTCACGACTTAAAACAGTTTCCGAAAAAGATGTAGATAACTCTAATAGTTTACCGAAAATAGAAAGTTGAACAATTATACCACGTAGTGTAACTAACTAAACACACATAACTTCTTAGGACGTACAGACCTTATTTGGGTCGAACTAGTACCACATACTTGTAAAACTTCACTACGACTTAAGTCAAACGATTTTAAAACAACTCCTAAAAACGTAGATACAAGTAGTCACTATAACCGGACATCAAAAGGAAAAGAACACAACAGAAACATACCTAAACCATAGTCCCACTATCACCGGAGTACCTTAATCAAACCTTTACAAAGAAGGAGACGTTTAAAAACTTTCTCAAAATCTTCCTATCCGTAGTCAAGAAGAGATTTACAAACTATCTTAAGAGGACACTTCGGTAGACCAGGACCAGAAAACGAAAACCCTCTAAAAACTGGTCTCGAAGTTAAAGTCACGAACATTAACCCAACGAGTATTAAGGATAAAGAAGGACCAAGTCATAACTTTCTAACTTGAAAAGATTCTTACGTAGGTAAAGAAAATCCAAGAAGGTGTGAACCTCCCGGGTTTTTTATAGAACGTACGTCTTAAAAGGTCCCCTTTCTTCACTGATGTGTCCTCTGACCTGGTCTGGATTAACGATCACAATCTTACATAGGAAACCTCCATACACAACCGTCACCGATCTGTCTAATGGGTCGTTCCTGGAGTAAGTCTATACTTCTTATTTAGTTGTCAAAATGTCTGTTCGTTTTCGACTTTCTTAAGTCTTGGTGGTTCGGTCGAGAAGTTGTTTACAATTTCCTAGAAGAGATCTGTCCTTTGTCTCTCGAATTATTTTTACTCGGGTTTTGTTGGTTCATTTACCATTGACCTAGTATCATAATCATAATCATAATCAAGGACTCAGTACAGGTTAATAAACGCTGGGGTACCTGACATCGGACGGTCCGAAGAGACAGGTACCCTAAGAGATCCGTTTTTATGACCTCACCCAACGGTAAATTAATGTAATTTACATTTAAACAATTTACGAGGTTGGTTTTCTGTTTCTGACCAACCCACTTATGTTTTTGTTCTTAGAATATACACGACAGATGTTCTCTGGGTAAAGTTTGGGTCGCTGTGTATGTCTGACTTTCAAGTCCCGACCTTTTTCTATAGAATACTTTTAACCCCGGTTTTCTTTCGTCCTTTTCATTTTGAGTATCGTTGATTTTATCTGAAACTTTGTTTCTGGTACTGTTCCTTGTTTCTCCTTATGATACATTACTAGTTTCCTAGATAGGTTCTTCTTCTATATTGTTAATATTTATATATACGTAGGTTCTTTCATTGTGGAGTTATTCATTTGTTTACAATTGTTCATACCTTCCCTTTTAATTGTCATTGTGTTATTATCAAACTCTAAAATAACGGAGTGAGTATGGATACTTATCTCGTTGGTTTGTCTTTTAATCGTTCCTTTGTGTTCGAGATTAAATATGTTATCTGGTCAATCTGGATTAATTATAGATATACCGTTAAGTTAGGGGTTTTTACCTTAAGTAGAAAAAGAGTTCAAGTATACTTTGTAATAAGTCTTATCTAGTGTAAGACCCGGTATTTAGATCGGAACCATTTAACATTTTTTTTAACTTTAGTAAAGTTCGTAGAAAAGACTAGTGTTACGTCATTCTAATCTACAGTTAATACCCTTTTTAGAATTTTATAATTTTGATAATTTTTATGTTTGTATACCTCCGATTTGTTGTATGAGACCAGTACCTTATGTAGTTTTTCATTTAGTTTTATAAGTATCTTTGTTTACTTTTACTTTTGTACCGTTGTGTTTTGGATACTCTAAGTCATTTTCGTCTCGATTCTCCCTCTAAGTATCATTATGTTCGAATGGAGTTCTTTGTTTTGTTCTCTATGTAGTTTATTTGTTGTATTGAAATGTAGATTTCGTTGATCTTTTTCTTCTTTTCTTCTTGGGGTATCAATCTTCTTCCTTTCTTTAGTATTTTTAGTCTCGTCTTCATTGACTTTTTCTTTGTTTCCTCTGATATCTTTTTAGTTGTTTTCATTTTCAACTAAAAAACTCTTCTATTTATTTTATCTACTTGGTAATCGGTTTGAGTAATTCTTTTTTTATCTTATTAGTTTAGTTATTTTGATTTTTATTTTTGTCCCTTCAGTGTTGTCTGTTGTGTCTTTACGTTTTCTAGTATTCTCTGATGATACTCGTTAAAATACGGTTATTTTACCTGTTGAACTTTCCTAACCTGTTCAAGAATCTTTTCATATTGGAAGGTTTTGACTTAGTCCTTCCGTATCTTTTAGAATTGTCTGGGTAGTGTTCGTGTCTTTAACTTCAACATTATTTTTTAGAAGGTTGTTTGTTTTCGATTCCTGGTCTACCAAAGTGTCCACTTTAAATGGATTTTAAATCTTTTCTCGATTATGGATAGGATGACTTTGAGAAGGTTTTTTAACTTCTCCTTCCATTTGAGAATTTGAGTAAGATACTCCGATAGTAGTGGGTCTATGGTTTTGGTCTGTTTCCACGGTGTTTTTTTCTTATGATGTCCGGTCATAGTAGTTACTTGTACCTACACTTTTAGGAGTTGTTTTAAGATCGTTTGTCTAAGGTTGGTGTATAATTTTCTAGTATATAGTACTGATTCACCTGAAATAGGATTCCAAAGTTTCTAAGAAGTTATAAACATTAAGTTAGTTACACTTTATGGTATAATTGTTTACCTTTCTACTTTTAGTACTAATAGAGTTATCTACGTCTCTTTCTGAAAAACTGTTTTAAATTGTGGGAAAATACTATTTTTGAGAGGTTTTTCGTCCGTATCCTCCTTGTATAGAGTTGTATTATTTTCGGTATATACTATTTGGTCGTCGTTTGTAATAGAATTTACCCCCTTTTTTTTTTTTTGACGTTCGTAAAGGAGATTTTAGTCCTTACTCTATTCCCACGGGTGAGAGTGGCGATGATAAGTTGTATTAAAACCTTCAGGATTGGTGCTATTAGTTTCCTCTTTTTCTTTATTTTCCTTAGGTCTAACCTTTTATTCTCATTTTGTGAGTGACAAATGTCTACCGTACTATGAGATGTATCTTTTGGGAATTCTGTGGTGGTCTTTTAATGGTCTCAATTCATTACTCATATCTTTTCAAAGTCCTATATTTAATTATTTGTCTTTAGGGAACGTAAGAATTTGTGATTGTTACTCTTTTTTCTTTCTCTTTAAATTTTTTGCCCTCCCCCCAAGTCTTACCCCTTGTGTACATATGGACACCGTCTAAGTACAACTACATACCGTCTTGGTTATGTTATAATATGTCATTAATTGGAGGTTAATTTTATCTATATAAATATAATTTTTTTTTTGTGTTAGGGTAAGTCGTAACGTTACTTTTCTTATTCTATGAATCCTTATTTAAATGCATTTCTTTGTTTTCTGGAGATATATATCTTTCGATATTTTGTGACTACTTTCTTTAGTTTCCACTGTGTTTATACCTCTTTATATTGTTCTGACACCGAATCTTTTTAGTTATATCACTTTTACTCATATGATTGGTTTGTTAGATATCTAAGTTACGTTAGGAATACTTCGGGTGTATCCATAAAAAGTGTCTTGATCCTGTTTATAGTGTTAAACATACCCTTGTGTTTTTTGGAACTTATCAGTTACTTTAGAACTCTTTCTTACCTTGACCTCTTAGTTGGACGGAGTGGAGTCTAATATGATGTTTCGATGTCAGTAGTTCTGTCATACCATACTTTCTTTCTGTCTTTATATCTGGTTACCTAGTTTTATCTTTCGGGTCTCTATTTAGGTACGTAGATACCTGTCGAATAGAAACTGTTTCCTCCTTTTGATATATTACCTCATTTATGTTAGAGAAAGTGTTAACCAAGACTCTTTTGATTAGTTGGTGTACATCTTTGAACTTGTGTAAGATTACGGTATATGTTTTTATTTGAGTTTTACCTAATTTCTAGATTTGCATTCTGATCTTTGATATTTTGAATCTCCTTTTGTCTCTCTCTTGTGAGAGACTGTATTTAGTGTCGTTCTAGGAGATACTAGGTGGTGGGTCTCATTCCCTTTATTTTCGTTTTTAATTGTTTACCCTGGATTAATTTGAATTTTCGAAAACGTTTTACTTCCTTTGATATTCGTTCCACTTTCCCGACGGAAGTCTTACCTCATTTATTATCGCTTACTTTTTTCTCTGTTTCTTAGTCAGAGGTTTTATATGTCCGTTGAGTACGTCAATTTGAAGTCTTATTATTTTCTGGGTTATTTTTTATCTGGTTTATTCATTTATAAAGAGGTTTCTTCTGTATTTCTACCGATTATTTATGTACTTTTTTACGAGTTGTGGTGAGTAATAGTGTCTTTAGGTTTAGTTTTGGTATTACCCCATGGTAGAGTGTGACCAGTCTTACCGATGGTAGTTTTACAGATTTTTTTTATTTACGACCTCTCCCACACCTTTTTCCCTTGGGAGGATGTGACCCTTACGTCACCCTCACGTTTGATAATGTCTGTGATACCTTTTGTCACACCTCTAAGTAGTTTTTGGACCTTGAACTTGACGGTATACTGGGACGTTAGGTCGACAAACTGTATGAGTGACTTCTTTAATCTCAACTTTCTCTGCATGTGTTACGAGTAACCTCGAGATAAATTTTATCGATCCTATACCTTCGTTGGATCCACAAGTAGTGTCTGCTTACCTATTCCTTCAACACCATGTATATGTGTTACATTAAAAGTCAAGTCAACGAGTCAATACATGATGAGAAACCTTGAGGTACTTAGTGTCGTACTTTCGGGAGGGACAGTAGTGGTTGAGGACCTCAAGTGAGTCTGAGTGCAGGTAGATCAGGCACTACAGTAGGTCGGTAGAGTAGGAGACAGCAGGGGAAGAGGAGGACGGGGGTTAGGGAGGGTCGTAGTGTCAGAAAAGGTTACTCAGTTGAGAAGTGTACTCCACCGGTTTCATGACCTCAAAGTCGAAATCGTAGTAAGGAAGGTTTCTTTAGAGTCCTGACTAGAGGAAGTCTTACCTGACCTACCTAGAGGAACGTCAGGTTCCCTGAGGGTTCTCAGAAGAGGTTGTGGTGTCAAGTTTCCGTTGTTAATAAACCACGAGTCGAAAGAAGTGTCAGGTTGAGAGTGTAGGTATGTACTGGTAACCCTTTTTGGTATCGGAACTGATCTACCTTGAACAACCGTTTTATTACAGAGAGGAAAACTTATACGATGGGTCCAACTAGTATTGAAAAGAAGGTTCCTCATTCGCAGAAAATTAAAGTACCGACGTTAGTGGTAGACGTCACTAAAACCTCGGGGGGATTTATTTCAGACTGTGACAAAGGTGACAAAGGGGAAGATAAACGGTACTTGACTACCCTGGTCTAAGGTACTGAAGTAAAAGACTTATAACTCGAAATTCGGTTGAAAAAGTGAGAGGAGAAAGTGAAAGTAGTTCTCCAAAAAATCAAAGAGAAGTGAATGACGGTATTCCCACCACAGTAGACGTATAGACTCCACTAACTATAAAGAGAGTCGTTAGAACTAAGGTCGAACCCGAAGAAGGTTAGGTCGCAAAGAGTACTACATGAGAGATATATTCAATTTATTCGTCCCACTGTTATATGTCGGAATTGCATGAGGAAAAGGATAAACCTTGGTCAGACAACAAGGTACAGGTCAAGATTGACAACGAAGGACTGAACGTATATCCAAAGAGTTTCCGTCTAGTCCACAAGACCATAAGGGTAAAGAAAATAAAAAATAAAAATAAAATAAATAAAAAAATACGAGTAAAATAAAAAAATAAAAAATAAAATAAAAAATTTAAAATTTTAGAAATTAAGAATGTACGCAAGGGTTTATACTTGGGGGGAGGGTGAAGGGAGGGGTGTTGTAGAGAGACCCAGTAGGGGTACGTGGTCGGGGTTCGTACGACGTGGGATGCAGTCTGTACCTGACCGCTAAGTCAAGAATGTACTGTCATATGGACAATCTTCAGGGTAAGATGGTTTAGTAGGGTGGGAGAGGGAGAGGGAGACTCAGGTTTTCAGGCCATATGTGTAGACACAGAAAAAAGGACAGAACGTATGTCCCAGCAGTAACGGTAGAAGGATTTAAGGTATATATACACAATCATATGACATAACCACAAAAAGAAAGACCGAATGAAGTGAGACATATTAACCGAGGTCAAAGTAGGTAGAGTAGTCTTGACTAAGTTTACTTAAGAAAAATTGCCGACTCATTATGAGGTAACACATATACATGGTGTCGAAAGAATAGGTAAGTAGACGACTACCTGTAGATCCAACAAAGGTACAGGACCGATAA